>JACVVK020000030.1:2707500-2892500 GCA_018292915.2 Batillaria attramentaria | reverse complement strand
TAGTCGTTAAGAGACGTGTCACCTACACGGGGCAAAGAATTATGTGGCACCGATCATTCGGGCCGATCGTCGGGGGTTCTCTCCGGGTACTCCGGCTTCCTCCCCCTCTGCTTTGGAAATGTTCAGCCCATAAAATTTGAAAAATAAATGCAATTCTAAATTCCGAAACTTAAATTGCTGAGCTGACCCTTCGCACCACGTGATTCAGTGTAATGTGGTTATGTCCAGTGTGTGAGAGAATGCGTGTGATTCACGTGAGCGTGCCTTTTGGGTTCAGTTCGCGGCGCTTTGAGACGATTCATGAAATTGTGTGAGAGAATGCGTGTGATTCACGTGAGCGTGCCTTTTGGGTTCAGTTCGAGACGATTCATGAAATTGGGTAAAGCGCCTATACAATACTCATCATTATTATTATTTATTAACTGGCATAGACACCAAAGGTCGAGCTTTAATCTCATCATTTTAATTCTCGCACTAGTCTCGGCATAAATGAACTTTTCAGCCTTCAGGGTATGAATGTCTTTAACTGAATTCCAACTTTGTCCTGTTTCAAGATTCAGATTCTCCGCCCATAAGTCAAAATCTGTGAACAGCGCGTGGCGCTCATCAGTACTACTAAACCTCGAGTTACTTTCCCCTTGCTGCTAGAGATACAAGCTTACTTGATCATAATGTCTGTTGTTGCGTACAACAACTGTACCTTATCTTAAGCAAAATAAAAGCGACATAAAAGGGACAGAAACCACTTAACTTTCACGAAGGACGGCACGGGTCAACGTTTCGGCTTTCGCCTTCCTCGGGACACAAACAAATGGGGCATAACTTCAACAAACAAAAGGTAACTCTGCGGACGTACTGTTTGTTTGTTGAAGTTATGTCCCATTTGTTTGTGTCCCGAGGAAGGCGAAAGCCGAAACGTTGACCCGTGCCGTTTTTTGTGAAAGTTAAGTGGTTTCTATCCCTTTTATGTCGCTTTTATTTGCTTAACTTGTAACCACTTCACAGTCATTACCGTTTCCTTTTCTATTGTACCTTATCTTGTCAACTTGCCAATAGCTTGTAATGGGCTGGACACGTTGATGTGTAATTGGAGTTTAACTGTGTCACTGACAGCTACCTGCTACAACTGTACTTCCGCTTCCTTCTACTTTTGCACGACTGGGGTCAACGTATATGCGTACACTTCAGGTTACAACTGCCAAATCTGTGCGGTATGCTGATGATGGCCACTCAGACACAGTGAGTAAAGCCTATACACATAATAATAAGCGCATTAATTTAGGCACTTTATCCCATTTATTTGGCTCAAAGCGCCGCCAGCTAAACTCAACACGCACGCTCACGTGAGTCACACGCATTCTCTCACACACTGACATGAACACATCACAATACACAATCACGTGGTGCGAAGCGTCAAAGCGCCGCGAGCTAAACCCAATACGCACGCTCACGTGAGTCACACGCATTCTCTCACACACTGACATGAACACATCACAATCACGTGGTTCGAAGGGTCAGCTCAGCAATTGGAGTTTTGGGATGTTAGAACTGCATTTATTTTTTGAATTGTGTGGGCTGAACATTTCCAAAGCAAAGGGGGGGGGGGAGCCGGAGTACCCGGAGAGAACCCCCGACGGTCGGCCCGAATGATCGGTGCCACATACGAGAAAGAAAAATTCTTCGCCCCGAGGAGGACTCGAACGTGACCTCTCGCATTGGTGACTAAGTGTTAACCACTAGACCACCGACCGCCCCATAGTCCCTCAATTACGGCGGGGAAGAGGGGGGGGGGTATCTTACTCGGCTTTTGGCCGAATATTTGTAGTTGACCCATTTATGAAGGTTCATGTATGTTCAGGCTGACCAAGGATGACCAAGAATTACATTCAAAAGGAATTGAGAGAAACCCCCGATGAGCAGCCCGGTAGCCAGGAAAAACCGGTATCACATATCACAAGCATTTGTAGCTGACCCAATTATGAAGGCTCATGTATATTCAGGCTGACCAAGGATGACCAAGAATTACATTTTTTTAAATTGTTTACTTGATTTAGCATTGTTTTATTCCGCTGGCCAGTTTACACAAAACAGAAGTATTCAGGCGGTGGCAAAAGGCCAGAAGCCTATAATTATATAGTCTCCGCCTGTGAACATACACAAGGTAGTACGGCGAATAGTGTGACAGCGTACAGGATAATAATAACAATGAAAAGACAGGAGAGGGAGGGAGAGGGGAAGAGGAAGAGGGAGAGTAAGAAGAAGGGAAAGTGAAAAGAAGAGAAAGAAGAGAAAGAAGAGAGAGAGAGAGAGAGAGAGAAGGGGGGGGGGGAGGGCGGGGGAGGGGGAAATGGTTTGGCTGACAGACTGCCAGCGGCACAGTAAGTGCTTGAACTACTTTCCTAATATTTATATGGTAAAGCGCAGGCTTTGTATTATAAAGTCATGTACATATTGGAAGATTTGTGAGGTTTTCTTGACTAGTTAAGAAATACATTCAAAAGAAATTGAGAGAAACCCCCGATGAGCAGCCCGGTAGCCAGGAAAAACTGGTGTCACATATCACATGCAAGACTTGGGCTCGAACCAACGCTTCATCGCCGTGACATTGGTGGCGGCCCTTCAGCAGGGCAGCGGTACCAACGCGCCACCCAGTACCTATCTTAGTTGCTCGGGGAGGAAAGCCGGATAACCCGGAGAGAAACCCCCGATGAGCAGCCCGGTAGCCAGAAAACAACAACAACAACAACAACAACAACAAACGGTACATGTTTTACATATTGCAAGCTCGACCTGGGCTTGAACCCACGTTCTATCGCCGTGACAGCGGCGACGGCCGTCTAGTAGCGCAGCGGCGGCGAAGTCCGACGCGCCACGTACTACTGTACTAGATCACCGCTCACTCCTGTCTTTGGCATCATGCGTGCGGTGGACAAAAGGTGTTTGCACTGCCAAGCATTCACCCACTTGTACTGGCTGGTGGATTCACTGGTCGTGCGTTTTACGTATTCCACATTCGTGTGGAAAACGGGAAGCGGCGCTGGGACAAAGCAACCGAAACGCTAATTTCAGCGCCGAGCGCGTGAACCCGATTTGGATGACTGGGTCATAACTTTAATAATAATAATAACTTTTTGTTCATAGAGCACTGCTCTACAGGTACCAAGGACTCGCTCTGTGTGTGTGTGTGTGTGTGTGTGTGCGTGCGTTCGCGTGTGGATGATGGTTGGGGGAGGGGAGGTTGTGGTGGTCCATGAGTAGACGTAGACAAGCTTTAAGATGTTGTAACTGTGAAGAAGTCTAAGTAAGTGGTGATATACAAGACACCACCAAGCACCCTTTACACAGATTCATTCTTTTGCGTCTAAATTGTGTGTGTGTGGGGGGGGGGGGGGGGGAGGGGAGCCGGGGTGGTCGAATGGTAGAGCGTTGGACTTCTAATGCTCGGGTCGTGAGTTCGATCCCGGCTGGGGCCAAATATTTGTGCTGGCTTTTTCATTGTTGCCCCGTCTTTGATATCACCCTATGTGGTGGAAAAAGGACGTTAAACCCCCAAACACCCACCCACCCCACCCACCCGTGTGTGTGTTTGTGTGTGTGTGTGTGTGTGTGTTCGATATAATCCAATCATACTTATAGTCTCCCAGTGATTGAATGATGAAACTGTCAGGTTTGTGTCGCTCTTTTACACTAACGTTCTACCTCTGTTTTGATGTGTTTGGTTTCAGACGTGTCCTGACGTCACTGGACTACGGCTGATGAACACAAACAGGAGTACCATTCTCTCTAGTACATGACATGTACTTGTTTGACTTTCGAAACAAACACAGTGCAGACACTGCAATTTTTACTTCTTTCTCTGGACTTCCACACTAGTCGTGAGTTCGATCCCCGACTGGGAGTAAACGAGTTAATCTGGCTTTTCTCCTCGTCATATGTCGTAGAACACACATGGGACAACGGGGAAAAAAAGTCAGCATAAAAATATGATCTATATGCAGCATGTATTTAGGGCCGAACTAAGCAACATTTCCAGAGCAGTATTTGGTTCGTTAGAGGCTTTAAGATCCATCATAGCAACTAATAGGAGTGTCGCGTGGAATCACTGATATGACTACTTTCCCAAACCAAAACAAAGAAACGGAAGCTAATCCGCCTCAATTCAAACGCTTCACTGTTTTGTGAAATCGGCTGTGAAAGTAAAAGTGCGTCTTCAAGGCCGTAACACGCCACGATGTCTGTTTTCTGTGTGTGCGTGCGTGCGTGCGTGCGTGTATGTGCGTGTGTGTGTGTGTGTGTGTGTGTGTGTGTGTGTGTTGTAACTGTGCAGCAGCCTGAATACATGGTGATATACAAGACACCACTAAGCAGCCTGCAATAGACCCAAGACATGCCGATAATCGGCTGCACGCCAAAAAAGGACGCCTGGAAAGCGTAATGTTAATAGTCAACCGACGCGGCGTCCATACCAGCCAAAGATACTGAAGTACTGTACTCCAAAACCATGCACTCCGTTATTTCGGACCCGAACATGCCCTTCTCTATCTTGGTTTAAACAAGTTTATTGCAATACGGTTTGTTCAAAGTAAATAAACAATTTCTGAGCATGAACAAGCTAGGCTTATAATAATGCTCAGGGGTCAACAAACAAGTGCATGTTAACGGTATTGCAATGGCAGTAATTATAGTAAATTAGAGCGCTGAGAGAGAGAGAGAGAGAGAGAGAGAGAGAGAGAGAGAGAGAGAGAGAGAGAGAGGGAGGGGGGGGGGGGTGTCTAAGTGTACTTTAAAAAAAAAATCTCCGCTGGGCCTCCAGCAAACAGTCTAGCAATGACATCAAACGCCTCCCCCCTCCCCAAAAATAGAAGGAAAAAACAAAACAAAACAAACAAACAAAACACAAACAAAAACAAAACACAAACACCAACACCCCCCCCCCCCAAAAAAAAAAGAAAAGAAAAAAAGAAAAAGAAAAAAAGAACACCCACCCTCCAAGAAAAAAAGACAACAAAACAACAACAAACAAAAGAACAACAACACAACAACAACAAACAAAACAACAACAACAACATGCATTTCTGCTGAGCTAAAATACACGGACGCCTTCCCATGTATCGTAGCCATTGTCGTTTCGATGGTAACTGACACGGGTCACCAGCGACTCAGAAAACGAAAGGAGAAGCTGTCTATTCCGAATTTTGCGGACTTCATAGCACCAACGAAAAAACAACGGTGGTACAGGCAAAGGCGTTGACTGCTCTCGGAACACAGCATTGCACTGAGTGCACCAGACCACTCCGACTGTTTAATTATTGTCTCCTTCTATTGAAGAAAAGATCGCAAATTCTCGGGACTGGGATAACACAACCCACACCGTGCCTTACCAGTTGATATGACCTCAGACTGTTTGCTGTTCGGTGACGAATGTGCGGCAGTTCTGCCTGGGGCCAGCTGACACTGACAGGAAAGCCCACACACTTGTTGAATTCATTGACTGTTATCAGAGGCATGCAGAAGATGGCATTTCTCTGCTCACTTTTGCTTTATAAATTTGCTCGTGTGTGTGTGTGTGTGTGTGTGTGTGTGTGTGTGTGTGTGTGTGTGTGTGTGTGTGTTCGTTCTCTCCGGGTACTCCGGCTTCCTCTCCCTCTACTCTGGAAATGTTCATCCCACAAAATTAAAAAACAAAATAAATGCAATTCTAAGCTTCCGAAACTCAAATTGCTGAGCTGGGCCTTCGCACCACGTGATGGTAATGTGTTCATGTCCAGTGAGTGAGATAATGCGTGTGATTCACGTGAGCGTGCGTTGGGCCTTTGGGCTACATGATCATTCTTGTCGTGATCTACACTTACAATGTCTCCATTTATCGATACAGCGGAATAGTCGTAATTATATTACGGTAAAATAATGTTCAATTGTTTCCGGATGTTTTGAGGCAGAATACGTGTGTTTATCAGGCGCGTTTTCCGACACAAACGTGTGTTTACGAGACATGTAACGTGGCCGTAACGTCTTGAAAGATTGCTGAAAGTACGCAATTTCAATATTATCAATGTATAGTATCAATAAATATAGGAATTTACAAATTCTACACAAAAGTAAATAAATAAATGAATAAATTAAAAAAAAAATCTACACAAGAATGTAAATAAAGAAATAAATGTCAGCGCCTGAAATAACTGTTTAACACTGTCGCCCATTTACGAGCGTTAACCGAGACAAAGCTGACATTGGGAGAAAAAACATTTTAAATTAAATGGGCACGAAACAATCATGAAAGAATAACTGGAAATAATACTACTAACTATGCAACTAACTATATCATGAAACTATTGCTGAAATAGAAAGAAATATTAACTTAACACATTTACTAAGTCATGAAAGTGACTAAATAAGAAACAATATCTTGAAACCATACCTGAAAAAGAAAGTAATATGTATTAACATTCAGTGATTAACTAAGTAAGTAACTAATTAACTAACTGTATCATGAAAGTAACTAAGTATATCATGAAAAGGTAGCTAGAAAAGATAATACTAATTTTTAAAACTAGAGTAACCAACATACATAATTATTAAACTAATTATCTAACCAACCAACCAACTTTTCTACTAATTAATCAGCTAACTAATCAACTAACTAAATAATCATTTAAATAACTAATTAACTAAATATATCATGAAAGTAACTAAGTATATCATGAAAAGGTAGCTAAAACAGATTTTTTTTTAACTAGCGTAACCAACTAACATAATAAATTATCCAATTAATTATCTAACCGACCAACTTTTTAACTAACCAATCAGCTAATTAACTAAATAGTCAACTAATTAAGTTACTAATTAACTAATAAACTTTACCAATTAACTATTTAACTACATTACCAAGTAACTCACTTACCAACTAACTATAGGGGAGGGTGTTTGCTGAATACCTTACACTAGACTATTGATCCGTGGCGACGGGCACCTAGTGAGGGCCACTCAAGTCTTCACACCTTTCGCGATTAGTGCAACAGAAACGGGTCGGGGGTTCTTTACCTTTGTCACCTTTGCTGAACAGTGGATAATAAGAGTTAACCCTATCCGCCGTTTTACCTCCGAGGGGGGGGAGAGAAAGAGGGGGGGAGGGAGGGGGAGATCAAAAAAGGGAAGGCGGGGGTGGAGAGAGAGAGAGAGAGAGAGGTCAGGACATTAATTTGAAGAATATATGTGAAAACAGAGAAATTTACCATGAATGGCCTCCCGTTACTGGTGGATGCCAGCAAACATGAAAAAAAAAGAAAAAAAAAGCCAACCACCACAATGACACTCACCCCAGAAAACTGAGGTAATCCTCATTCGACGTCACGCTGGCTGTACGGAGAGCGGTCGACGTGGCGTAATGGGCCGCGAAGGCGAGCGACGACGTTGTCCCCAGTCGCCAGTCCACAAGCTGGTAGACAGAACGCTCCTGGAGAGCGACAGTCTGGTGAAGCTGCTCCTGCTCCTGGGGATCCTCAGGCCGAGGTACGTCCAAAAGCTGCAGGAGACTGTTGACGCTTGGTACCGACTGTCGAGCTTCTTCCTAGAAAAAAAAAAAGGTGAAGAGAAACTAGATTAAGATTATTACGTAGGGAAATTCTTCGCAATATTTACCGTACTAACATTCTACTAAAAAGAAGATGGAGATGAACAAAACACTGATAGATTACTTTTTTTCCGTAAGAAAATTGGTTATGAATTTTTATCACCTCAATGAAATAAAATTAAAGGGTTTGTTAAAACTGGGCTCCAGGGAGTACGATACCCCGGGAGTATGGCGTGTGGACGTCACGATCCTGAAGCGCGGTGACCTAGTTTGGAGGCAGCAAAAATACAGATGGAAAGACACGACAAAAGAAAGAAAGAAAGGAGGGATGAAGGAAGAAGGGGGGCAGGAAGAAACGAAGGCAGACACAAAAGAAAAACAAAAAGAAACGAAAAGGGGGAATGGAGGCGTGGGTGTTAATGAAAATGGGGCGGTCGGTGGTCTAGTGGTTAAGAGACCTGCCACCAATGCGAGAGGTAAGGGGTTCGAATCCCACTCGGGGCACAAAATTTTTCCTTCTCGTATGTGGCACCGTTCATTCGGGCCGATCGTCGGGGGTTCTCTCCGGGTACTCCGGCTTCCTCCCCCTCTGCTTTGGAAATGTTCAGCCCACAAAATTTGAAAAAATAAATGCAATTCTAAATTCCGAAATTTAAATAGCTGAGCTGGCCCTTCGCACCACGTGATTGTACTATGTGTATGTCCAGTGTGTGAGAGAATGCGTGTGATTAACGTGAGCGTGCGTGTTGGGTTCAGTTCGCGGCGCTTTGATCTGATTCAGGAAACTGGGTAAAGCGCCTATACAATACTCATTATTATTATTATTATTAAAATCTGACCATCTTGGTAGCAAGGCGCAGGCAGACCACAGCCAGGGACTGACTGGGTCTCACGCCATACTGCAGCGTCGCTGTATCCAGGAGGCGGACCGTCGTAAACAACGTCTGCTGTTGCAGGTCAAGGGTGTTCACCGCCACGAAGAGGGAGCAAATGGTCGACTTGCGCTGGGCCTCCATCATCTGAAAGGAGAGGAGCGACCTAATTACACACTGCTGGTGGTGAACAGTTAAGGTGGGTGGGTGGGTGTGTGTGTGTGTGTGTGGGGGGGGGGGGGTTAACGTCCTTTTCCACCAAATAGGGTGATATCAAAGACGGGGCACCGATGAAAAAGCCAGTACAAATATTTGGCCCCAGCCGGGATCGAACTCACGGCCCGAGCATTAGAAGTCCAACGCTCTACCATTCGACCACCCCGGCTCCCCAGGTGAACAGTTAAACTGACAATAAATCAGCGTACGTTGTAAAAGCAGAGAAAAAAAATCACCATGATGCAGCGGAAACTGTGGCGCAGCTGTGGCCAAAGTCCAGATTCTCGGATGACAATGAGCACCACAGCAAGGTTTGAACAAATTAGCCATGTGCGTGTGGCAGACCGAAAATGTGGCACTGGGCACTGCTCGGTTATTTTTTTTTTTTAATTCATTTTTTTTTACATGTGTACATAAGGGTTCATGCAGCTATGCATTCGACCACTAGCAAAACATATATATATATAAAGACAAATTGGGCGAGATGAACTCTATATAAGAAAGTGGAGAGAGAGAGAGAGAGAGAGGGGGGGGGGGGAGACTAGTACACATGCATCTATCTATAGATGCACACATTAGTACACATAAAAGTGCATGACATCACACATACATAGGAACATACACACATACATACGTGTATACATACAAACATAAGGCCGTTAGAGCAAGCATGTAAGAAATGTAGCTCTAGGATCAATTGCTCGGTTATTTTTAGCACAGACTTGGAACACTTGGTGCATCATCACCTCGCGTCCCCAAAAACCACATGGCGATACAAGTTGAAGACCGAATATGATGCACTGGGCACAGCTCATCCGTCTTTTCGCGTCTCTAATCGCTTATTTGGTTTAAACATTTTTATTCATGGATCACAGTCAAGCAGCAAACAGTAATACACTAAAAGAGAGCGCAACAAGCAAAAACTTATACACGTGCTCATCTGAACCAGTTTACAAAGAGCATGGCGGAGAAACTGACGTGGAAAAAAAAATGGACTGAAGCGTAACGACGTGGGCAAGAAGACAAATAGATAAAAGAAGAAAAAGAAGAAGAGAACAGGAAGAAAAAAGGAAAGAAGAAATCGCTTATATAAAAACGTGTTTCGGTCTCAAGAAGCATCCTTATCCACACAAACGCCACGAAAGGACGCCCTTATTGTATCGCAGTTCTAGCAGCTTGGTACTACAGATATAATACCACAAATATCACCGCGTTGTCAAGTGGAGCGTTGGTTTGAAGGCCCATGTTAGGTGAGCGTGTTAGTGTGTTGTGGTGATTTCTTTGGTCACGAAAAATGCGCGTTTCCACGTAGTCCCTGGTTAAGATTAAGGAGTAGATTTTGCTTCCGTCGTAACGGCACATCATGTCTTGTCAAACCATAAATAATTATGCAGCTTACCTGGTCCATCTGTCGCTGTCCCATTTGGTCACGCTCAGCCCGCTCCCTCTGAAGGTTGGCGGAGTGGGTCTCCTCCACATAATCCTCGAAGCCACCCAGACCCTTCAAAAGAACGACAAGAGCGACGTTCCTCTGGGGCCCGGGGCTCGAGGCAGTGTCGTCATTGACCCCCTCGCTGTCATCAGAGTCTGAGGTCGGCGGGGAACCGGCCGGGGTGCGAGGGCCTCTCCCTTCCTCGCTGCCGGAAGACGGTGGGGTCCCTTCGGGGGTGTGGGGTCCACTGGCCTCACACGACGGTGACTCGTCGTCTTCCGAGGACGCGATCCTGCGCCGCTTGCACGGCTGTCCAGGCTCGTCCTCCACGACCCTCAGCGGCGAATCGGACGCGGAAACTGGCGCGTAGGCAACCGCCTCAATCTGCAAACAAGACACGAAAGTTTTCAGCCAATGACGCCTACAAAGTCCAATCGTCTTTTTGCTGACCTTAGTTAGAGCCACACTTACATACTGAAACATACCGTCTGACTCAGACTCGAACATAGTTTATTGTTGTTTAGGCCTTGGCCTATATAAACACGTCTCACAAGTTGTTATGCATTACATACATAGATGAAATGATACAAGAACGACTAAATTTAGCACTTCATCACAACATTGCGAAAACTGGGAGCATGCGAGAAAAGGACCCATTTTCATCAGAAAAAACAAACTACTGGACAGTTTCCAAGGCAAAGTAATCGGGGGGGGGGGGGGGGGGAGCACATCGATCGTCCACGGATAAATCAAAATATGGGTAATCTTGAAGAATAGTATACAAAATTACCCCAGTAGTGATGACGTTGTGCGCATGTGATCAGCAACCAAACTGGCGCATTGGATTTGCATGCATATCCCTACTTGTGAAATAAAATTATTTGCACCCACATGTGGGGAAGGAGAGGTCAAAGTGAGCAGGTGAGGGTGTTTTACGTCTCTTTGCATCGAGCAGAACCGAAAGCACCCGAAAAAGTGCGTGCAAATAGCTCCCAGAATTTCGTATACTGTTCTTCAAGATTACCCAAAATATGCATGTTTATGCAAAATAATTGTGAATCTTTACGCGCATTAATGCGCTAGCAGGGTGCCCGCGCGCTCCCATCTTTGTGTTTCAGCAAACACTATGAGCATGAACTGTTTCGTTGTTTTCCCCACTTCATACAACTCGCAGTTCAAGTACAAAATGACAGTAGCCCCTAACAAGCAAATCCTGGACAGTTGCAACAAATGCATACCGTCCGTACACAGACACAAACTCGTACACAGTCTACTGTGGCCTCGGTACTGTGACCAAAACAACAACAGGCTTACCACAGAACGTCCTTTTTTCTTTTTTTTTGGGGGGGGGGGGGATTACACTGTGAAATCTGAAGTTCAACTCAAACATGTCGCAAAACGGTTGTTCAGCTAATGACTTCTCCCTCAGCTTTACGGCTTTGTGAAGGGAAAGCAGCGGCTGGCGCCATTGTAAAAAGCTGCTGCACTTGTTCCTTGCAGGTATGTACGAAAAATGGTTGTGGCAGTGTCTCAGTGCTGTGTTATGAACTTCGCTTCATTTTCTCATTTCTTCTTCCGTACGTTACTTGCTTTGGAGGCTTATGTCCTGCCGACCACGCTTGTCTCTAGCACACGTTACTGGGCAGACGACTTTTCTCTCGGCGCGAACTTTCGGTAGATTAGCTCGACGTTTGTGCTTACTTTCCGTCAAATCGAACGCAGGCTGGTATTTTGTGAGTATTAATTTCAATGATTTCTAACCAGTCTGTGTGTAGTTTGTGCATTTAGCAAGCTACAGAATTTTTTTTGCTCAGTCGGGCCCGTCAAACTACTGAGCAGCCAAAGAAGCAAAGAAATAGCCACCATAAACAAAACAAACAGTACCTAGGAGTCTTCGCTAGAAACATCCCTGCCTATTCTAATCTCGGTCGGCGAGACTAGAATACAGAATACAGAAAACTTGCGGTCTTGGGAGAAAAGAAGCAAAACGCACTGTTTCCCAAGAAAATGGTCGACGCAGTCTCGAACAATAAACCCGTGTGGCACGCGATTAAGACTGAATAGCGTTTTCACTGGTTAGTTTTACCGTATGACCTCAGTCGAGTACACTGTCCTCGGCGACCGGGGAAAAACGCAAAATCCGTGCAACTTGATTTTCCCCGCCCCTTTCAGCAGCACAGACTTTCTGTATTATTCCGTGGTTAAGCGTGGCATGTAGTACACCTTTGATACACATGATTAATGGTGACACTTTACTTAATACTATATATGTATATGCAAAGAGGGGTGGGGTGGGGTGGGGTGGTGGCGGGTGCGGTATGGACAGTTCGAGATTAAGGTATTTACCGGTCTTTCAGCTGATGTCTCGGATGAGCTCTCCTCGAAATCTTCACCAGGGAACGATGCCATTGTCCTGAAATAAAGTGGAAAGAACGGCAATTGTAAAAAAAAATAAAAATGTAATTACCGGCATTTACAACATTGCCCATTAAAAACTGTGGAGTATATTGTTGACACTCAATATGCAAACAAATGTGCAGATTTACGGACCGGTTCGAAAAAAAAAAGAAAAGAAAAAAAAAAGAGGCTTTTTTCCCTGTAGACTTTTTTAAATTTAATTTTTGAAAACAATTCTACCATCTACGTTAGTATTTTCGTGATATGAATAGTAAGTCCGATAAGATTGTAGTTGTTAGAAATAGTCCAGTTTCTCTATTCTCAACTTTTAGCCAGTACTGAGGAAAATCATTTGTGGCGTACGGTAGAACTGATCTGCGTCCTTGAGAAAAAACTTCATAAAACTCTACTCACATGGGAAAATTAAAAAAAAAAAAACACACTGATAAATGCAAGGTACACAGACTTTAAGGCACGCATGCGGACAATTAGAGTGTGTAAATACAGAAGTTCAAATAAGAAATATAATCACCAGCCTCACTATATACGGAGAAGACTCAAAGGTGGTATGCAAATCTTCATAGAATAGCTCAAACAGTTTGTTTAAAAACTCAACCTTTTTTTGTTGTTGAAGGAATCGATTTTTTTAAACTCAGAACACAGCTTTTACCCGTAGTTGATACATAGTGCATAGTGTTGCCAGATGCCCATACTACTTTCAGACTTACTCTTGTCAAAATCTACTCAAAGGATGTCATACGGACGAGCAACCTTCAGGGTCCCGGGAAGTGAGAATCTCCAATTTCAGACTCCGACACTTACTCTTTGTAAAATGCCTCCTTCATTTTTGGGGGAGTGGGGGCTAAGAGGACACATTATTTTTGAATACAGTACTCTGTTTCAATTATTATTATTTGTTTTGCGTCAGCTGGTTGTCTGACTTTGCACTTACACCGGCAGTATTTCAACTTCAAAAGTGACCGGGTCACTACCATAGTAAAGATTTTAAACAAAGAAAGCGCATCTTATCTTATTCTCTGTTTCCAGCACAACACAAACTACAGAAAATCTAGTTCTGAGGACATGTTATCCAGTAAAACTGATTAAAAAGCAAGGTTGTTTTAAAACGTTAGCTTGAGTTGAAAGTGAGGGCGGAAATTTCATGTGCCTGTATAATGGTGGTGAAATATGGTAAAATGTACATGTAAGAAGATAATTAATAGTGATGAAAATAGTCATAAACTATACATACAAGACAAATGGAGAATCAGTGAAAGGCCATGCAGTAAAATAGAAGCACGTAGTACATGTATAACTCTGTACTTACTCGGTAATGAATCCAAAAATGCTTCGGTGAAACAGGAAGAGAAGAAGAAGGTCTGGGTATCACAGGTAACGAACACGTGGCGAACAGAAGTCCGGTGTTTGCTGTGTGCAAGAGCTACAAGCAAGTGACTGAACATCATCATTAGCTTGCTTTACGTCCTATGGCTATTGGCCCTTAAGGACAAGTTGTTCCTGGCGTGTGTCTTTGGGACTGAACATTGCCGACTTTCGCCTATTTATCCGGCCAGAGAGACAAAGACAGACAGCTCGGACACGCACGAAAAACGTCACGTTACTCTGGTCACTTTCCGTGAATTGTGTCTCCCCCCGCAGACACAATTCATGGCTACCCTTTCAATTTTAATCCGACAATTGCGCGACGTGACGCGACAGGGTAGCAAGGAGGCTGGTGAGAAGGGAACGAAAGGGAGGCAGGGGGGTTGGGGAGGGGGTGGAGGGGGAGGTAAAGGTGATAAGTGGTCTAATTGTGTGGACATGCTCGATTGGTCTCAGCCTTCTTGTCTGGAGTCAGTAGCAACCTTTGAAAGAGAGCAGCACAGATGTTTTCTTAACATGGTGAAGCCATGTCTAAAGTTTGGACAAAGCAACGCGACACTCTCGACAGTTGAGAGAGAGAGAGAGAGAGAGAGAGAGAGAGAGAGAGAGAGAGAGAGGAACTTTATTTTTGATAGGAAGTGATTTAACAAAACAATGATTACTTTTTTCAAACATCCCTTGCTATAATAATAATAATAATAATAATAATAATAATCTGCTGGGACGCGCACGAAAACGTCACTCTGGTCACTTTCGTAGTTTCAGCCTCAGGTGAGAAGGGAGGCAGGGTTAGTTAGTTAACGCCGCGCAAGCAACAAAGGCTAATTTTCGGCTAACAACAGTCCCTTTCTGCCAGGTCCTTTAAAACATAAAATTTCCACGTTAAAACAAGATGTAAATATATACTAAAAATCTATTGGGTTTAAATGAAAAATATCTTTCAAGACTTAAAAAACTGGGCAAATGAGGTCAATGCAAGTCATATTTAAACAGGACTATATTTTGTAGAAAAGGTTGAAAGGGAGGTAGGGGGATTTGAAAGAGAGCACAGGTGTTTTATTGAGACGGTGGGAGTGGGTGGTTCAGCGCTTTGGGCGACCCTTAGCGCCGAAAGGTCCCTTAGTACCATCTCCAATCACCTCGTGGCGGCGGGCACCATAAACCGCAGTTAACCAACCAACATAATCCACGGCTGTCTTCCCAAGTTTAATCAGACAAGTGCGCGACGTCACGCGACAGGGGGCTGGTGAGAAGGGAACCGAGGTTGGAAGGGGAGGTAAAGAGGGTGGGTGTTTGGGTGTTTGGATGTTTAACGTCCTTTTCCACCACATACAGGTGATACCAAAGACGGGGCAACGATAAAAAGGGCAGCACAAATACATGTATTTGGCCCCAGCCGGGATACGAACTCACGACCCGAGCATTAGAAGTCCAACGCTCTACCATTCGGCCACCCCGGTGATAAGTGATCTGATTGTGAGTGGACATGCTCGGCTGGTCTCAGCCTTCTTGTCTCGAAGTCAGTGTCAACATTTGAAAGAGAGCAGCACAGATGTTTTCTACAGATGGTGAAGCCATGTCTAGAGTTCGGACAAAGCGAAGCGACACTTTCGGAAAACTCGCGTCGCACGTGACGTAACAGAAAAGACAGACTCAAGGTGCCCCCTCCCCCCTCAGTACAGGAAAGAGTTAAGATCGTGTGTAAAGTGTCGGCAGTATTTTCTTGAACAACAACAACAATCCGCACTTTTGTTTGTTATATGTATTATAGGACA
The DNA here is from genome assembly GCA_018292915.2 of Batillaria attramentaria. NCBI lineage: Eukaryota > Metazoa > Mollusca > Gastropoda > Batillariidae > Batillaria > Batillaria attramentaria. The sequence goes on along the minus strand of JACVVK020000030.1, from coordinate 2,876,855 downwards.
TACGTGATACCAAAGTCGGGACACCAAGGGGAGAAACAACAACAACAACAAACAATATACAACACAAAAACAACAAAAACGATGCGCAGATTTGGCGCTCAGACTCACAACCCAAGCGAAGGTGAAACGCACTACTACTTTTGTGTGTGTGTGAGTACACTGAGACCCCCCCCCCCCTCTCTCTCTTAGCTCTAATTTACTATAATTACCGCCATTGCAATACCGTTAACATGCACTTGTTTGTTGACCCCTGAGCATTATTATAAGCCTAGCTTGTTCATGCTCAGAAATTGTTTATTTACCTTGAACAAACCGTATTGCAATAAACTTGTTTAAACCAAACGCACTACTAGCTCGGATATCACGCCAGATCAGCAGTTTGTGAAGTAGCCACACAGTCTTAGGTTGCACGTGCAACGACAGGAAACTCAGTACTCACAACAGGCACGAAGGAAGTCGTGAAATACGTTGCTTCGCTGATTTTCGTGCAAATGTGATGGGGAAAGACTAAAACTCCAGCCTGTCGTGAAGCATTTTTCACTAGCACTCGGCGAAAGCTCGACCGCGTTGCCAGTGGCACAGGCCATGGCCACATTTTTGTCTGAGCAAAGCTTAGCGACCACCACTACACAACGGGCAGAAAAACGACAACTGCAGCTTTCTGGAGCTGCAACGACAGGGAAGGACGAGGATTCTTTAAATTAGAGGGAGAACATTTCTACGCTCCCTAATGTCGCCGGGAAATGACCACATGGTCTTGCCACTTACGTGTACGTAGACGACTGTTCACATAAATCTGCTTTTATTTCACCTCTCAAAATCCACCCCTACCAATAGTTCTTTTTGTTGTTGGTGTTTGTTGTTTTGGTTTCAGGTAAACAAGCTATTGTACACTATTAGTGTACACTAAGCCTCATAGAAGCAATCTCGTGTTGAAAGTTTTTGCTTGTGAGTGCGTGTGTACGTGCCAATCACTTCGTCTTAATGATCAGTAGAGCTGTTAATGCGACACGGGGCTCTTTACACTTTGAGCGAGCGGTGGAAATTTCAAATTGCTCTCCTGCTGAACGGTTAACCTTGTATGTGCATTTTCCGACCGGGAGCCAAATAATTTGTGCTGGCGTTTTACTTGTTGCCCGGTCTATCACTCGTGTGTGGTGGAAAAGGACGTTACCCCCCCCCCCCCCAACATCCACCCGCCTTGTCTTTAAGCCTCTCGCTCAGTCTGTTAGCCGCGTCATTGGGTACCCTTCTGTTGACTCAGTGCCAGCTCTTAAAATGCTGTCACCCTGCAGGTGTCTAAGTGATTTTATGCGAGACACCAGCAAAACGGCTTAGAGCGACCTCTGAGCTCAGCTGTCGTTTCGTAAATCTGTCTCGCACTGTAAGCTGTTACTGTACGAGTGTGTGCCCATAATCACGTACTTATGACGGCGTTAAGCCCTAAAAACTCGCTAATTCATCACGCACTTAATTCACTGCTTCGTGAATTTTGTGTAGTACAGCACGTAGAGAAAGCATAACGCTGCTCGACAGTTCCAGCATTGTCTGTTACATTTCGTGCATGAAACTTGCATTAAGTGTAATTTTAAAATCTTTCGCAAATTTTTTTTTTCAGTCAAAATAACGACTGCGGTGGCGGCGACAGTACCATGGTCACAAACCACAGCTAATTCAATCTAAGCTCCCTACAAAAAGCTTTACTGTGCACATCCCCGTGCAACCCGGCTCATGTGACCACGCCGCGGATACGTCAGTTCAGACGACTGCGATGTCGGACATGGCCCAAGCTCTGCTACTACCGGTAAGTGCACGTGTTTGAAAGCAATTTTGTTTCTTGCGTAAACATTTCAGCTCGCATACGAGCGACACTGACCAAATTCAAAAGTGACACGTCCCGCTTGGGGAATCGCTGCAGACAGTACTGACTCGGTCACGGCTGCTGTGGTGACCACTGCACAGACGGATGACCACTGCACGTGTAGCGTGGGCGGACCCCGACAGGAAGTGGGGGCAGTTTTTCGGCACGGTTTAATAGCTATTTCAAGGCACTTTGTGAACTTTGCAGTTGTGACAGAGTTGCCTGTGCTTGCACGGTCGACTCTGTATTTTTTTCACACTTTGGAAAGCTTTTTGTTGAGTTTAGATCTTTAACGTGACTTTTGTCAGTGACCAAGGGCGGCCCACGTACAAAGGTGGTGCAGAAACGGAAATGTGCTGCTTTGCTTATGATGCCCCTCCCCATCCATCCCAGTCCATTTTTTTTGTTTTGTTTGTTGTAAGCTTTTAAAATTTTACAGCGGTCACTTTATAAATCTCTAGCTCTGGACTAAAGCTGAAAAATGTGCGTGCGCACGCCAGTGTGTGCGCGCATGTGCACACCTCTGTGTGTGTGTGTGTGTGTGTGTGTGTGTGTGTGTGTGTGTGTGTGTGTGCACGCCCATATTACTCTTTCATGTATATGAAGCTTACATAAACACTTTTTCTTATGTTTAACTTTTTCGCTGTTTATTTCGGGTCGAAATATCGACAGATGCCGTGAAGACCGGCGGAACTGTGACAAGCCACAACAGCTCCAGGCTTCAACGCGTCATCGATAGCCCAGAGTAGGGTGAGGGTGAAGTGAGAGCGACGACGACTACGATTCCAAGAAATACATGCAGTGATCCAGAACCTTACACGATACACGCCCACAGGACGCACGCCCACAGGACGCACGCCTACAGGACACCGAGTGGGAGGTGGCCCCGTTCGATATCACCGTGTGTGTGTGTTTGCATAATCATGTACGTATGAATTCTGTGCTTCGTGAATTGTGTAATAGCGCAGCACGTGCAGATTACAAAGCATGGTCTGTTACTTTCCACACACGAAGCTTGCATAAAATATAATTTAAGCCCTTTCCAAATTCTTTTTTCAGTCAAAACAGCTACGACTGCGGTGACGACAGTACTATTGTCACAAACAACTACATTCTTTAACGCGACTGTCAGTGATGACCAAGAGCGACACACGTACAAAGGTGGCGAAGAAACGTAAGTGCTACTGTTGAGTATGGCGCCCACCACCATCTACCCCCATCAATTTCTTATTCCTGTCTTCTACATTAAGCTTCTAAATCTAATTTTACAGCTGTCACTTAGATCTCTAGCTCTGGACTTGGAAACCCTTTACCAAATGTGCATGCGCGCGCGTGTACGTGTGCTTGCGTCAGTGCGCGTGTGTGCGCACCTATATAACGCCTTCACATGTGTGAAGCTTACATAAACTTTATCTTATGTTTAACTTTTGCTGTCTGTCTTTCAGATCAAAATGCCGACAAATGCGGTGACGGCTGAACTCTTAACAAGCCTCAACAGCTTCAGGATTCAATGCTACTGCGTCATCGCCGATAGCCCAGAACTAGACGACGGTGACGAAGGAAGGTTCTGTTAAGGACAGCGACGACGACTACGCTTCAAGAAACACAAAGAGGGAGGTGATACGAGGGAGGAAAAAAAAAAAAAGGGGGGGGGGGGAGAAAGGAAAAAGGTTTGTTCATGAACATATATCTAGTATTTGTCGCTGCACTTTGTGCTGGCTTTTTTTTTTATCGTGGCCCCATCTTTGATATCACCCGCATGTGGTGGAAAAGGACGTTAAATCCCCAAACTGCCAACTCCCCGCTGCACCTTCTGTTGGCAGGGACTAGAAATGAGTTAAATCCTCATTTAACCGAGGGGCCAATGTGTTTACTGTGTTATCAGGTTTATTGTATTTTCGCTTTCCCTATTCATTTGACGTCTTCTGAAAGGTTTAACTATACAGCTCTGGCAAATGTATCCACGAACCTTTTCTTGATTTTTAATATCACTTTCATTGTTTTGTGGGGTTTTTTTTTTGGGTCTTTTTTCCTTTGTTTTTGGAAACCGGAAACCGGAAAGCTATTTTACACGATAGCACCTTCTAGGAAGTGCTATGAAAATTTTGACATAGATGATCTGTGTTTTTAAAGCAAGGTTTTGTTTGCTTAGTCTGCGCTATGACCAAGTCGTCGGTGTATTGAAAAAGAACGGGATTTATTGCCATGTTACACTGTAGGGTTATCGGATACAAACTGACTTCAGCATCGGGTCTGTCACAACCTTTTCACGCACTGGTTCACTCAAGCAAACCACACACATGCACATACCAAACGCGAAACAGTTTCTGCATTGCATGGGGGAGCCGGGGTGGTCGAATGGTATAGCGTTGTCTGCTAATGATCGGGTCGCGAGTTCGATCCCGGCTGGGGCCAAATATTTGTGCTGGCTTTTTTATCGTAGCCCCGTCTTTGATATCACCCGTATGTGGTGGAAAAGGACGTTAAACCCCCAAACACCCACCCACCCTTCTGCATTGTATGTAACAAGGCCGAACCTGAACACACACACAGTTGCACGAAATAAATTATGTAGCCGGTCACCAGAATGACTGAAATGCTCTCGAGTTGTGAGTTCGAAGCCGGGAAGGAGCACAATGTTTGTGCTGGCTTTAAAAAAAAATTATTGCTGTGCCCCAGGTTTAATCACTCGTGTGATGGAAAAGGTGGTTAATCCCCCTAACAACCCACTAACCCGCTCTCGTGGTTTGGGCTGCAACTGTCTCAGGAGCCGGTGGGAATATTTTCGTCGAGAGAATATTGTTGGCGAGCTTCTAGTTCCTGGGATACAGTACAGTCTAGCTGTCGGACGGAACTAGGTGAATTTAGATAACGAACTTCGTTAATGTAACAGATTTTTTTTCTTTTTTGAAAACAAGCCGGGTTCTGGTGAGCTTTGTACTCCACGGGGCGATTACTCGCTTCAGCAAAGACTGATCGTCAGAGTGGCGAAGCAGCACAATGGCGAAGTGTCATACCGCAACGCAGAGAAGATTGGCGGAGCTAAGTCGGTGGGTAGCTACCAGAGGCTGTTAAGCTGTAAAACGCCTTTGTCAAAGCAGAGACATACATTATGTATGTCTCTGGTCAAAGAGCAAATTTTCCGATTTTCCGAAAAGCCCTTCGTAAAACTTGCACACGATTTCCGACAGCTGAATTTGCGCCTAATGAGCAGTCGCTCAAAATGCAATTCAGATAAAAGCTCGAAGCGCCGTAACTCGCCGGTGCTTCCGATAACCAGCCTGGACGGCCGACAGACTCGTCCTACAAGCCATTGTATAGGTTAGTCTTGCCTTGCTCGTATTTTTGTAGACCTTTGGTGGGAAGTGAACGCGCTATGTATGTACGTGATGTATTTGACTTTATGATTATTAGTCGGTCGATCTGCTGCCTTCTGTCAACTAGAGGTGATCTCTCTTGCGCGCACACACACAGGCCGGTTCATAACCGTGCTTCCGAAAACCAGCCAGGACGTCTGAGAGACTCGTCCTACAGCTCGCACGAGCAACAAACAAGAGCCAAACACCACCATAATATACCAAACACCACCATAATATACACCCCAGAAAACTTGATTTTCCCCGCCCCTTTCAGCAGCACACTTTCTGTATTCCGTGGTTTAGCGTGGCATGTAGTAGACCTCCGATACACAATTATGGTGACACTTTTCTATATACAGTATGCTCCACTTATAGCGGCCATGGGTTATACCGACATAGCAAATCATTTCCCGGCCGAGGGCCTTCTTTAACATGACTAAAAACTCATCGGATAGAGCGGCCATCGGCTACACCGGACATCGGTTTGACCGGACACGTTTTCACGTCCCCAGGATCCCTTTTCTCCTGATAATCGGACGGCGCAGTCGTTGCAGTCACCGGTTATACCGGACGCCACTATTCCGGTCATGTTTTCTTGTCCGGCCACCTCCGCTTATAACGGACGCAGCGCGCGTGCGACAAGGCACGAACACGGACTGCTGTATGAATCTAGAGAAACGATGACCTAATTCTAGGAAAATTGCTCGCGTTAGTTTCAGGTCAAGTTTCGGTTTTGATTTAGCTTTCGCCTTGCACTTGTCATAAACAAAAGTGCGAAAAATGATTTAAAACAACCACGCATGGTCTGTTGGTTTGGGGGGGGGGGGGGGAGTGTGTGTGTGTGCAACAATGTTTTACAGTGAATTTTATTTTATTTTATCTAATTGGTTGATCAATGTCAGTTCAATAGTTTACAAATTTGATTTAAATTATCTTGTAAAGTCTACACACACAGATGCACACGCACGGACGCTCGCGCGCGCGCAGAGAGAGAGAGAATGTATTCAATCCGGAAAATGTCTCTTTGGTACGGAATAATCGGCTATACCGGAAAATTTCCGTTATATACGGAGACATCGGATATAACGTCCACCAGATGTTTTGGTTATACTGGAACGACACCGAAGTTCATGGTGGCCGCTATAACCGGAGTTTACTGTATGTACATGTATTTGCAAAGGGGGGTGGTGTGGGGGCGGGGGCGATATGGACAGTTCGAGATTAAGGTACTTACCGGTCCTTCAGCTGATCCCTCGGATGAGATGGTCTCGAAATCTTGATCAGCGAACGATGCCATTGTCCTGAAATAAAATGGAAAGAGCAGCAATTGTTTAAAAAAAAAATACCGGCATTTACAACATTGCCCATTGAAAACTGGAGTAGAACTGATCTGCGTCCTTCAGAGAGAGAGAAAAAAAGTTGCGTCCGCTAGCTGGTACACGGAACGCTCCTGGAGATCGACAATCTGGTGAAGCTGCTCCTGTGCCTGGGAATCCTCACACTGAGGTACATCCAGACTCTGCAGGAGACTGTCCATGCTTGGTACCGACTGTCGACCCGGCGTAAATGCTCGGATCGTGTGTTCGAAGCCGAACAGGAGCCAAATATTTTTGCTGGCTTTTTATTTTGTATGCCTCGTCTTTAATATCGCCCTCATCTTAAATGTTCGGATCGTGTGTTCGAGAGCGCTCGCCTTGGCGTAGTGGGCCGCAAAGCGAGCGATGTTCCCAGTTGCCAGTCGGCTATCTGGTACACAGAACGCTCCTGGAGATCGACAGTCTGTTGAAGCTACTCCTGTGCCTCGGAATCCTCACACTGAGGTACGTCCAGAAGCTGCAGGAGACTGTCGACGCTTGGTACCGACTGTCGACCTGGAGAGCGATAGTCTGAAGCAGCTCCTGTGCCTGGTGATCCTCACACTGAGGGACACCCAGAAGCTGCAGGAGACTGTCGATGCTTGGTACCGACTGTCGACCCGGCGTAAATGCTCGGATCGTGTGTTCGAAGCCGAGCAGGAGCCAAATATTTGTGCTGGCTTTTTATTTCGTGTGCCTCGTCTTTAATATCACCCTCATATGGTGGAAAAGAGCGTTAATCCCAAAATGAACCATCCACCCGCTTTTTGGTTGTATTTAGATGTGCCGATTTTGTGGTTCGGGCCCAAGCCGCAAATTAGCCTTGTGGTTCGGGGCATACAGGCCCGCTGGATTGAAAACATGCCCCCCCCCCCCCCCCAAGTCTAACCTTCCTATAACAAGCTTCGTAGTCCTTGGACTGATCGCTCGCTTCAGCGTATACAGGCCCGTTGGATTGAAAACATGCGCCCTCCCCCCCCCCCCCCCCCCCCCCGAAACATGTTAAGCTCGGACGGTAGCTTTTTAACTCAATTCTTCACACAGTACCTTCTGATGCTGCACAATCTTTCGACGAGGGTATTATAATTTACGCCAAACGTGAAACGCATCAAAATGCTCAGAAAAAAAAGTTACGTCATCAATGTTTGCTTTAAAAAAAAAAAGACCCTGTATTGAGCCAATCCGACGTCGGCTTTCAAACTTGTATTCATTCAAACTTGTTACAGAACTTAATATGTAAATTTTACTGCTAGTTTTCTCAAAACATCGTTTTTCTGTCCCCTGAGTGAGTATCAGTCTCGCGATATCAAATTCATAGTGAGTCTGATTTCAATAAAATTTTGTGCAGGACTGGAATTGTCAGCTACAGTTTACTTCATGCTCTAAGCTGTGCTGTGTCACCACAAGAATGTCAATTTTGTAAATAACCGTGCTTCCGAAAACCAGCCTGGACGTTTGAGAGACTCGTCCTACAGCACGCACGAGCACCAAACATGAAAATAGCCTAACACCACCAAAACATTCACCTCAGAAAACAGCTTGTCGGCGTTCTACTTCTAGGTTTTGTTGGCTGCATGGAGAGCGCTCGCCTTGGCGTAGTGGGCCGCGAAGTTGAGCGATGGTGCTCCCAGTTGCGTCCGCTAGCTGGTACACGGAACGCTCCTGGAGATCGACAATCTGGTGAAGCTGCTCCTGTGGCTGGGGATCCTCACACTGAGGTACATCCAGAAGTTGCAGGAGACTGTAGATGCTTGGTACCGACTGTCAACCCGGCGTAAATGCTCGGATCGCGTGTTCGAAGCCGAGCAGGAGCCAAATATTTGTGCTGGCTTTTTTATTTTGTGTGCCTCGTCTTTAATATCACCCTCAAGTGAAAAAGAGCGTTAATCCCAAAACCATCCACCCGCTTTTTGGTTGTATTTAGGTGTGCTGATTTTTGTGGTTCGGGGCCCAAGCCGCAAATTAGCTTTGTGGTTCGGGGCACTCTGCATCAGAGGCCGGTCGGCGATTTTCCTTAACAGCACAATATTCATTGTTGGAGAACTTCTTGTTCCTTGGCTACGGCAGTCTAACCGGCGGACGGAACTAGGTGTTGTAGATGACGAATTTGGCTGATATGTGATGGTGGTGCCGAGTGAGTGAACAGGCGGACAGATGTGGGTAGAGGAGTCGACACAATGCCACAGCTTCGTACGACTGATCGTTTGCTTTGGTAAATACAGGCCCGTCGGAATGCGGATTTCTACTCAAAGGTCATAGCTACAATCACCAGTATCGTCTTACTGCTAATGCCGTCGTAACAAGGCAACAAGTCTAACCTTCCTATAACAAGCTTCGTAGTCCTTGGACTGATCGCTCGCTTCAGAACATCCGCCTCCCCCCCCCCCCCCCCCCCCCCATTATGTATCTATCTCCCAGAAACCGCAGAATTGTGTTAAGCTCGGACGGTATCTTTTTAACTCAATTCTGTACATAGTACCTTCTGACGCTGCACAATCTTTCGACGAGGGTAAATGTGCATTGGGTAAACTTGGCGTTTCATGTGGCGATGGCGGAGGTGGGGGGTGGTGGAGTTGCTTGCAGGGCTGTCCAACCTCGTCCTCAGCTATCGTTAGCGGCGAATCCGCGGACGAAATGGGTGAGAAGACGACCACCTCAACCTGACACATAAAGAGCCCGATGTAAACTTGGTCTATTTGCTTCCATTAGCTAGAGCCAAACTTTGGGGGGACCTTACCTTACTTGCGCGGTATTAGAATTTTTCGCGTCAATGAGGACCCCCCCCCCCCCCCCCTCCCCGGACTCTTCCATGACCTTTGCGTGATCTGGCGGTGTAACGGTCGACAGTGGTTACCGAAGATACCGTTGAATCGTCGTCGCCGCATTGAGGAGTCGTATTCGTTGAGAAGTTGGCATCATATAAACATGTTACCGGGTCAATTTGCCGTTAACTCTTTGGCCGTTCTGCTGCTCTACCGTCTGAAGGTGGCTGAGTAAGTCATTTCCACGTAATGCTCGGGTCGTGCGTTCGAATCTCTGCTGGGGCCAAATGGGGGTCTTATGTAACTAACAAACTTACCAACTATTAAACGTTTTAACTATGTAAAATGTTACCAACTAAATACCTCCAGACCACGCAGGCGGACAAGACGCTGGCTCCTCTCTATGACCGTGTCTCGGCCCTCCGTCAGCAGAACACTCTCTACCACGTAACGTAAATATAACGAGGGAAGGTGCATCAACTGTCGGAGGGTGGGGGGGGGGGACCTTATCTTCGCATGGAGGGGCAAACAGACGCGTCCAGGGACTGACTGGGTCTTACGCCGTGTTGGAGCGTCGCTGTATCGGGCAGGTCGACTGTCGAGAACATAACAGCGTCTGTTGTTGAAAGGCAAGGGCCGTCACCGCCGCGAAGAGAAAGGCTTGAGAGTTGAGTTGCCTCCCGTTGGGCCTCCGTCGGGCCCGTCACCTTCTGCCCCGTATTTGTCCAACGTTACTTTTTTTTTTTTTTTCCAAGTTGTCCAGCCACCTACCCGCGACTTAGTCTGTGTTACTTGCACGGCGTTAAGCCCTTAAAAATCGCAACGGCATGTGTTATCAAACAATAATTAGAGTAATTATGCAGCTTACGCCGTCAGTGGCCTGGTCAATCTGTCGCTGCTCCTTTAGGTTGTATTGTCTCTTCCTTCTGAAGGTTGGCGGAGTGGGTCGGTACATAGTGGTCAATGCACCTCGGGCCATTCAAGAGGACGCGCAGAGCGACGTATTTGCGCTCGGCGCTGTTGGAGACACTGGAGTCGTTGACTAACTAATGAACTTAACTAAATACCTCCGTACATTACCATACCACGCAGGCGGGCAAGAAGCTGGCTCGTCTCTATGACCCTGTCGCGACCTTCCGTCACCACAACTTTCTACCTGTAACGTAAAAATAACGCAGTAATACCGTCAGTTATGTGAGCATTTTATTTTTGTTAATGTTTACTTGGTGTTGAAAGTTGGCTGAGTGGTTTTCTCCCATGTAATGCTCGGGTCGCGAGTTTGAATCTCGGCTGGGGCCAAATACTTCTGCTGGCCTTTTCTCCTTTCCCCGTCTTTGATATTCAGTGTCCATACGGGGTGAAAAAGGACGTTAATTTAGTACCCACCCACCCTTTTCCACAAAAGCTCCGCATAAACTGTCGCTCTTCCTAGGGAAAGGAGTAGTTCGAGAGGCAAATATCTCAATCTGTTGGTGGCAATGGTTGAAAATAATAATCGATAGAGTAAAATTAACCTTGTAAGATCTGGCGCCGGGCGGTGGTGGTGGTTACTGGTGGTGAAGACGACGTTGTTTCCAACCTCTGTAGCTGTGACAATGCTTCACTTAGTACCTTCATGCTGTACAATCCGTCGGGGCGGGTAAACGTACATAGGGTAAAATTAGTGATTAAATTTTGGTGGTGGAGGGGGGGGGGGGGGGGGGAGATGAAAAGCGAGGCGCAAACGGACGGCGCCCAAGGACTGACAGGGTTGGTCGTGGTCAGTGTGGGTGAGTTTGGGAAACCCATTAAATGATTGCAGCGTTCCGTTGATTTAAAGATTTTATTTCGCTGTTCAGTGTGCAGAAACGAGTATTCAGGCGGTGGCAAGAGGCCAGAAGCCTATGTATAGCCTCCGCCTGTGAACATTCACAACGTAGTACGGCGAATACTGTCACAGCATACCGGCAGCATAATAACAATGACAATGAACAGACGGAGGGAGGGAGAGAGAGGGAGAGAGGGAGAGTAAGAAGAAAGGAAAGTGAGAAGAGACGGTAAAGGAAGGACGGGGGAGGGGGAATTGGTTTGGTTGTCTGTGAAAAAAATGATAGGGGACGAGTTTAACTATTTATTCAATTGTCCACACCCGCTAATCAAAGCCGTATAAGCTTGTTAACAAAATATTACCACTCTCACCCTGTCATGAAAATGCACACGTTGATGAATAAAAAGAAGAAAGTACAACTACTGAAACTGTCACGCTTTATATATAGCAGTAATATTCTCATTTTGATTTGTGACTTTGCTCATCAGTGTCAATCAACTCGTATTGTAAAATTTAATACTGTTTTCAGCATATCTGCGTTGCTCGTAACTTGGGCATATTCAAGTTTCCACTGCTGCACTATGTACCGTATCAGTAACGTATGTTCTTAATGTTTGTGTATGTGTGCGAGAAATGTGTAGTGAGGGCAATTTTGATTATGACATATGTACATATTGACACAGCCGCTCGCGGTGATAAAATTGACTGTATCGTGGTTTTAAAAGCCCCTTGAGCTCAGAGCCGGTAATCTTCTTTACAAATCTTCTTGGAAATTGGTTAGGCGGCTGGTGTGGCTGACAGACTGCCCGCGGCACAGTAAGTGCTTAAAACTACTTTCCTAATAATGTGGTAAAACGCTGGCTATTTATTATTAAGTCATGTACGTATGGGAAGATTGTGAGGTTTTCTTGACTGGTTTGTAGGATATCTGTTTTGCTATGTTTGTATGGAATGTTACCGATAGTTGTAGAGCCGATGTCTGCATAGTGCGGACAGTGTAGTACGCGTTCCTTTGTATCAAATAAATGCAAATTGACCACTTGAGCTGTGTTTTTTACTAGCGGTTTTGTTGGTGGGGATGGCCGCGCTTTTGCTTGTGCGTGTGCGCGTGTGTGTGTGTGCGTGTGCGTGCGCTGAACTCAAGTGGGTATCAGATATTAGAATTGTTTGTTGATAGGCCTCAGGCCCATTCAACGTTGAGTGACATCCAGACGTTCTTATACACTGACATCAATACTTGTACATGAAATAACCAAAGTGCAGAATAAAGTATCAACTCAGCTGAGCAACTGTTGTCTGTCTTAACGCTAGAAAAAATATATAATTCCAGGTTCGTAACTGTATAATATAGTTGCTTGAGGCCATCAGCAAAGTGAGTCGAAAGCTGCTTGGATGGTTCCAAAATTTTCTAGGAATAAACCGGGTACGAATGTCAGAAAGACTAGACAATGTAACTCATCAGACGTCTTCAATATCAAGCTGACACAGTGGACATATTTTACTCAGGGGTCACAGCTAGTTCAGCATCAGCATAACGCAGATTATGAGCTTTAATCGGTGAAACGCCAAACCTGAACCTTATCAGACAAGTTCGAATGATGTGGCTCTGTACATGACTGAACAGTGAACTCAATGACCAAGAAGACTTAAATGAATGGAAGAAATCAAAACGCTCCTTTGTTGACATATCAAAGTGCCAGTCTTGCTGGTAACATTCCTGCAGCGTGAGCCTACATTAAAAATATTAATACTGAAAGAAAATGTTTTGGATCGCCAATACCCTGACTTTGCCACACAAAACCAAAGCCATAACGCCGATTAAAAAAAAAAAAAAAACAGATGGAGGATGCCCAAGTATTGTATTGATTATGCATGTTTAAGAGCTATTATAAGCTTTCAGAGGCAGTCTATTGTCAGGCATGCTCAGTAAGCGCAGCCAGTACTTAATACACTTGAACTCAAGTGGGTGTTAATGAATTTTTATCCAATACGTCCATTCATTTCCATCCCTAACACAACAAAAAACATAACATGAACAGTACCCTGTCACTTTCCTCTCTCCGACCCATATTGCTTCCATTTCTAAACGTGAACCACGAGGCGGGCGTGAATGAAAACAAGCAAAATCAGAAAAAGGAAATCGGCTGCGTGGTGCACAAAGACGCGACGAGAATGAGGACCATTCTCTTGAGAACATAGCGAATAACTTCCATATACACTTGCTCAGTATCAGTGGACTTTAGAAGCACCAACAAATGTACTTTTTTGTTCTCTTTTCGCTTCGCTTCATGTGATAGTTTAGCTTTCGGGTGGGAGTAACGATATCGAGAATAGTATTCGTATTAACCAGGGTGTTTTTTTTTTTTTTGGGGGGGGGGGGGGGCAAAAAAATAAACAAAATAAACAAACAAACAAAAACCCCACAAAAAAACCCCCAGCCAACCGTGCAGTGTGTACCGATCTAACTGGGCCACTAGCCTGGCTGTGGCATAATTCTGTACGGAACTGGATATCAGAAACAAGAGAATGGACGGAGATCGCGCGCGAGAGAGAGGGAGTTTCCACCTGCAACACATCGGTACACGGGCAGTGGGACAGGCTGTGACCAAACGAATGTGGAAGACGTTGCTGTAGGTTCCCCTCTCGGCTCTCTTCCACCATGAAAAAAAGGCTGGGACATGTAATTGATTCCTCGTGGGCTCGCGAGGGTCCCCAGATAAACAGGGGGTCAAATTTCCTGCCCAACACTGTGATATACAGGTCCGCGCGCTGGCACCGACAATATTGCGTATGTGGACGTATTGTTTTGTCACTGGCCGGTGTCATGCTGAGGTTTGTTCCTCTCCAAATTTTTCACGGTATCCTCAGCTGATTACTGACCCAGAGGAATTTTGGTAGAGTGATTTTTGTCACTGATGTGAGTAAGGCTCTAGAAAAGTCAGCTTCTGTACCAATTTGAGGAGGTTCGGAGGAGAGGAAGATAATAATAATAATAATGAGTATTGTATAGGCGCTTAACCCAATTTCTTAATAATAATAATAATAATAATAATAGCTCTTATATAGCGCTAGTAGTCTGCTCAAAGAGCACTCAGTGCGCTACACACACACATTCTCACGCATACATGAAACACTAATTACGTGTGCGGAAGGGGGGGGGGGCGGGGTAGATGATACTACAGATCATATGCTGTCTTGAATAGATAAGTCTTTAGTTTTGATTTAAACTGTGGGAGGGTCTGGGTGTTCCTAAGGGAGGGAGGCAGAGAATTCCATACCTGGGGGGCACAGAAACTGAAAGAGCGCTCACCGAAGGTTTTGAGATTGAACTTGGGAACCTTCAGGAGCTTTTCCGATGAGGAGCGGAGAGTACGAGAAGGTTCATACGTGGTAAGTTTGTCGGAACTGGCTCAAAGCGCCGCGAACTGAACCCAATGTGCACGCTCACGTGAATCACACGCGTCCTCTCACACACTGGACACTGCCGGCATGAACACACAGCAATCACGTGGTGCGAAGGGTCATTTCGGCTATTTAATGAACAGAATCAGTAATGTTGACGGTCAGGTCACAGTTGTGGCCACAGCATAGGCACGGTGAGATAGTTGTTTTGAATCCTCCCCCCCCCCCCAAATGTCAGTCATTAACCATTCTATTTCTCGTTAATTTCTAGTATAGCGCTTGCTTCATTCATGACAACTGAGTCAGGCTTATGGCTCGTTCAGTGGTAGAGAGATGTCTAAGGATGGGTGGGTGTTTGGGGGTTTAACGTCCTTTTCCACCACATAGGGTGATATGAAAGACGGGACAACGATGGAAAAGCCAGCACAAATATTTGGCCCCAGCCGGGATCGAACTCACGACCCGAGCATTAGAAGTCCAACGCTCTACCATTCGACCACCCCGGCTCCCCCGAGAGATGTCTAAGGCAATACAGAAAATAATAATGATAAGGATAACAGAGGCGACTGAAACTGAGGTCCCTGGGTGAAGAATCCAACAGACGCCGGGGCACTTAATTTTGCATTCTACACCGGTGTAAGCCAAAGCATCGCATCACGTGGTCGGGCGTCAGTTTCAGTCGCCCAGTGCCCCCCAGCCGTGAGTCTAAGGGGCCTACAGGACAACAGAGACGCTCTGTCTCAGTCTAATCTGGAATCACTTTCACCTGGGGGTAACTCAAGTCTGCTGATTTGCGTAGTGACCCCGTTACATTACCCAGAGGAAACTACAGGAATTGGTAGCTTTTAGGGAGTTGTCGAACTTCCGAAGACACTTTTTCAGGCCGGAGTTCTCTAACTTTTCGGACGCCGAAAGTCAGTTGTGATTAGGAGGGAAATATGCCAACAGGTTTTCGAGTGGTTCTTATTGTTTTTCATCTGCGTGTGTGTTGAAAATGTGCGCCGCAGAGGAAGGAACGAAGTGAGTGTTGTGTTTACGGAAATGCCTGAGATGTCAGCTTTGTTTCGTGTTTATTTGTGAAATCTGCTCTCTCCCTCGAGAATTCAAGCTTTGGGCGTGTTTCTTTATAGTGTGTGATTGCTTTACATGCACACGTGAAAACCAGCACGTCCGAGCAGCGCATGCGACGAATTGCATGAGAAAGTGCATGCTGGATCTCAGTAACACTAAAGAGGTTTGGATTATTTGCATTCAGTTCGTGTGGTGATAAGTTGTGTGTTGACAAAGACGACGACAGTCATGGCGAAGATCACAGTGCTCTGCATTTCTGCCGTCTTGTGTTTGGTGTTTGTGTCGAGACGAAGCGGTGTTTATGGAGGTAAGTCAAAGCGGCGATACACTCTTCAAATAGTATTTGAAGACAGGAGTTAATGGAATATAGTATCAATGATGATTGAGTAGAAAAGTCACACGCACGCACGCACGCACACACACACACGCACGCACACACACACGCACGCACGCACACACAGCCTCAGCAGGATCGAGAGAGAGATAACGATAACGATCCTTTATTTTACAACGGAAGAAGTTGTAGGCATGCAAAGACCATTTTCAAACTTGCCGTTCAGTTGCTACACTGACTACCGTAAAGAAAGAAAATTCAAAAGAAGAATATGAAGAGGACAAAAATAAAAAATAAGAATACATAAGAACTGGAAATCACTGTGTGTGTGTGTGTGTGTGTGTGTGTGTGTGTGTGTGTGTGAGAGAGAGAGAGAGATTATTACTTGTATAATGACCGCACTCCTCCATTCATACATTCCCATCCTCTTTTCCAGAGGAGACGAGAGACGTAGCAGCAGCCTTTGGCCAAAGCGAAGTCTTCTTGACAGGAGAGTTCCTAACACCACGTGACACTCGACGTCGCTTCGTCATGGTGCGTGCGCAGAGCCGACAGCTGGGAACGTTGTTTGAAATCTCGGTGGACTTTCGCCAGCCACAAGGTAGCTTGCTCCTGTCAGTGATACCATCTCAGTATATGGTATGGTAGACTTCTCCTCGGCGCACATATCCATCTCTGCTGAAATGCTCACGGCGCCGCAGGGCTGGAGGACGAAGCAGTGAAAGCCTGCTGCCGTTAAGCGCTACTTTGTGTGCAAACCTCCACCCTGCTATACATTCCAATAGAAAAGGCCAATCACTTTTAATCACCGGTCCACTCTTCCAGCCGAATGCCAGACACTCAGCTGAGCCTTTTGTCAGTTTTAGCTCTTTGACGACGAAGCACAATTTCTAACACGCGATTTCCTATAGGAAATCGCGTGTTAGAAATTGTGCTTCGTCGTCAAAGAGCTAAACTGACCCGATAACATAAAACTAGGGAGGGAGGGTGTTTGGGAGTTTAACGTCCTTTTCCACCACGTACGGGTGACATCAAAGACGGGGCAACGAGGAAAAGCCAGCACAAATATTTGGCCCCAGTCGGGATTCCAACTGAAGACCCGGGCGAGCATTGAAAGTCCAATTAGTAACATAAAACGAACGACTTCAGTTCAGTGTAGACAGGTGAATTCATGCACGTAGGATTGTTGATGTCGCGGCTTATCAGCAACGTAGCTTGGGATGTTGCATATTTTCGTCTCAATATCATATAGACATGCGTCCCTTGAAACTCTTACCAGTTCACCTACTAGTATTCTGGACAAAAGGCGGTGTTCCCAAACTATGATACCACCACTCAACATTCTAGGCCGGCTCGTGTTTTGTCATTTTTAAACAAACAGTTTTTGTTGGTCTACTGTGAGTATTTTTAGTGCAGCTAAACAGTATGCTTCAAGAATTATGAATTCTTTGACAAGGACTAGGGATGAACCGTCCCGCGACTTCAAGGTCAGATACATGATTAAGGGGAGTGAACTGGTAGGAGTTAATTCTCCAACATCAGTCTTTCAGCTGACTTTGACCGCGGTGACTACTTGAAATGCAACCGGCATCTAGTAAGGCCCAGTATGTCAATCAGTATTTCAGGTTTAGAAAGCACCCTTTAGAATATTTATCTATTCAGTTATGGGCAGAAAATATAAGAGGAAAGACCGCCGTCTTTGACTGCGTTTCAGTTGGCCTCTATGTCCATCAGTAACGCCGCTGACTTAGATGGAAAACTGCCGCTTTCCAAGCTCAGTTTGAGGCTGTTTGCTAGGTAGAGCATTTTTCATTTTGCCTATGATCGCGACCGTTTTCGTGACTTTTTGGCTTCTGCTGTTAGGGAAATACGACTTTCTTTGAGCTTACGGTCCATTCTTGAACACACTGGGACTCGACAAATCTTCTAAATATAGCCACCAGTAAGCGCCGTCTAGCAGGTCCGCAACCAGATAACCTCGTCTGTTCATTACGCGATACTGACACTTCTAGAACAACATTTTTTTTTTTACTACTTTATTATCCCTTTTGGGAAATTCGAGCTACTTCCCCCTGGGGAAGCGCGTCGCCGCGGTGCAGCGCCACCCAATACCTATCCTATATTTTTATTTTTTTACAATTTTGCTGGGGGAGTAAAGCCGGATTACCCGGAGAGAAACCCCCGATGAGCAGCCCGGTAGCCAGGAAAAACCGGTATCACATATCACAAGGTCGACCTGGGATCGAACCCACGCTTCATCGCCATGACATTGGTGACGGCCGTTCAGTAACGCAGGGGCTAAATCCGACGCGCTACCTATTAGACCACCGCTCACCCCGGTTACGCAGACCAGTCACCAAAATGGTTTGAGATGCTATATTGTGACCCAAGTGACTGATTCTGATGCAAGTGTTTGATGAGGGTGGGTGGGTGTTTGGGAGTTTTACGTCCTTTTCCACCACGTATGGGTGATATCAAAGACGGGGCAACGAGAAAAAGGCCAGCACAAATGTGTGGCCCCAGCCGGGATTCGAACTCACGACCCGAGCATTGGGAGTCCAACGCTCTGCTATTCGGCTATCCCGGCTCCTCACATGTTTGACGAAAGCAGTCCGAATTTCCCTTAGCGCGGTTATTTGACGATCAGATGTGCGAAACATATCAGTTTTGAGCGTACAGACACACTTACCATGGCAGCTGTTCCAAAACCAGAGTTGCCATGTCTCTTTTCAGTCATCTTGCGCTTACGTACACCTGACCGTCGGGATTATCAGCTGGCCTTCCCCACCATGGCGCTGCACCAGGACGACCGGAAGCGGTTCCTGCTGCACTTCTACAACCTTCACCTGCCCTCCAACAGCATCCGACTCTTCGTCGACTGTGTCAACATCGGCGTGGACACCACGGAGGTTCCCATCAGGAGCATCTTCACGGAAGGAGTGACTGTGGTAAGTGCGATGATCCAGGGCATGACAGTGACGGGTGGGTGGGTGTTTAGGAATGTAACGTCCTTTTTCTACAACGTATGGGTGATATCAAAGACGGGGCAACGAGAAAAAGGACTGCACAAATGTAGTTTTTGGCCCCAGCCGTGATTCGAACTCGCGACCCGAGCATTGAAAGCCCAACTTTCTACCATTCGGCTCAGTGTCCCGACTCCCCGCATGAGAGTGCAATGCGATACAGGAAAAAACAAAAACAAAAAAACATGAAAGTATATGCATAGGGGGTTGGGCGGGGAAGACAGGTCGGACAAGAGCCGCATAGCATCTCCACACATTCCTTCGGCGATTTCTCTCGGTGAAGCTCGATAGTTTTTCAGCATAGACTGAGTGCGTGTCCGGCCATACCGACAGCGGGGCGGCTACCTTTTTCAGTCTTTTTTCAAAACTAAACTCGAACAAGGACTGGTCTAAAATGACTGCGCACAGGAGAACTAGACATTAACGCCGCTGCATTCTCGGGAAACAAAGTATCCCACATATGATATCCATGCCCCCGGGATACTATGCTTTGCCAGAACGTGAACAGGGCAGAACTGAAATGGCATACAACTCTTTATTCGTTTCCACAATTTCCTACGTTCACAGAAGCACTAACACCGGCTCTCATTCCTTTTTCTTACTATTTCCTCCAGCGGCAGACGCCGTCTTTCAAGTTCTTCACTCAAACAACGCTACCGGAAATGCTCATGTCTCAAGGCTGTGGCCGGGAGTCCTACGAGGAACGGCCCACTACGCCTGCGCCGAAACTCGAACTTCCGGCTTGGGCATCAGAGCGTATCCGGCCTGAGAGGAACGAACCTAGCGAACCCAGCGTGGTCCCACCACGGGGCGACAACGTGAGCGGTCGACCCCAGCAGATCCCCACACGCAGGGAACCAGGCAGAGTGGCTGAGGACCTTCCTAACTACAACTATGATGTCGACTCAGGTAAAAGGTCAGAGGTTATGAGAGGGTCAAGGGAACAGGCTAAGCAAGCTGACGGTGCCGTGACTTTGGTGACAAAAACGGTTATATATGACTACACGCGAGAGGATTACGAGTGCGTTTCAACACATAAGAACACTTCCATTTTTAAGGGTTTTTTGTTTTGCTGTTGTTGTTGTTTTTTGTTTTGTTTTTGTTTTGTTTTGTTTTTTTGGTTTTTTTTTTTTTTTTTTTGGGGGGGGGGGGGGATGGAGGAGGTCACAGTATGCTATAGGTACTCATGTTTGTTTTGTTGTTTGTTTTTTTCGTGGGTAATGGCCATGTCACACGAGAGGGCAAAAACACTTGAAAACATTGTTTTCAGATGTTTCGCTGCGAAACAACGTGTTTTGTCGTGTGACATACTTCACAACAATGTTTTCAAAACATGTTTTGATCGTGTTTTCAGTTTTAGAGCCTGCCCTAAAATCCGAAAACATGTTTTGTGTTTCAACCAATGAAAGCCGCCGTGCGGAGTGTCAAGTGACACCTTCCCGTATCCGCTCAGTCAACATGTCCGTAGCGGGACCCTCTCTCTCTCTCTCTCTCTCTCGCATGAAGACCTTTCTTCTAAGGCACGCAGAGGTGTTACTGGAATTCTGAGAGTTCTGTGGTGCCTTGCCGACCGTACCCCAGCATTGTTTTTTAAACTCTTTGATACCCAGATTCAGCCAATATTACTTTACGGGTGTGAAATATGGGGTCTCAATCCTGAAAATAACATTATTGAAAAGGTTCATCTGTTTGCCATGAAAAGATTTCTTGGGGTTACAGCTAGAACACCAAACGCTATGGTTTATGGGGAATGTGGTCGGTATCCTCTCTATGTAAACTCATACATTCGATGCATTTCATACTGGTTACGTGTGCTGAAAATGCCCAGGGAAAGACTCCCTAGGAAAGCGTATGACATGCTCCTTAACTTGCATCAACGAAACAAAGTCACTTGGGTACAGCGTGTTATGGTCATCTTATTTCAATACGGCTTTGGGTATGTGTGGGAACATCAGGGTGTTGGAAATATTTCTTTGTTTTTGAAAGAATTTAAGACGAGGCTTATCGATTGTTCTCAGCAGGAGTGGCACTTCAGAATTAACAGTAGCCCAAGATTTAGTACATATTCTTCATTCAAATCTGTACTTGTCCAGAGTGCCTTTCTGTCACAGCTTAAACATATTGGTTTCCGAGATGCTCTTACAAAATTTAGGCTGGGTGTTACTGATCTTAAGTGCCATAAGCTCCGTTACAGTTCTGTAAGGAATGTAGATCTTAAATGTCCGTTTTGCCAAGACGACGAAACAGAAGTTCACTTTTTGCTGATTTGTCCCAGATACGCAAACTTACGCGAACAATTTATACCCAGAAAATTTTACAGAAACCCTACTCAGTTTAGATTTGTCATCTTAATGTCAGACAGTATTCCAAACTTAACACGCCAGCTTGCTTGTTTTATCTGTAAAGCTATGGAGCTGCGACAGAAAGCTATGGATGTATAGTGTATGTTTGGTATGTCAGCATGGGTACATGCTGAGCACTACATATAGCAGATTGGAATTTCTTGGAGTAACATTATTGTACAACATATAGATCTTTATAATGATGTATACAATTATGTATGCACTAGTGTGTACCTATCTGTATACGTAGGTGTGATGTATATATGTGTGTATATGTATGTATGTGTATGTATACATGTATATATAATATATGCTTGTGTGTATGTGTATATATGTGTATGTATGTGTAGGTATGTATATATGGGTGTATGTTTATATGTATGTATGCGTATATGTGTGTATATCTATATGTGTAGCTATATATCTGTTTATTGTAACCCGAATTTAAACAATCTAGTAGGAAAATGTACCAGCTAAAGTTTGTACAATCGCTGTGTGCGTGTTCACCCATCTCCCCCCCCCCCCCCACTTCAGTCATGGGCCGAGAGCCTACACTGAATAAAAGTATTTGTCATTTGTCATTGTCTCTCTCGCATGAGACGCGCGCTTGCTTGTTTTCACGTGTGTCATGTATTGTTTCGGAAAGCATGTTTCGGGCGTTTTGCCTTTCAAAACATGTTTTAGAAAACATGTTTTAGGAAAACATGTTTTCAGTGTGACATCGCCTTAAGTTTTAGGGGCATGCATACATTTTTGTATGTGTCCCCGATTGAAACCTTGAGACTCGGGAACCAAAACACGACAGAGTGAAAGGAAGACTTTTACCGAACACTCGTACTATCCCTTTAGTCAAATCATATGGTGAATCCTCAGGATCACTGCAAAAATGTATTCGGGTTGTTTGATGATGAATGCCATATTAACTATAATTATACGGATAATCCTGGGCACTTCGCTTACTCAAGTTTTTTTTTTTTTTTTTTTTTTGCAATGTGTTCATAATAATGCCAATGCCAATGCCAGTGCACCAGTGAGACGGAGTATTATAACACATCCTCTTGGCCGTATGGCCATTGCTTGCAGGTCGAGATCCATACATGCGAATGGCGGCTGCTCTGCGGGACCTGACTGCCACCATCAGACAGCTGCGTCAGGACCTTCAAGGACAGGTCTGTAAGACTGACGTCAGTGCAGAAAATGCTATACCGTTGTACGGAAATGGGCCTAAGTACTTATTAAATCTATGGCACTTTTAAAGCCCCCCCCCCCCCCCTCCAATAACAGTAGAGCTGCTTAGTGAAATAGTTTACTAAGGGAAGAATTTCAAACGTTTTGACTGAGTTTTAGCATCACTGTGACATGATCATGATAATGTTTAAAACTGAGAAGAATTAAATTTGGTTCACTTTTACCAGAAGCCATGAACACGATTGCTGGAACCTATTAATTTTTCTGGCTTTTCCTCCACAGACACAAGAAACAAGACAACTAAGAGAGACGTTGAGCAGCTGTGGAATCTGCACACAAGGTAAGACACGACCAACTGGCCTGTCTTGGAACTTAGAAACCGGACATCACTGCCACCAAAACTTTTTACAGCCCGAGCCCAACCATGTTCCGGGTCCGTCGCTAACTCTAGACCCCTGCGACGACGCCCAAGTCGGGCTAACCGAGATCGAGCCAAGCTAAGTGATATCTAAGAAGGAAAAAACAAAAATACTCGGTGACAATGAAAGTGGACAGTTGCGAACAACTTTGAGGTCCCCGTGTTATTAATTTCACAGTGTGCACAGAAGCGGTGGAAACTGTCATTCACCAGCACTGTACATTTCCGGCCCGTTTAGGGATTATTACCAGCATGAGTTGTTCCCTGTGCATACACAGACCCGCAGCATGCGTGCATTTTTCGTGGCAGGTGTGTGCTCTGCCACGAAAAATGCGTGCTTGTTGCGGCAAGGGAGACAACTCATGCAGGCAATAATCTACAAACGGGCTGAACATGTACTGTGCTGGTTAATGCGAGAGTTTCCACCGCTTCTGTGCACGCTGTGAAATAACACGGGGGCCTCAAAGTTGTTGGCAGCTGTCCACTTTCCTTGTCACCGAGTATTCTGATTTTTTCCTTCTTAGGCATTACTGAGCTCAGCCCGGTCTCGGTTAGCCCGATTTTGCGTTGTTGCAGGGGCTAGAGGATCGCCGCCCATGGAACAGGAATGGCCCGAGGCGGCTGAGCACCCCCTGCCTATGATATTATGATAATTATATGATACGCAAGATAATCTTTGTTGCTTGAGCGGCTCTACTACCCTTGCCTAGCTGCAAAATGGTCTGTTGCCGCGGCTTGCGCGGTTCTCCACATCCCACCCTCTTTTTTTTTCTCTTTTCTTTTTTCCACCAGTTTGTGAGGCGCTTAGAGCTTCCCAAAGGACAGGCGCCATAAAAAGCGTTATTATTATTATTATCATCATCATCATCATCATCATCAAGAGCACTAGCCCGACTACCCCCTGCCATATATATGATAAGACTGGTCAAAAACAAGAAGCCACTGCAAACCAGTAGGAGCCACTTCAAACCACTATTACGCAATACGTGGGCCTTCCCGCTATGCCCGAAACCGCTGCAGATTGCGTAATATTGGGTTGAAGTGGCCCCTAGATGAGTGATCAGAAGATTTGAAGTAAAATTGCCATTTTGCGTGGAGTTTTGAGAGTCGACAGCCAGCATAAGTCGGTGTAAAGACTTGTCTTCAAATGCGTCAAGACAGACATGATCACACATAATGTTAAAGGTCTGCAATCTCACCAACAAGCCACAAACTGTGTGTTTTTAATGTTTTTATTTTTTTTAACTTTGTAAAATGCACAGTCAACTCCGTCACAGTTACAGAGTTTTCAGCGTCCCTGAAACCCCAATAAAAGCCAAGGGCAGCCTGATTTCACAGCTCAGTTTGTGCTTTGACACTGAGCGAGAAAGATCGCAGTGGCTGGTCTTCTCGTGCGGCACACAACACCCACTAGACGCTGTAGCGATGTGTCTCGCCCACAATGTAGTCACTGCAAACTCAAACTGGTTTTATAAGGGTATCCTAACAACTGAAAACTCTGCAACTGTGACAGAGTTGCCTGCATTATGCATAGTCGCAGGAGTCGCAGTTTTCAAACACGCAATGTTTACGGCTTTTTGTTGAGATTACAGAGCTTTAAAGATCACTCAGTAAACAGGATGAACCAGTAAAGACAAACTTTATGTTATATTGTCATGTGCAGCCAACCCCGTGCCCCCACCGGCTCCCATCAGAAGGCGTTGCGAGTCGAACCCTTGTTTCCGCGGCGTCCGTTGCGTGGATACGGAAGAGGGTTTCCGCTGCGGCGCATGTCCACGTGGTTACTATGGTGACGGGATACGCTGCGAGCGCTACACCACTTGCGCCGACAACCCATGTTTCCAAGGTGATTAGGTCGTATTAGTTTTCTGTCTACGTCATCACTTTATTGTGCATGTCGGTGGTGCATGTGGTAGAGCCAGAGATGGTTATTTCACAGGAAACAACACACCGGGCGGGGCACATTCAGTGATGTTATTCAATGTCTCTTTAACAGTGTAGCGTCTTTGAATTTTGGATTCATTGTGTAAACCACATCTTTTGTGTGTGTATTTAAACTGATCTCTAGTGAAGATCAATACAGTTGTATTCTTTAGAGTCTCAAAAAGGAATTTAATGCTGTTAAGATACTGAAATACCGCGGCCGCAAAATTCATCACAATAAAGGCAAATTGAGATGTTGACTAAACATCCCGTTGAAAACAAAACAAAACAACCCGTTGAAAACAAAACAAAACAAAAGAAAAACAAAAACACCCCAAAACCCCACAAAAACAAAACACCCCCCCCCCAACCCCACAACAAACAAAACAAAACAAAACAAAACACAGAGAAAAACAACAAAAACAAACTAGTGAAAAGTATTTCTTGCTAATATATCGTCATATATCACAGAGTGATATGGGTACCAGGCTATGCATTACATGCTCGTGTACTATACATTCAAAAAATACATCATTGTAGTTTCAGGCATACAGAACAACGATGATTTTAGATTGACAACTGTATTTTTTTTTAATCAAAGGTGTAGAATGTCAGGACACAGAACGTGGATACCGGTGCGGGCCGTGCCCTCCAGGAATGACAGGGGATGGCAGGCGTGGCGGATGTAGACCGTTACTTCCGACATGCGCGGACTCGCCCTGCTTCCCCGGGGTCCGGTGCGAGGACACAGCGTCCGGGGCGAGGTGTGGTCCCTGCCCCACGGGCTACACCGGTAACGGCACCTACTGCGAGGACATTGATGAGGTGAGACGTACACAGACGCGCTCTCAGTCTTTCTGGAGACAAACATATAATTATTCGAAGGGGCGGATGGAGGAAGGAGGGTCCCGACCGTTGAGCGTCGGATTCAAGATCAGAAGGGGGGAAGGGGGGGGGGGGAGGTGTAAAATTTGTACAGGCTTTTTTCAGTGCCCTTTTCTTTGAAATCGCTCTCTCAGGTTTATCTCTCTGATTCCCAGCTGGGGCTGAATATCTGGACTGGCCTTTATCTCGTTTCCTTGCCTTTGATATCACCCATTTGTGGTGGAAAAGGACGTTAAACCCTCAAACACCTTCCCAGCCACCCCTTGAAATTACTCTCAAGGTGGTCGGAAAACGTGAAACTTTACCTCAAAACACCTGCCTACCATTCCGCACATTTCTCCGGTGTTTGCGACAGCATTGGGTAGTGCGAGTACACAAAGTGAAAAAAAAAGAAGGAAAACCCCTTACATGTAATTCCACGGCGGCATGACCTGAAGGTGTGCTATCACGTGACATTTTGCTGTAACTGCTATTGTTATTACGGTAGACGTCTCCTCGGCGGTCATATCCATCTCTTCTGAAATGCTCATGACGCCGCAGGGCTGGAGGACGAAGCAGTGAAAGCCTGTTGCCGCTATACGCTACTTTATGTGCAAACCTCCACCCTGCTATTCACTCTGGTGCGTGCGGCAGTATTTCCGTTTTCCACGCCACCGGCCACAGCCTACTCTTCTTCGAAAGATGGACGTTGGATTCATAGCGATAACATTAACTTCTCCAAACTGACTTCTTTCATAACTCTACACAAAATCAATGAATGTATAGCATGTTGCTATTGCTGATTATGTACTGCTGATCATAACTATCTTCGGTATTTTGTCAACAGTGTCTGTACAGTCGCCCATGTGACCGCCTGGCAACTTGTCGTAATCTGATTCCGGGTTTCACGTGCACTGCTTGTCCGCCAGGTTACACTAGCAACAGGGTACAAGGCGTCGGCATTGAGGACGCGCAGCGACAGAAACAGGTCAGAGGTTAAAGGTTAGAGTATCTAAGCTAAATTAACCAGAAAAGAAAGAACGTTTTGACAAAACGCGGTGTACCTTCAAGAGCATTTGAACAAAACGTACAATAACAATACACAGAAAGAAGAAAACTACAAGAGACAATTCAAAAGTTTGGAAGGTCTCACGTAAGACAGACTGCTCCTTGTCAGTTCAAAACAATTTTGTACAATTGTAGAGTTGCTTGTCGTACAGTCAGTAACCACGTCAGAGAAACAGCATCACAAACTCAGTAAAGCTGCAGATTTCCGCACAGTGTGACTATTTTGTTGTTGTTGATTTTTCAGGTCTGCGAGGACGTGAACGAGTGTGAAGACGGAAACAACGGAGGATGTGTAGCCAACTCTCAATGCATCAACACAGCGGTAAGAACATTTTCACAGAAGTTTGAGCTACCGGGGAAACCTGTAGAGCTTTGGTTGTCAGAGGAAGTAAGAACTGATTTTGAGCTGGGTTGAGGTCTCTGTCTGGATCTGAACGGTTTGACCAATACCCTGACTGGTTTTAATAGTAAAAAGGAATACTGTGAAACGCAGTAAAACTCGTGCTAGTGATAGAAGGTTTTAAAACACACACACACACACACACACACACACACACACACACACACACACACACACACACACACACACACACACATTACACGTTGTGTCAGTGTGTTTCTCGAAATCACCACCACCACCACACCACCACCCCCACCCCCACCCCTCCCCCCCCCCCCCCAAAAAAAAAAAAAATCATATTTGACTTCCGCCCATAGGGATCCTACCAATGTGGAGACTGCCTGGAAGGTTATGTCGGAGATCAAAGTCAGGGTTGTAGTCAAGAGGGACAACTCTGCCCAGACGGGACAACTCGCTGCTCCATCAACGCTAAGTGTGTCAAACGTCGAGGCAAGAAAGGCTACTTTTGTCAGGTAGGTTTATCGTTCAGAGTTTGCTTTTGTTATGTTTGATTAGGAACGGCCTTTTACCGGCCCCCGTAGTGTAGTGGTTAGCACTTCGGACTATGGACCGGGAGACCCGGGTTCGAGTCCCAGCCGAGGCAAGCTAGGTCGGCTCCTACCCAGAGCGGGTGTGGCTGTTGTCACACAGCCGAGCTTCACCCACTTCACGGGTGCGACTTTGGGGGGTGCTTCCCTTAGTATGACACGTCTTATGATGTAGATGATTACACGGCCCTGGTTAATGCCGGGATATTTATGACAGGAAGCGTGGAATGCGGCCCTGTCCCGCAGTCCCAAACCACATGGACCTCCGTAGCATCATCTTACTATCATCCTCATCTCCATCATCATGCATAATAAAAAAAAAAGTCCCAGCTTCCGAGTCCTCCGTGGGTTCCACCCATGACCTGGGAAGAACACCACTGGAGCTGGCAAAGAGTTGGGACAACCCCCCCTAAAAAAAGGAAAAAAAAGAAAAAAAAAAGGAACGGCCTTTAATGATCTTTGTGTGCAAAGCGGTCACAGCTGTGGCCCGGTCGAGAAGGACAAAATATGAGTAAACTACAGTCGTGCTTTTCATAATAAGTTTGTTTGCTCGTCAGTTGCACAACTGAATATTTTCGTTTCTTTCTTTGTTTTTGTCTTACACATGACAATATCTCACATGAGATTTTGCGAGGAAAATGTAAACTTTAGTTTGCTTTATACAGAGGGACCGAATCATGATCAACACTTCTCAGCGCTCAGGGTTAGAAACTTTGCATATTCCACTGAAATAGAAGCTGTTTACACTAAAACCCGGGTTTTACCCTAGTTTACCCTGACAATGACGTAGGAAAACTTACGTCATACCCGCCGTCATACCTTCTATGACAATGTGCAGAGTGAATGTATCAGTGAGTGTTAAATGTGATAGGAAATTGTATGTATGTGATAGTGTGTTTTTATTCTTGATTTTAAGTGATTTTGCCGGTCAAGACTGTCTGTTTTACTTTTTTTGTAGTCTCATTTATTAATATGATTATCAGTTGTGTGTTTTACTAGTATGCATGCCATAATTGCAAGTTCCCATATTTGGGATCACTGAAAATAGTATTCTGTATGCCTTGACGAAAGCATCACATCATGACGCCCGCTGCAAGTTTAGATCTGAAATACGAGTTGACCCTGGACTCAGGTTCAACCCTGGTCCGTATCAAGGCTGAACCCGCGTCGATTTTAATCCGGGTTGGTTGAATGGAAACGCACCAACCCGGTGTAGCAGTCCAGATTATACCCCGCCTGGAGTATACCCCCGTATAAACTGGCCTAGCCCAGACTATACCCCCGTATAAGCAGGCCTAGCCCAGACTATCCCCCCGTATAAACTGGCCTAGCCCAGGCTATACCCCCGTATAAACTGGCCTAGCCCAGACTATACCCCGGGGTGTACTCTGGCCTAGGCCCGTTTAACCCTCTCCTGCCCACTTTAACCCCCTACCACGGACGACCAGAGAGAGAAAGAGAAACGTCTTTGCTTGAATGTCAGTGCACGCGTTTTGCCACTCGATGTTCAATGACGGCGTGTGGCACACGTGAGCGGTTCCGCTATAGTTTTCTTGTTTCCTTCCTGTTACTTTATTTTCTTAAATCTGTGTTGTAATTGCCCTGAGACACCCAAAGACTGAGATAGATAGATAGATAGACAGATAGATAGATAGATAGATAGATAGATAGATAGATAGATAGATAGATAGATAAAGGGAGAGAGAGTTTCTTAAGGTGCCTCTGAGGGAAATTTTGTAAACTTGCAATGCTTGTATCTCTTATATCTCATATCTTATATCGTATAAGACAAATCAAACCGCTTCATTCTGAAAAGAACAAAGAGCCAAGTGGATTTTCCTCAGTGTCACATATCAAATGCACTTTAAAATAGAACAAAACCCAAATTAACAACAGCCAGGGTTTCTCTTGGTGTGATGATAACAGTAGTTGAATGTCAAACGCTCAAAACAACATTGAAGTGGTCGCTTCTGTTTTCACTGTAGAAGCAAACTTCGCTTGTCTCCTTTAGTGAAAACGTTGCGGGATATCGCATCCAGCGCATATTGGTGCCGAGCTTGGCATAGATGTAAATGCCGTATGCAAGAGAGTTTGCTGTGGCGAGAATTTGAACGGCAGTAGCCCAAATGCCACCATCTTCCATTCTTTATCGTGTCTGCAGCATTTTTGATGTTGTAGATGTAGTGAGGATACTCAAGTTTTTGTCTTCGTTCTTTTCTGTTGAATAAAATTTCAAAATCTGCTCGCATAGGCAACCATTCATCTCGGCTTGACAGGTTGAGAACAAATGACACAAAAACCGTACTTGACACGCAAACGGCCGTGAACAGAGTTCAATGAAGTGTTGTACACGCAAACTCTGCTCACAGGTGGGTATATTCCGGGCAGGAGGGGGTGAATCCGGCCTGGGCTGATCTATACCCAGGGGGTTGAACCGGCCTAGGCTACTTTATACCCGAGGGTATAAAGTAGCCAGGGGTATACTCCGGCCTGTTACACCGGGTTCAGCCCAGTAGCATTGGTAATTGTAAACGGCCTTTTATTTGTCTCTCCTGAAGCTTTTTTAATACCCTCTGTTTCAGTGCAACGTGGGTTATGCTGGTGATGGCAAGATGTGCTATAGGGACACAGACCTGGACGGCATTCCGGATGAGGAGCTGCCCTGCTCAGACAGACGCTGCAGGAAGGTAAGACAATAGCCAGATTTAGTAGGACTTCGTAAAGAGGATTTCGCTGAGCAGCGTCGGTAACCCATTTACATGTAAATTAGGCTCACGCGGCAGAGGCCGCGAGCTGCTAACGCGCTGCGATTGGCTAATGGCACCCGTAACGTGCCTAATTTACATGCAAATGGGTTACGCTGCTCAACGAAGTCCTCTGTACGAAATCCTACTAAATCTGCCTAATACCCGTTCGGGGGTTTTGCCTCCACCAAATCGAGTCCAAAATTCAAGTGCAGACATGAAGGCAAAGTTCGTTTACAACGGTAACATTAGTAATGAGTCGGAAAAAATCGGTGATTTCAATATTTTTAGTAGGGTTAGCAGTTTACTGTATGCCTTTTCCTACTCTCTAGTCAGTAAGTAGCAGAGAGAAACAACCTATGAACCACAGGGAATCGAGTGAGCCAAGGGTGGTTATCCAAGCTTAGAGCATTCACTCCCCTTCCTCCATGAGTATAAGTACCAGTGAACACTGGTCCTACGTCAGTTTCGCTTACTGCTAACTCAGAGAATAAAATGTATCTTTCGATTCTTGTGACCGTCTCTCGTTAGCCTCGGTAGTCTGTTTGTCCGCGACTTTAATTATGCTCTCCTCCAGAGTATTGTTAATCAATTACGTTTTAAATTAACTTGTACATGTCATCACGTGTTTCAATGCGTCCCGTTAGGACAACTGTGTGCGCACGCCTAACAGCGGGCAGGAGGATGCTGATGGTGATGGAATCGGCAACGCCTGTGATGACGACATGGACAATGACGGCATCATCAACAATCCGGTACGTTGTGACGTCTTAGAGAGTTGTATCTGGTTGTTGTGAACTCGGTTACTAGTGTTATCAGTCGAGTAAACTTAGGTGTAAGTAGCCTGGTTAGAAAAAAAGAAGAAACAGACAGCCAGTCAGACAGACTGACAAGCAACAACAACAACAACAGCAACAACCCGGAAATCCATCAAATCACATCTTACAGCTAGCGAAGAAGTGAACTGACTAGATATTAAACAGCGCGAGACACCAACCTACCCTGTCATATTTCAAACCAGAGCTTAAACCTATATCGCTAGTTCGAAATCGTTTTCTTTCCATGCTTTCAATTAGCGCGAAGTCGATTTATTTTCATGTTTTCACTGCTCTCTCGCAATACAGTTCTCTCGAAGTCGTTTATTTCCATGCTTTCATTGTTCTTTCGCAATACAGTTAGCTCGAAAGCGTTTTCTTTCCATGCTTTCACTGCTCTCTCGCAGTACAGTTAAGGTCTCGGCCCGGCGAAAAGTCATGCGCTCTTTGTTGCGCATTAAGTCACCTCAGGTTTGAGCTGGATATTTCGGACTGAGTTCAGAACTGAATAATCTTTCCTGCGCTTCACAGGACAACTGCCCGCTGGTGGCCAACCCTGACCAACGGGACTCGGAGCGAGACCCCGACAAGACAGGAGACGCGTGCGACAACTGTCCGACAGTTCCCAACCCTGACCAAACCGACACAGACTCGGATGGACTCGGGGACAACTGTGACCCGGACATTGATAACGATGGTCGGGATAAACGCTCGTTATGACTTAGTTTAACTCAGGTTTAAACAGGTTTATTGCAATACAATTTGTGCCCAGTGAACAAACAATTACTGAACATGAACAAGCAGGGCTTATAATAATGTTCAGACGTCGAACAAGTGCATGTTAACGGTATTGCAATTGCATTAATTATAATAAATTAGAGCTACGAGAGAGAGAGAGAGAGAGAGAGAGAGAGAGAGTGAGAGAGAGAGAGAGAGAGAGAGAGAGAGAGAGAGAGAGAGAGAAATTGAAATAACTTTATTTGAAAACGGTGGAAGTTTTGGTCTTGCAACCAATTTTCAAACTTGCCGTTTTGAAGAACAAACAAATAAACAAAAAAGCCAAATGATCGAACATACTTAAACCTGGAACATGAAACTTCAAACACACACACACACACACACACACACACACACACACACACACACACACACACACACACACACACACACACAATTACCGCATGCATGAACTATTATGTCCATATTTATGTAAACGTGTGGTGAGAAAGAGAGAGAGAGGGGGGGGGGGGGAAGAGAAAGAGAGGGGGAGGGGGTCTAAGTGTACTCACACACAAAAAAATCTCCCCTAGGCTGCACTAGGCTCTGTCAAGGAAGTAACATGTAACTAAAACCTAGAAACGTGCTGCACGAATTATAAAATCCTGAACATTAAAGAAGATAGTGCAGTTTTCTTGAGTAGACAGACGACAGTCACCGTGAAGGAGAGTATGTATGTCGGAATGTTGAGGAGGTAGTGTGTAGATAGTAAGCCGACGTATGTCAGAATAGTTAGGACAGTGGTGGAGCAGGAAGTGTTCGGCTGTCTCTGTTGTGGCGCCGCAGCTACACGTTGTGTCACTGGAAACTCAGTCCTTACTAAGTAAGGTTTAGGTTGCACACCAGCGGCCTCAGTTAAATTGAAAATCATAAGCCACTAAGCCAAACTTAAATCAACGATAATTAATTTATGGATTCATTCATTGATTTAAATTTGGCTTAGTACCGGGGAGTGTTGCACTTTGATTATACGCGTGTTTGCGGCAATAACAGCTGTGAAGGAACCGTTAATCTTGCTTCATTTTCGCATACAGAGCCAAAACCGTAATAGAGTCAAAAACGTAGGATACTCATGCGTGGTACGAAGTGTGTTAATTTAAGTCCTACAGATTTTCGTTCCGTTTCCTTTCCCCTTTTTTTCTGAAAACTTTTCGAAACTTCTCAATCCGGAAGAAAAAATCGAAAAATCTCATTCGGGAATTCTGGAGAGTTCCGGAACATTGGCAACCCTGGAGACGAATGAGTGGGGTTGGGGGTAAGTGGGTGGAGTTTATTTTATCATTTTGTATAGGTTGGTGCGTATTTCAAGTCTCAATACGTACGACAGGCATAAAACAGCGCGTGGAAAACTTTCCATCGAGTGTGCTTGATCTGTACATCAGAATCAGTCACTTGGGTCACAATATAGCACCCGAAATCATTGTGGTGACTCTGGCCAGCGTATAAGTTGTTCCAGTTTAGAAGTGTACCGCGTACTGAGCAGACGACGTTATTTGGTTGTGGACTGAGGACCAGCTAGACGGCGCTGATTGGTCGCTGTTTTTATACGCTTTTTCGAGTCCCCGTTTGTTCAAAGATGGACCGTGGGCTCCGGCAAAGAAAGTCTTAATTCTCCAATATTAGAAGCCACAAAGTCGCGACAAACGGCCATATGAAACATCATTCTATCTTGTAAACAGTCTGAGGCCTTTGAGGGCGACAGTTTCCATCTCAGCGGCGTTAAGGCCGTTCTTAACCGGGCGAACTTTTGGTTCGCGAACTAGGTTCGAAGAGTACGGCGAACTAGATTCGCGCACGTTGTTTCTTAACCGACCGAACACTTCTTCGCAAACCCTGGTTCGAAAGGTACGCCGAACTAGGTTTGAGGTCTGCACAGCGTGTCGTGGGAACCCTCGCGATCCTTTGGCCGATCCTGCGCTCTGATTGGTTGCTCTCAGTCGGGGAGAGCTGTTGTGCGCATGTACAAAGTTGAGGAAAATGGCGGACGGCATGGCGGCTATCGACTCACTTGACATTTCCCTCAACGAGGAGGAAGCTATGCTGTTTGTCGACTTGTGGGAACAGTTCCCGTGTTTATGGAACTGTCGAGATAAACAGTGTAAGGACAGGACTGCGCGGCAGACCATTGTGGTTGTTTACGATTGTCTCAACTTCCGCCTTGTTCGGGCGATGACGTAATGATGAGTATTGTATTGATGAGTATTGTATAGGCGCTTTACCCAATTTCATGAATCGGCTCAAAGCGCCGCGAACTGAACCCAACACGCACGCTCACGTGAATCACACGCATTCTCTCACACACTGGACATAAACACGTTACAATCACGTGGTGCGAAGGGTCAGCTCAGCTATTTAAATTTCGGAATTCAGAATTGCATGTATTTTTCAAATTTGGTGGGCTGAACATTTCCAAAGCAGTATACATACATTACGTATGCATATCATTAACGGTCGATTAAGAAAGAGAACTAGTTCGGCCGAACCTCTGGAACTACGTACGTGTGCGCGCTCGCCCTGTTCGTATACAATACACAGTTCGCCGAACAAGTTCGCCGGACTGGTGGTTCGCCCGGTTAAGAACGGCCTTTACGAATACAGAGGCTTAAACGTTTCCTGGATCCAGATGGAAACCGAGGGTGTATCTCATCGTATTGATCTGTCCTACAGGTATCCTGAACGGAGATGACAACTGCGTGCGAGTGGTGAACCCTGACCAAGTGGATTCAGACGGGGACGGTGTGGGTGATGCGTGTGACAACTGTCCCTTGACACCCAACGAAAATCAGGTCAGTGACCACATGGCTGAACATACTGTACGGGGCGGTCGGTGGTTTAGTGGTTTAAGAGACTTTGTGACAATTGCGAGAGGTCAGGTTCGAGTCCCACTCCGTCGGGGCAGAGAATTTTTCCTTCTCGTATGTGGTACCGTTCATTCGGGCCGATCGTCGTGGGCTCTCTCCGGGTACTCCGGCTTCCTCCCCCTCTCCTTTGGAAATGTTCAGCCCACAAAAGTTTAGGAGAAATACAATTCTAAATTCTGAAACTTAAATAGCTGACCCGACCCTTCGCATCACGTGATTGTAATGTGTTCATGTCCAGTCAGGCAGTGTTTGAGAGTATGCGTGTGATTCACGTGAGTGTTGGGTTCAGTTCTCGGCGCTTTGAGCTAATTCAAGAAACTCCTAAGCGCCAATGCAGTACACATTTATTATTATTATTATTATTATTACTATCGGGAAATGTTCTCATTTTCTAGTATCCTAATTAAGGCCAAGTAATATAGAAGGTTTACTGTGTGAAATTTTCCCATGGAGCACAGATCAGTTCACACGTTCTCATCTGACTATTCAAGTAACCAAGCAGTGCAACGCCCAAAGACCAGAAAAACACGTGGGGAAGTGTGTTCAATTTAGCGCTACTGTTCATGATCAGAGTGCCCGTCTGATGCTGTGCAAACAAGAAAAATAAACCATTGTCGACTGTTTTCTTGCAGTTCGACTCGGACAACGATTTGGTCGGCGATTTGTGCGACACTAATGATGACATGTAAGTTCTCTTTTCTGAGTTACGCGAAATACCCGTCCTGTCTCGTTGCGTGTTTATCACGAGAGAGAGAGAGAGAGAGAGAGAGAGAGAGACGGGGGTGGGGGGATTCATTTTACAAGGAGAGAGAGAGAGGGGGGGGGGGAGTATTTAAAGGACAGGGGTGGGTGGGGGGGGGGGAGTGGAGAGAGACTTTGCTTTACAAGGAGAGGAAGGGAGGAGGGGCGTGGGGGAAAGAGAGAGAGAGAGAGATCGCAGTGCGGTTTGCTACTTGTCTGTCTGATAATTGTGTACATTTGTCGCCTCAGTGATCAGGACGGTATACAGAACAATCTGGACAACTGCGAGGTTAACCCTAATCCTGATCAGCTGGACACTGACAGTGACGGCCTCGGTAACTACAACTTTTCTTGTGACATGTCTTAAGGGGATGCTTTTTTGTATTCGTAAGATTTTTTGTTAAACGGGATAATCCCATCTTTGCTAAGGCAACATGTTTTGGAACAGTTTCGTTCGTGAGTGTGCCTGCAAGCTCGGAATAGTCTGTTTTGATGATTAGTGTAGCTCTTAATGCAATACAACGTTTTTAGCACTTTGCGCGAGTGGCCCAACATTCAAAGTCTGCGACTGTTGTTACACTATTGGAGCGCTCAGTGTGGTCGCCGCATCATAGAGTACGCTTCGGTTGGCTCAGTGCCAGCATTACAGACGTCTTCACTGTCCGGGTGTCAAAGTGATGTGATGATAGATGCCACGAAAATAACTAAGAACCTGTGAGCGTAAAAAATTGCACCACTGGTTAGTCCCGAAAAACAAACAAACAAACAAACGACCAACAACAACAGAAAACGGCAGAAACCTAGAATGTCTTGACCGTGAGAAACACTTGAAGAACTGCACTGCAAACAAAGCTCACTGTTGAACCTCTTTGGGAGCGTGCGCACGCTAATTGAATGTTTGGTACTAACTTTGCTGTGTTAGAATCAGGTGGTTTCACTGTTCGCTTTGTCCACACAGTAATCACATCTTCTAACCGTGTACGCTTGCATCTTCTCTAGGTGATGTCTGCGATGAAGATGACGACAACGATGGTATTCCAGACGCCTCCGACAACTGTCCCCTCATCCCCAATCCTGACCAGGCCGACGAGGACGGTGAGAAGTACATACAGACTTCAACATAAGTCAAGGACCACTTGCAAATTTGGCTAAAATTCCTGGAAGATGTCCGTGCAGCACATGGTGGTTTTTCAGCTTCAGCAAGCTTTGCAGGATGCATTGTTAACCCTTTAACACTTTCACAGCAAAAAGTTTGAAAGATTCCTTTATCTCTATTTTTTTGTGAATTCTTAAAAATTAGACCTGTCTGTCAAGGTGGTCCTTGACTTATGTTGAAGTCCGTATTAGACTCTCTGTCTATTCCTAAGTCCGCATGTTTGGAAAGGAATCTCCTCGGTCGTCCATCTGCAGTCCGTCTGTCTGTCCGTCAGTTCATCTGTCTGACGGACTGTCATGTTGACGGCGTTTGCACGGGTCTTCAGTTACCTACGAATGTGAAGAGTATCTCAGAATTGCCGTACTCGTGTTAGTTGCCTTTTCTTACTCATTTCTTGCCGATTGTGCACCGTTCGTTTGGGCCGGTCGTCGGGATATCCTCCGGGTACTCCGGCTCTCTCTCTCTCTCTCTCTCTCTCTTTTCAGCCCACAAAAAAAACCATAAAAAAGAAACGCTATTGTGAATTCTGGAATTTGAATCTAAGGCTAATCTGACCTTTCGCACCAAGTGATTGTAATTTCTCTGATGATGTCTGTGTTAAAGTGTACGTTACTCATCCTGCAGGTGACGGCCGAGGTGACGTATGTCAGGACGATAATGACGGTGACGGGTATGATGACGTGTATGACGTTTGTCCCGACAACGGCGAGATCTACGCCACGGACTTCCGGGCCTTCCAGACAGTCGTCCTGGACCCCGAGGGCGACTCCCAGATCGACCCCAACTGGATCGTGCTCAACCAAGTAGGCGTTTGCTTTGTTCCCTGGCCCTTTCGCTAGATCTCGGTGACGGCGTATCATTCAAAAGGAGTTGGTTTTCTGCTTCGACGCAAAGCACGCAGAACTAAAACTCCACCGTCCATTGGAAAAAGGGACTAAGCGCCACGGATATGATAAGTACTAAGGTCCTTTTCACAGAATTTGACATGTTTTGTAAAGTAGCATGATTGTTTTCTTGTCACGCAGCTTTGAGGACAATTGCATGTATTCACGAGACGAACACCACATTAACGATTTTGTCAATTTGTTTTCCAGGGAGCAGAAATCGTTCAGACCATGAACAGTGATCCTGGTATCGCAATCAGTGAGTACACACAGATTTTTTGTTTTGTTGCTTCAGGCTACATACTTATTTGTTTGTCAATTATCTCAATGAAAGTAGAAGCGGGGTGGGTATCCAAGCTTCATTCTGTGAGACAGGTCTCCTTTCCTGAGGAATATGTAAAGATAGTAGGATTGCTAAATCACAATAAAGATGCTTTCAAAGCATTTAACTGCATAAATATACATACATCGCCTCTTTTTTGTCCAGGTTACAACGCATTCAGCGGGGTCGACTTCAGCGGGACGTTTTTCATCAACACAGAAGTTGATGACGATTACGCAGGTTTCATCTTCAGCTACCAAGACTCGTCATCATTTTACGTGGTCATGTGGAAGAAGTCAACACAGACCTACTGGCACCCTACACCGTTCAGGGCTGTGGCCGAGCCTGGTATTCAGATGAAGCTCGTCAGGTCTGATTCAGGACCCGGGGAGATCCTGAGAAACGCCCTGTGGCACACAGGCAACACCACCAATCAGGTGAGAGGTCATTTCCCTCACCGCAAACTGCGGACGGAGCAAGCTATAAACTCTATAGACTAGAGTTTGTATCACACTATCGGGAAAACACAGTTGGTAATCTTCTGTCCGTGGCGCATTCAAGTTCGCGCAGCAGGGAGCAACAAAGCAAAATTGAAGCGAAGAAGAACCTGAAAAAGAATACATCTTAATGTTGAAAAGTTGTTTACGCGCATATAGATCAGTGCTTCAAGCGTTGATTTACGATGCTGCTGTAAAAATTGGTACCAGTCGCCATCAGTAAGTAGTACAGTCCCCTTTCGTTGTCTCGGATTTCCCACACCTATAATTTCAGTCTTTGCGGGCCTGTCGGGCGACACAGAAACGTACAGCGATTTCGTTCGGGATTTCTGACGGTTGCAGCGTCAGGTTAGGATCTTATAGTTGTCACACCTTTGATTCCATCCCAAGTTGCCACCCAACAGAATGATACACAGTCGAAATCCCCGCCGCCCCCAATGCTCCAACCAGCCTATGTAAATGTAGGAATCTGACTCAGGCCTCCAATCATTCCACACAGTTTCGGGAGTAAGGCCATGGACACCATGCAGTAATTAACAGCCTCTGCATTACCTAGATCACCCTGCGGCTCTCAAAAGACTTTTACTGTACATTTCCAGACCTAAAATCGAGTCGAAATTCACATGAAGACTCGTTTAAACCGCCTGTCTTACCTTTGTAAATGTGACAGATGCCATTTTGTTATTTCTCTCGATTGTTTTTTCGGTGTTTTTGTTTTCTCAAATAGTTTGATCACATGTCTGTCAGCAGATGACGTTTTCTTGCTTTTTGTTTCGCGTATTAATTGTTGTTTATTTTGTATCAGGTGAAGCTGTTGTGGCAAGACCCACGGAACGTCGGCTGGAAGGACAAGACAGCGTACCGCTGGGAACTCATTCACAGGCCGGCCTACGGACTCCTCCGGTTAGTTATACTTGCAAACTTAAAGGGCCATTTACTTAGGGCCGATTTGCCCATGGGTCGCTCATTAGCAACGGGAGCCAGTCGTAGGAAAGTGGCGGTTAGAGTGGATGGCCTAGGCCACTCTCCCGCGAGTGAAAGGCGGCTTTTTCGAATCAGAACTAGGTCAAGCCCCCCTTCACATCCCCCACCTTCCATCCCCCCCCCCTCTTTACATACCCACCCCCTTCACATCCCCAACCCCCTTCACATAACCCACCCCTTCACATACCCCCCACCCCCCTTCACATACCTCACCCCCTTCACATACCCCACCCCCTTCACATACCCCACCCCTTTCACATACTCCACCCCCCTTCACATATCCCACCCCCTTCACATACCCCACCCCCTTTACATACTCCACCCCCTTCACACACCCCCGCCTGCTTCACACCCCAGTCCATCTTCCACATGCCCAAGTCTTCATCAGGAACTGGCTCACTACGTTCCGTGTGCATGCGTCAACTGTCATTCATCTGGATGTTTCAGAGTGCTGTTCTTCGAAGAGACGGAGCTGGTGGCTGACTCTGGAAACGTGTATGACTATGATCTGAAGGGGGGACGACTCGGGGTGTTCTGCTTCTCACAGGAGATGGTCATCTGGTCAGACCTCGTCTACAGGTGTAATGGTGAGTTGCTGGTGTGTGTGTGTGTGTGTGTGTGTGTGGATTCGACTGGATTGGAATTGGAATTCCTCTTCGTCCCACTACCGTAGTAGGGGAAATGCGGGCTGCGTGGAAATGCGTGGGAAGAGCGTCGCCATGAACCGGCGCCACCCTTTTTTTTTTTTTTTTTTACCTGCATGCGTGTGTTTGTGTTTCCAACCCACCGGCCATTTCGGCCTGCTCTTTTTCGAATGATGGAATTGGGATCTTTGTCGTGCACACTTGATGGTACGTGCATGCGTGTGTCCACGGGCCGAAACAGGCACCGAAAGCGAGTCTGCACATGATTTTGACTCGATTTAGTGAGGAGAAATCTCACACCAAATTCTTGCCCGGACCGGGGCCAGCAGCACCCGGCCTATACCCAGACAGTCACCCATGGACGGGCTTGGCGTTGCTTAACTTCGGTGTTCAAGTGAGAACCGGTGTGTCCAACGTGTGTGTGTGGATGACGAGGGGGGGGGGGGGGGCTATCTGTGAATTTAGTGGTGTCGCTGGCAAAGGATTAGCCATCTTGAACATTAAGATCTCGGAAGAAAGTGAGGACTGGAGAGAGAGAGAGAGGTGGGAGGGGGGGGGGACTTTATTTTACAAGGAGAGAGAAGGGAGGGGGAGAGAGAATTTATTTTGCAAGGGGGGGGGGGGAGAAAAATTCATTTTGCAAGGGAGGGGCCGGGGGTAGGTGGGGGAGGGATTCGTTTTACAAGGAGAGAGAGGAGGGGGAGAGAGAGTTTATTTTACAAGGGAAGGGGGGGGGGGAGGGCGGAGGGGGAGAAAGAGAGAATGGGGGGGGGGGGGGTCATT
This sequence comes from Batillaria attramentaria, assembly GCA_018292915.2. Taxonomy (NCBI): domain Eukaryota; kingdom Metazoa; phylum Mollusca; class Gastropoda; family Batillariidae; genus Batillaria; species Batillaria attramentaria. The sequence continues at coordinate 2,835,922 of JACVVK020000030.1, read as the reverse complement.
TTGCAAGGAGATAGAGGGGAGGGGGAGAGAGAATTTATTCAAGGGGGCGGGGGAGAGAGAGAGAGAGGTGATACTGCGGGCCACCTCATGTATAGTGCAACGCCGCATCCGAGAAGACCATCACTTTCCAGGCCAGTGGTGGCTTGTCTACGCTTAAAACAACCGTGTATGAAATGGTCACATGTCCAAGAGTAAGACTTTAGGTGGGTCCCTTGGTTGACCACTGTAGAAAAGTCTCGCTGCAATACCTTTGTTCATAGTGTGACTCACCTGCATATTTTGGGGGTATTTGTCCGTGTTGTTTGTGATCAGGTTTTGATCGCTTTAAACATACATGATCTTCTGCTTTTATTTCAGATTACATCCCACGTGGCCTGTTGGAGGAAGGAACGGGACAAGACTACGAATACGACTATAATTATGATGAGTGAAAAACGAGAGAAAGGATTTAATTATCCTTGTCCCGTTTTCACGAATGCCGTCCGCACCATAGGCTTTAGCATGGCGTTTCCTACAGACGAATGAAATGACCTAATCCACGAGTGACAGCTGCAGTCAAGATGCCAGTGATCTGGGTTGACTTTTTCTCTGGTCAGTGGAAAGTATAACATGACGTAATTTTTTTTATATGCGGACCACAGGTTCCTCGACCAGACGTCCTCGGTTTGGAATACATCACTGAACACTGAAAAAGCGAGTTTCCTTGGTGCTTCTGCTTTCTGTGACTTCTTCATTGCGAATCTTTACATGATATAGTTCTTTGTTTGGCATTTTATCTTGTACACTCTTCTCAATTACATATCGTGCAAAACTGAAGCGAGTTCATGGACTCATTTGCAGACTGTCATCTGTTTTGTTTTTGTTATTTGTTACTGAGAATTTCATAATACATCTTCATACGCCTCAGATGCATGTTTAGATGTCTTGTACACGCGTGTTTGTCTGAATCCGTGTTCTTGTTGGGGGAGGGGGGGGAAGGGGTGTTTTCTACTTAAAGAAAAATGGAACATAGCTGCAACAGCATAGCGAGTGTTAAATGTTGGGTAAAGAAAGTTGTCAGAATGAGTCACTGAGGTCAGTCTTGGCAGATTACAACAATGTTTAAATTACCAACGCCGGTAACATGACGTGCCCTATCACAATCAAGTTCTCGCGACTGACGTGAACACCTTTTAGGGGATTTCAGAGTATGACACAGGCAAGACAAAGTGTATTGTGAATGTGGAGAGAACTTGAAACCAAATGAAAGCGGTGGGTACTGAGTTATGGAACTGTTCTCGGGCGTCAGTTATCTCAATGAAAGCGAAAATATTCCCGTATGATCGTCTCATGATATTGTCGTGCTTTCATTGTTGTATATAGAGAGTAAAGAACAGTCAAGTCGTACGTGTACACACCGTTTACAGGCGCGTAGGAAGATGCTGAGAGGAAGGGGGGCCCACTACGTCGGGTGAGCCATACGGCCGGGGTAAAGAAGGGGGGGGGGGGGAGTGGTGTGTGTGTGTGTGTGTGTGTGTGTGTGTGTGTGTGTGTGTGTGTGTGTTGACTGCCAAGAATTGTGTCCTGCGACAGCAGAGCAGGGGGGCCCCACCACTGGTGGGCCCCCTCTCCTCTTATCAAAAGCAAGGGGGGCCCAAAGATATTCGGGCCCCCCTTCCAAAAATCGAACGGGGGCCTGGGCCCCCAGGGCCCCCGTGGTTCCTACGCCCCTGGTTTAGTACAATAACTACGTTCAGCTGCAACACTCTTTGGTGGCCGGTGTGGTATAGTTAATGGACCCCCCAAGTAATGGCCCCCCGGTCCAATAACTTTAAAGTTAATGGACCCCCGGGGTCCAACAATTATAATCAGAGGGTATAATTATTGGACCCTCTCTATGATTGTTCGACCCCCCCTTTAACTTTAAAAAAATTCAATTACTTATAGCTCTATTCTGTTTTCTATCACTCCTACACGACACATTATGGTTTAGGAGTATCCTTAGTACAGGTAAACTGAACTAGCTGAGGTATTGACGCAGACACATTGGATTTTTGAAGGAAAAAATATGCTACAGTATCAAATAAAAAGATAAATAACAAAGTATCTCTGTTTGCTGTGTGTGCGTATTCAGGCGTGTGTGTGTGTGTGTGTGGGGGGGGGGGGGGGGGCGTCGGTGTCGGTGTTGCCGGTGTGTGAACTGAAGTGCGCTAAACATATTTCTGCAATTGAAACTGATATTGTCAATATTGACGGCGATAGAATATGGACTGATAAGTCGGGATGGGCGGCGGGGGTCAATATGGGGCTGGTGAGGGTGAGTATTTGGATGAGTAGGGATGGGATCTATCTGCTCGGAGGAGTGGGGAGGGGGTATGTGGGTTAAAGGGTTGCGGTCAGTAATGGATGTGTGAATTTTGACGTCGCGCGCGCGTGTGTGTGTGTGTTTGTGTGTGGTCAGTATGGATGGAGAGGGGTGGTGTGGTTGCGTCATGTTTACGGAGTCGGAGAGGCAGGGTCAATACGACGTAGGTGAAGGGTGGGGAGGGGGGGGGGAGGGATGCACACGGCGGAGTAAATAAAAAAAATATTGATGGTGTAATGTCATTTTAATATTTCAGGCATTTTATTTGTTAATGTGAAATCTGTGATTCCGACATGTTTACGTCTTTTGTAAATCACCATCCCTTGTAAACCACGTTTTGTTTTCTGTATTTTAACCACGGTTTAAAGTTTTATATTAACTGTTTCTGCTACCCTCTTAAAGATTTTCTTAAAAAATATTTACCATTGAGATTTTAATCATTTTTTTCTTTCAATACCAAGAATCATTTATTTTTGTAGACATGTTAATAATAACCAGTGATCAATGATGAAATAACTGGATTGGAGCCTGAATTATACACGACTCATACCAAAAAAAAGAGCAAAAACCCTTCTTCGTGTGTGTGTGTGTGTGTGTGTGTGTGTGTGTGTGTGTGTGTGTGTGTGTGTGTGTGTGTGCAAACATCACAGGGAGATCTATGAACAATTACGACAATGGGTTAAAACACCTTAAGTAATGAGAAACACCTTTAAGTAACAGGGGGGTCCAACAACTATAGGAGGGGTCCATTAACTTGAACGTTATTGGACCGGGGGGTCCAAGTACTATGGGGATCCAACAACTTTATGAAACCGGCACGGCTGACTGACTGATAGTTCAGACTTGTACCCAACAACGTTTTTATCTAACATGAGTATTGTCTGGCTTGATATCATGATAGTTTGGAAATTGTCTGCAGATAAAGACTTTTCAGACAGAAGTTGTTGTTGGTGTCCACCGGCACGCTCACAGTTCTAGTTCAACTAACATAGCTGGACCCGGTCCGGCGGTAGTGATGCAAATCACCGTCAGTGGACGGAGGTGGTGGCGGTGTCAGTGTGTGTGTGTGTGTGTGTGTGTGTGAGAGAGAGAGGGAGAGAGAGAGAGAGAATTTCATTCCTCTTCATAGACCCAACAACAACAACAACAAACATGACGAGAAAATGTCCGCAAGAAAATAAACCAGAACACAGCGTGATCTTACAATGTGTTAGTAATGATGATGATGATGATGATCTGGCTGTGCATCATACAAAAGTTACACAGACATAGCTACGGAGTCTATAAGAGGGAAAAAGAGCGCCCCAACGGTGACCAAGCGACATAGTGGCTAACAAGAACCGCTTTGAAAAAGACAATGTGTTTGGTATTTTCATCACCTTCGTGTAAACGTATCAGTCCATCTGGCCAAATTGGTCTTCCACCTGCTCATGAGTCAACACACCCTGAGACAGCCATCCAGTGAGCATCGCCCACGCCTCGTCCTGCGTATACGTCACGTGCATCTTGTCCTCCGTCATCTCCTTGTTTCTCTTCTCCCACTGGGACAGGAGGTAGGCCTGCACGCGCTCCTCACGTGCCCGACGTCTGCGCTCCAGGAGGATGTTGAGCGTGTAGAGGAAGGGGTTGAGCACCGAGTTGACAGGCAGCACGACGATGGCCATGACAACGTTCACCTCGCCGGGGATAGGAGTTCCGGCCGACGCCAGCACGCCCAGAAGACCAATCGGGAACCAGCAGAGAAAGTCAGAGACGACGACAGTGATAAGGCGACGAGCGATGGTCAGGTCCTTGGACTGCTTGCTGGTGTCAGCGGCGGTCATGCTGTTCGCTTGTATGGACCAGTAGATGACGACCTGCCCCGTCGCGATGCAGACAAAAAGGACGAAATTGAAGATGATCATCACGCCGAATGAGTAGGCATGGCCTGGAAATTCCTGCCGGGTGATCGGCAGCGGAATACAGATGCCGGTCTGACTGTAAAACGCCCAGTGTTCAGTGAAAGGCAGCAGAGGACAGACGGCGAGCAGAAGACCCAGAACCCAAGTTACGAGGCAAGCGACGTGTGCAGAATGTTTCTGAAACCTCACATTGCTAAAAGGGAATCGGAGGACCAGGATACGATCCACTGTGATGAGGCAAACGAGGAATACCGACACCTCGCTAGACAAGAGGGACAAAAATCCCGCTACTTTACAGGCTGTGCTGTGTTTCCACGTCACGTCATTCCACAGGTACCACCCCAGATAAAGACGATCTGCGACACCTATCACCGCCAGGTACACGCCCATCAAGAAGTCAGACACACACAGGTGAGTGACAAACACCCCAAAACTTTGTTTACTGGCGCTTCGGTTGAAAACCAGACGAAACACGATGCTACCTAGATTACCCAGCAAAGCCAAAGCCGAAAACACAGACAGAAACACGCGGTAAACGTCTGAACGTAGCAAGGCCTCACACGACGAAACCTCATCTGAAGGCGCCAGACAGTTTAGTGGATTGAACCCAGCCGGCAAAGTTGCTTCGCAACACATCTTGTAATTATCGGCGTACACATTGTTAAGTTCAGTAAGACCCTTGAGTAGACTGGGAGGGAACATTGACATCGGACATCCCCGTAAGTCCAACACACGGAGTTTGCTGAGTGACTTGAAGCCTTCTCCTACTACACGCTCCACGCCGCTCTCAGACAGGTTTAGGATCTGCAGGTTGGGAAACACACTGAACACGTTGACGTCTAGTTCTGGTAGTGACACGCGAGACAGATGCAGCTCGTACAGGTTGAGGAGAGACACATTACCAAATAAAAACGTCATGACAGGATTTCCGGTCATGTTCAATGTCTGAAGATTTCCCAAGCGCTCTATATGGTCTTTGGTTAAACTGGTCAAACCGTTCATACTCAGATCCAAACTCAACAGATTCGGAAACTGAAGAACGTCCATTGTTTTGATACCACACTGAGCCAGACTCAAGTGGATCAGCATCGTATTGTTCTTTAAGTCTGCCGGAGTCATGTCAGTGCCGCAGGCGTCCAGGAAGCGTAGTTCCGGGAAGTGAGCGGCTGGGAAGGTGCTGGTGCAGAAGAAGGCCAGACCGTAACACGTGCAGTTCTCGGGACAGGTCAGGTCACACAGCAGCTCGTCGTCATGCTGAGGACATTGAGTCACCTTGTCGCACGTGTGATTGGCGTGCACGCAGATCTTGGAATCACGACAACGGTAGAAACCAGGACACGTGTACTCGTCACACCCCGCCTCGTCCTCTTTACCTGGGCAGTCGTACACGCCGTTACATCGTAAGAACACTGGGAAGCAGTATCCGCCACCGGGACACTGAAAATGCGTCTCAGGGCAGATGGAAGTCGAGTTTTGTTTCATGAACGTGAAGCTACCCTGCTGGTTGAGGTCAATCTGTACTGGAGGAGGCACTTCGTTCCTAATTCCAGGCACGCGTACAGTGAAAACGCATTGTTTTTCGTCGGCAGCGTTTATGCATTGTGCAAGTCCGTCACATTGCATGCTGTTGGGCACACACTGAAAACAAGGAGGAATGCCCCCATCCCATAAAGTTGTTTCTCCCAACTTCGTGCTATTTTGTTGTTATTGTTGCCGGTGCTTTTTTATTTTTATTTTTCAAATCGGTCATGTTACGTATTTTTACGCAAAAGTTGTTCAAATTCCTTCATTTTCAAGACATTGGAAGTTCATCCAATTATATTGACTGTGTTCGTAGTACAGCTCTCTAGCTCTGAGAGATTTTGTGTAAAAAACATATTTCCGAGGTAGGGGTGGTTTGCACGTAAGACCAAATATCTGTGAAAAGCCCCCCTGCAAATTACTCATCATCCCGGCGTTTTTGGTCAAGTGTGACAGCTGCACATATGACAAGAACTACTGCACCGATCAAAAGAGTTCCCATTTTGCGATTTCATAAGTACAATCCAAGGTCTTCAAGTCGACATTTCACCAGCCCTCTAGATCTTCCAGATTTTATGTAAAAATTAACTCAGTCAAGGATGTCACAAAAGCAACAGGGAAATCACAAGACTACATAAGCATCATCTGTCAGGCCACGACCGTGAGGCTGACGTCAAATGTTTAGTTCACAGACAAAATCTCCAGATACAAGTGGTCACTGCCTCCGACATTTCACCAGCCATCTGCATCTTCCAGATTTACTGTAAAAAAATTATTCACTCTTCGGGGAAGTCACAACGCCAACAGGGAAATCACAAGACATGAACAATCATCCTTAGACGACCTGCGTGAGGCTGACGTCAAAAGTATAGTTCACAGAATTGACGTCATCCCTCTCTCTCTCTCTCTCTCTCCTAAGATTCTAGATCCACCGCCCCCGTAGTGTAGTGGTTAGCACTTCGGACCATGGACCGGGAGGACCCGGGTTCGAGTCCCAGCCGAGGCAAGCGGGATTTTTCCTACATAGGTCGGCTCCTACCCAGAGCGGGTGTGCTATGGACCCAATGGGGAGGCTGGTTGCCACACAGCCGAGTTCTCACACCACTTCACGGGTGCGACTTTGGGGGTGCTTCCCTTGGTATGACACGTCTTATGATGTGGATGATTACACGGCCGGCACCGCAGGTGCCGTAGTTCCCGGGCCTGGTTAATGCCGGGATATTTATGACAGGAAGCGTGGAATGCGGCCCTGTTCCCGCAGTCCCAAACCACACGGGACCTCCATAGCATCATCTACCATCATCCTCATCTCCATCATCATGCATAATAAAAATTGTCCCAGCTTCCGAGCCCTCCGTGGATTCTACCCATTACCTGGGAGGAACACCACTGGAGCTGGCAAAGAGTTGGGGCAAAGCAAAAAAAAAAAAAAAAAAAAAAAGATTCTAGATCCGCTATAGCCGAAAGCTCTGTTATTCTTAATTCTAAAGCTATAATAGTGCAGTAGTTCCAGTCATACGTGCAGTTGTCACACTTAACAAAAATGCCGGGAAGATGAGTAATTTGAAGGAGTCTTTTCATAGATATTTGGCACCATATGATATTTTTGTATGATAGTTTTTTTTTACACGAACACAGAACTGTGCTAAATACAGTCGTTATAAGTGGATGAACTTCCAAAGTCTAAAAAATACAGGCATTTGAACAAATTTTTCCTAAAAATACGTAACATGCCCGATTTCTTTAAATGACCGATAACTGTTCTAAAATTTCGGCGAGTGAAAAATCGTGAAAGTTACCTCTGAAGCATATGACTGCCCATTTGATCACAACGTAAAAGTCTCTCCAACGTAAAAATCTCTCCATTACATCCATTCACACACACACACACACACACACACACACACACACACACACACACACACACACACACACACACACACACACACACACACACACACACACACACACACGTCGCACAACTCCCGCCAAAATGAACGCAGCAGCATAGTGTGCACGTAAGGTGTCTATGACGCAGATTTCGTTACGTCACTGTGTGCGCGAAAGTAACTCCGCCGTTGCTTGGTCCCAAGCCCAGCATGAAAAAGGAGGAGGGTTGTGAGTTGGGCTAGCAACCCACCACAGAAAAAAAAAAAAAAAACTTCTTGCTACGGAAACGCCAACAGAGAATTCAGAGTCATCTAACCTTGGGTAACGTGCCGGGGACTGATGCAGTATTGCATCGTATGAAGAGTAGGGATGAAAGCCGGAAGGAAGTTTCTTGACAGAGTCCTTGGCGAAACCCAAAGAAGTGAGAGTGGCAGCATGGCATGTTCGGACAATGTACGAGACAGGGAAAACAGCACAGGTTGTGAAAGAGATGAAGAGATATGGTATAAGTATCCTGGGGATTCGTGAAATGAGATGACAGATTCTGGCACTAAGACCCTGAACTCGGGAGAGACAGTATGCTACTCAGGACGCACAGATGGTCAACATCAGGAAGGAGTGGGGATCATAATGGACAAAGAAGCCAGGAGAAGCCTAATGGGATGGGAGCCAGTCAACTTGCGCATCATCAGGGCGAGGTTCTTCTCCAAGGTTGCCAACACACCCGTGGATGACATCAACATCCTTTGCAGCAAGGTGCAGCAGACGTTCCTGGACACCAGCAAGGAAGTGCTCGGCTACAGGAAGAGGGACAAGAAGGAACGGATCTTGGAGACCACGTGGCAGCTGATAGAGGAAAGGAAGGCAACAAAGCAGTGCATGCTGACAGGGAGCGAGGAGGAAAGGACAGCAGCTGCAGAGACCTACAAGGAGAAGAACAGAGCAGTGGAAAAGAGTGTCCGGAGAGATAGACGAGACTGCATGGACAGTTTAGCCGCAGAAGCCCAGGCAGCAGCTGAGAGGGGAGACACCAGGACGGTGTACAAGATCACCAAGAGCCTGAAAGGAGGGTTTACCAGCAAAACCACAGCAGTGAAGAACAAGAACGGGGACGTGCTGATGAAGGAGGAAGACCAGCTCAACAGACGGGCAGAACACTTCAAGGAGATACTGAACAGGCCAGACCCAGGGGAAGGAGCAGTTGTAGAAGATACAGGCTTCCACATTGAAATGAAAAGATGACGCATCACGCAGCAAGAACCTCTGGGTTCAAAGCTGGTCAAGGATGACATAGTGCGCGACCTTGTGTTTGAGAGCACCGAGACAATTTAGGCCCGTCACGGTAGCGCAGTGAGCGCCATTTCCCCACCGTGCACAGAGGTACTTTCCACTGAAAGACTCTGTGCCCCAGAGAGTGGCCAAGGTGCACTCTACAGGCAAGTATTATTGCACGGTGCAGACGAGACATATTATGGCGCTCACTGCGCTACCGTGACGAGCCTAAAATGTCTCGGTGCTCTCAAACACAAGGTCGCGCACTGTGTCATCCTTGACCAGCTTTGAACCCAGAGGGATCCTCAATGGCGCAAGTGATGGCAGGCTGTCTTCAGAGTGAAAGTAGGCGTGTTTCTGAATCAGAGACATACGTAACATGTCTCTGTCTGAATGGACAGATCTATATTACATTCAGTCCTAGAGCACGGGTGTGTATGCTTTTGTAATCGTGTCTTATTCCAACACAAGGCAGGTACGTGATCGTCTGCACCGTGCAATAATACTTCCCGATTACAAAAAAGCGTAGAAAACAAATAACAATTACAACTAGGTAAAACAGAGATAAATAGAGAGCGCAGCGAGTCCTTGAAGCTGGAGAACGGCGCTCTATAAAAGCCATGTATTATTATTATTATTAAATACTAAGTGCATATACAGCACACATTGCAACTTATTATCTCCTAGGCGCAATAAACCAGTTTGCACCATTACTTATTACATTACTTATTCCTAACCACTGGTAGTGCAGACGTGAGTGAGAGAGGTTAAAACAGAAGAAATATAGATGAAAGGGCCGAATTTAGAAATCAGCTGAGAGATGAGAGGAAGGACACAGGTTTCAAAGAGAAAGAGACAGGCGAATGGGCTGGTGAGGGATAGGCCGAAAAAGAAAAAAAGGAAGATTCCTTAGTTGGAGAAAAAAGAGAAAGGGAAGAGAAAAGGGGGTGGGCAAGCTCAGCGAAATCAGCCCCGCTTCGTGAAGTCGAGCCCATGGGGCCTCGTGATAAGAAACTGCTATAATAAACGGAAGAACATGAGGGATGCTGGTAACTAGAATAGTGCTATTGTATTCACTGATTCCACCTGTTTGTTTCCGCAGTGAAACTTTCCAATGTCACACGGACGGAACACACGGAATGTTTCGTCGCTGGCGTCACTACAGTCGGACCGGAAGTCACAAACCAACGTGTAAGGCACACGCATCTCGTTATTCCTACACGTGAAAGATGGCGGAAGTGGCGACAAAGGGGCAGCGCAAGAGCGGGAAGGGCCGTAACCCTGGCTCCAGCAAGAGCTTTTGCTATCACACGCCAAAAAGGTATGAGTGATGTGCCCTGTGTCGCGGCAAGTTGTCACAGAAAATCTGGACGGCCATTTCTCTACAGACGGCAACACGACATTTGTAGCTTTCTCTCCGGTCACTGAGTCGTTGTTTTGGACAATGTCTTTGGGAACTTCACAGATAAACGCGGCCGATAAACGTTCTCCACAAAGTTTCAGTTTCAGCGAGTAAGGTCCCGTTGTAGAAGTAAAGCTATACGACTCGAGGAAGGCACAGCTGGGTATCTTGGAATATTTGGGAGTGAAGAGCAGATAAAAGGCAATGGTGCCATCCTCCCACTGAAGGCTGTGTCCGTACCTACACATGAAAGAACAGAGCAACGTTATTGTGTTTCCTGTATCTGTCTGTAGCGATAGTACTTTCTCTGACAGGGAACCTTCGAATGTTCAATTCAATTCAATTCAATTCAATTCAATAAATCTTTATTGTCTCAAAAGGGCAATTTGTTTTGCGGCTGTAAAATATATTACCATTACCTATAATGAAAATAAAAATAAAAGTAAATCAAGATAGGGTATTAAATTGGATTAAATTAAATTAAAAGGTAAGTAAAAACAACAGCTTTTCTCATTATATATATCACAATTCCTCACTCTCTCCCCCCCCCCCATCGCCCCCCTTCCTCTCTCCAAGAGGCACAGCTGCCACACCCTCACGCACACACCAAGCGCAGGTGTTGCAAATAGAGCTTCTTATTCTGCTCAGTTAAATCAAGTCACTCTGCCAAACCTCATTGTTTGCACTTCATCCTCGTTCTCGAACAGCCGGGAATAGCTCTGGATGTCCCGGCCAAGGTCGTGAAGATACAACATTGCGATATCCATTGGCAAAGTCGCTGGCCAGACTTCAAGACAAAATTTCCAGTACCCTTGACATTCAGGTAAACCATTTGTAAAGCATGCAAGGGGCAGTCGTAGTTCCATGTGACTTACACGTGTTCATGCAACTGGACACGCAACACTTCAAACAATAATGAACGAAAATAGCAGCTCGAGGGTTCCCTGTTAGAGCGTACTATATCTCTTCTTTCTATCTGTACCGATAGTACTGTGCCATTTCGAACACAAAAACCTCATTACATTTGTGGAAGGCGTGCAGACGAGGTGCGTAGACCGATGTACACGTAGTCAGGGTGTCCCCATTCTAACAGACTGATGACGTCACGCCATTCTTCCGGTGTTTTCAGGCTTGCAAGGCGAGCATCTCGTCTCAGGCACTCCTTGGCCGCCTCTTCCCACGTTATAGACCTTTGTGAGGTCACGTACAGGAGACACTTCCCGCCAGCTGTTAGACGACCTTGTCCACAATGCCCAGTGCTGTAGGGACACGCTGCTTCGTCCTGACCACCGTCACAATCAGACACCAGGTTACAAGGGAAGTGTTGCTGGAAGTCGGTCCAGTGTGGCACGGAACAGTTCCACCGTCCTGGAACATGGCAGGGTCAAGTCCCAAAACTTTTGGGACGAAGATATCCAGGAGACAGCTAGTGTTGCGAACAACCGCTTAATACAAGAATTGAATTTTCATCGCAAAGCCAGCGAACAACAGAGTGAGTGAGTGAGTTTTTAGGGCTTAAAGCCGCGCAAGCCACAAAGACTAATTCGCGGCCGAGTGTGCCTGCACTACATCAAAAACAAACAAACAAACAAACAAACTAACAAATATGTAACGTTGGACAAAGGATGCAAACTGGTCTGCGGGGCAATATAAACCCAGGACATGCAGGAGACGCTGCACCTTCATGCTAATTTTTCGAACTCCCGATTACAAAAAAAGCGTAGAAAACAAATAGCAATTACAACTAGGTAAAACAAAGATAAATACTAAACGCATATACAACAAATATTGCAATTTATCGACCGGCCCCCGTAGTGTAGTGGTTAGCACTTCGGCCCATGGACCGGGAGACCCGGGTTCGAGTCCCAGCCGAGGCAAGCGGGATTTTTTCAACCTAGGTTGGCTCCTACCCAGAGCGGGTGTGCTATGGGCCCGATGGGGAGGCTGTTGCTACACAGACGAGTTTCATCCACTTCACAGGTGCGACTTTGGGGGTGCTTCCCTTAGTATGACACGTCTTATGATGTGGATGATTACACGGCCGGCACCGTAGGTGCCGTAGTTCCCGGGCCTGGTTAATGCCGGGATATTGATGACAGGAAGCGTGGAATGCGGCCCTGTCCCGCAGTCCCAAATCACATGGACCTCCATAACATCATCTTGCATAATAAAAATTGTCCCAGCTTCCGAGTCCTCTGTGGGTTCCACCCATGTCCTGGGAGGAACACCACTGGAGCTGGCAAAGAGTTGGGGCAGCCCAAAAAAAAATTGCAACTTATCCATCTCCTAGGCGCAATAAACCAGTTCGCAGCATATGCCCAACATTACTTATTCCTAGCTACTGGTAGTGCAGGCGAGAGTGAGAGAGGTTAGAGGATGCGGATAGACCGAGTGAGATAGAAAGGGAAATTCCGTAGTTTCCAATGGAGACAACATGCTGGGATGCAGATGGAGAAAAGGCGCGCCCCAACACGGAACCTCCCCTCCGTTAGGCGGTTATGGAAAACAACGCACCTGAGAGGGGTGCGTTGTGAAGGTCCTCAACTGGACAGGTGTTCAGCCCGCCAGGGTGAAGACCATGTGGGGGGAATCCAGTGAAGTCGGCCTTCAGAAACGACCCTCAGATGTCTCACTGCACCAAGTGTCAGCAAACACCCGCTTACTGACCTCCCCCCGAGGAGATTGTAAGAGAGCAAAAGACAGGTGAATGGGCCGAAGGAGGCAGAAATAAGAGTAAAGAAAGAGTAAAAGGGGTGGGCAAGCTCAGCGAAATCAGCCCCGCCGCGTGAACGCGAAACCATGTAGCCTCGTGAAAAGAAACTGCTAAACTAAACCTTGTCGCCCATCGCCATTAGCCTCTAGCCGTGGAATGGTCTTTGCAGCTTGCGCGCGTAACTAACTAACGGCCCCTGCCAGTGATACTGACAACACTATTCTTATGGCTGGACATTTCTTTCTCATGGTCAGAAGATCCTTCTTCAGTCCAGAACATTGTAAATCAGACATTAAGTAAACCACCTGCTGATGTTGCTGTTGAGCCAGAAACCTTAAGTTCTACAATAATATATATATATATATGATGTTTTGACACAACACAGATCGCACGTACCGTCATTCAGCTGTTGTGGGAGGAATGAGTGGTTGTGAAAAGAGAAATGCAGTCTCCAGCCCGTTTTTCCAGAAAACCCAGCTTTACTGTTAAAATGCACGTGTAACGCGCTGGTGTTCAGAACACGCGGCGCCGGGCTGTGGTAGAAGTGTGAGGTCGAGTAAGAGTGTTCAGTCCTCCAGACACGGTGGTCGTCAGTGGTATTTCCTGCGTACAGCGTCACGTGTTCAAACTGGACCACACTATCCAGGTTCACAATAGTAACCATGACGACGTGGTGTTTGGGAACGTCTACCCGTGCCCAGCTGTCCACGAGCGGTTGGTATGGTGTCTGACCGTCCCAGCCTGGCGTTTGTACGAAACCTGAAAAGGAAACTTTAAGGACTGGATTCTGAACCGTCCGCCGTAGTGTAACGGATACAATTTTGGACTATGGACATGGAGACTCGGGTTCGAATCCCAGTCAAAGTAAGCGTGATTGTTCTTACCTAGGTACCTGCCCAGAGCGGGTGTGCTATGGGCCTAGTCGGGAGGCTGTTGCCACACAGCCGAGATTCACACAGTTCACATGTGCGGCTTTGAGGGTGCTTCTCTTATTTTGACACATCTTATGATGTGGATGATTTCACGGGTCTGGTTAAAGCTGAAATATTTATGCCATGAAGCTTGGAATGCGGCCCTGACTCGCAGTCTCAAACCACATGGTCCTCCACAGCACCATGAGACCATCATCATTATTATAAAACATTGTTTCAGCTCCCGAGCCTTCCTTCCACTGAAGCTGGCAAGGAGTTGGGTGGGTGGGGTGGGTGTGTGTTTGAGGGTTTAACGTCCTTTTCCACCACATACGGGTGATGTCAAAGACGGGGCTACGATGAAAAAGCCAGCAGAAATATTTGGCCCCAGCCGGGATGCGAACCCACGACCCGAGCATTAGTCGGGGCAGCAGCAGCAAAATATAGAAAGAAAGGAAGGGAAACATTTTTTTAATAGGATTAAAAAGAAGACTGGAATCGATCGTCAGTGGGGTGGGGGTGGGGGGTGTTTGGAGGTTTAACGTCCTTTTCCACCACATAGGGTGGGTGGGTGGGTGTTTGGGGGTTTAACGTCCTTTTCCACCACATACGGGTGATATCAATGACGGAGCAACGATGAAAAAACCCAGCAGAAATATTTGGCCCCAGCCGGGATGCGAACCCACGACCCGAGCATTAGTCGGGGCAGCAGCAGCAAAATATAGAAAGAAAGGAAGGGAAACATTTTTTTAATAGGATTAAAAAGAAGACTGGAATCGATCGTCAGTGGGGTGGGGGTGGGGGTGTTTGGAGGTTTAACGTCCTTTTCCACCACATAGGGTGGGTGGGTGGGTGTTTGGGGGTTTAACGTCCTTTTCCACCACATACGGGTGATATCAATGACGGAGCAACGATGAAAAAACCCAGCAGAAATATTTGGCCCCATTTCCACCACATAGGGTGATATCAAAGACGCGGCAACGATGAAAAAGCCAGCACAAATATTTGGCCCCAGCCGGGATCAAACTCACGACCCGAGCATTAGAAGTCCAACGCTCTACCATTCGACCACCCCGGCTCCCCGAAATCGATCGTGGATTTTCATTCAGAATTTGTTTGGTCTCCGTGAGACCGGCGGAGATGTCCTCCATTCTGTATCATGTCCTCCTTTCTTTACCACACATCTAACATCCGTCGGTAGTCGAAGAATTATCGCCCCTTTCCTTTGAGTGAAACGGAGAACAAGTACACGAATGGAAAAGTGTGTGTGTGTGTGTGTGTGTGTGTGTGAGTGTGAGTGTGTGTGTGTGTGTGAGTGTGAGTGTGTGTGTGTGTGTGTGTGTGTGTGTGTGTGTGTCTGTGTCTGTGTCTGTGTGTGTGTGTGTGTGTGTGTGTCTGTGTGTCTGTGTGTCTGTGTGTGTGTGTGAGGGGTGGGGGTGTTCACGTATTTTTCAAAGATGGGGAAAAGATGAAAAGGCCATCACAAATCATCCGGAATTCGACTCACGACCCGAGCATTGAAAGTCTAATACCCTACCATTCGGCTATCCCGTCTCCCCAGGAGAAAGGGGGAAATGGATGGCACTGTGCATGTGGGGGGGGGGGGGGGGGCGGTCGTCGGGGAGTAGGACAGTACGAATTCTCCTGTAGACAATAGTGGTACAGTAGATTTCTGACAATACCAGTAGCATAGTGTATGGAAGTCGTACCTTGCGTGAGAGAAACAAAGATCACCTCCAACTGAGGCCGTTCTGACTCAGGAACAGACGTCAAGTTTATTTTCAGCCAAAAGAGCGTGCGGCCTGAATCAAAGACGCGAAATTGTACCTTGCTTGTTCGACTATAAAGCCCCGAAGATGGTAAAGTTTTACTGTGACACCTGATGCATATAAGCAACCTCTGAAATGTTTCACTGTAGTCCGATATGGACACATGCACTCTCACATCGTCATACTGAGTACCCTGGTGAGTCGAGCTGCTCTGTATCCGAGTCAGCAATATGTTGCCTGGAGGAACAGTCACAGTAAAATGAAATATCAGAGAGTTCGCTGGGACGTAATGTTCACCTTCCGTCCTATTTAAAATGACCATTCCCCTGCCTTCCAAAAAATATTCATTTACCGAGTTGTCGGAGCAAGATGTGAAGTTTTCTAACATGATGTTGATGATCTTGTACAAGTGTAACCTTGTGGTTCCTGCAGCTTCTTTTTCGCACGAAATTGGCGTTTTAAGAAGGAGGGGTGCTGTCGTCTGTAGAAGGGTGGCTGCACCTGGCGTCTGTAGAGGGGGGATTGTACCTGGCGTCTGTAGAAGGGTGCCTGCACCTGGCGTCTGTAGAAGGGTGCCTGCACCTGGCGTCTGTAGAAGGGTGGCTGCACCTGGCGTCTGTAGAAGGGTGCCTGCACCTGGCGTCTGTAGAAGGGTGCCTGCACCTGGCGTCTGTAGAAGGGTGCCTGCACCTGGCGTCTGTAGAAGGGTGGCTGCACCTGGAGTCTGTAGAAGGGTGGCTGCACCTGGAGTCTGTAGAAGGGTGGCTGCACCTGGCGTCCGTAGAGGTAGGACTGCACCTGCCTGAGCAGTTCCAAAGTGAGGATGGGATGTACTGGTGAAGTTAGGGCTGGGACGTGTCAGCAGGCCAGAATCCTCATTTTCTCTACATGTTGCCCTTGCACATTTAAAAGACAGCCCAGTGGTTTTAGAACGACCGTTCTCACTTTTACAGTTTCCTTTGTGCACGGCGAATATAACGAACAAGGATAGCGATAGTTTAACTGTCCGCCTCATTAATACTTGTCTGCTCCGAGATATGATACGGTCTGTCATGTTTTCACGGTGCCTGAGATGTAATGGCAAGAGCTTTTGATATGTACGTATCTGATAAATTATCCGTATTTGATGTATAACTTGGTCCGATTTCAGTGAAACTCGCGGACATACGAAAGTCGCACTGAGACGAAAAGTTATCAATGAAACGCTCGTGTTCCTTCAGTACTATGTTTGACACGAAATCGCCCCGCAAAGATCTTTAATGCCGTGTCCCTTTATACCAAAAGCATTGTTCTGCCAAAACCATACGACGAAAATCGCTCCACGAGAAAGGCGTCCCTTGAAAAGAAGGAAAAGTATCACTTGCAATTATTACAAGAAGTTTGAGCTGTCTGAGACGAACCAGGTTTGTAAGACAAGACTAAATCAACCACCGGGTACCTGGTATCAGAGTACCTGATCGTGAATCTAGCCTCGTCAGTGCAGGAAAACTTTGAAGTTTTGCTGAAACCTGTCTGCCCTTGCCCTGACTTATGCCCGCATTTGAATCAGTGTCTCAAAGACCACCTATTCCACACCAAGTCTGTCCTTAAAACCGCCATTTACAAGAGTCTATTACTTACACCCAAAAATGGCGCCAGCGTACTTATTCTTGACGGACGAGCCATTGTGACTTGCTTCGTACTTTGGCAACTGTAAGTATTCCACTTTTTAGCCAGCGTTTACACAGGATGAGGGCTTCCTCGCTCGTGAAAGTCAAACTCTTTAACCCACAACCACAAGCAACTGGCTTCTTCTGAAACCGTGCCATTATGTACTTCTGTAAGCGCTGGTTCCGCTCTTGGCGCATGCGCTCTAGTCTAATAGATAAGAGATAGAGGAACGGGTTGAGGGCGGAGCTTAGAGGCACCAGAAACAAAGCGACAAGTTTGTGTATATCCTGCGAGATTGGAGTTCCTGAAGTACTCAGACACCCCAAAACGCATGTCGGAAACCAGCACAGAAACTCTGAAACAACCACGGAAAACGTGCGCTTGGCTAACGCTATCTCTCTCATGTGATTGGTGTCTACAGTCAGCAAGTTGTGCCTGTCAACGGACACTTGGATAAAGAGCTGACCGAGGCCGACGAAAGAAAACAGAAAGAAATTTAGCCAGATGGTTACGCCAAACGAGTAGTTGCCGCCTTCAAAACTGCGGGTAAGAGGAAAAGGTACGCAAATACTGGTCTGACTGAAGTATCTCCAGTGTGACGTCACCGGTAACAAAGGAATTAACGCCAGAGCAAGTCCGACAACCCAAGCTATAGCGCATGTCACGTGAGCCACCGTGCTTTTGAGTATCGAGTGAACACGGGGGAAACGCAAAGCTACCACGAGATCGAGAGTGATAAGGAAAATAAGAAAGGCAGACATTTCACTGGACAACATAGACAACAAGCCAGCTATTCTACACGCCGAGCTGTTTCTCCACGATGTGTTATGCCAGAGATAGGACCCTCGGAACATCAGATCAGCAGAAAGGATCATGGTCAAGTACACACCCATCAGGAAGTCAGACACACACAAATGCACAAGAAAAACATCTGCACCAAAAACCTTTCCGTTCTGCGGAACCAGAATGTGGTGTGTAAAGCAGATCGCATTTCCGAGTAAACTAAGGATAGCTAGAACAGTTAAGGTAATGCGGTATATGTTGTCATCCAGCAAATATTTGCACGAAGAGATCTCGTCATTAGGAGCAAGACATTGTAGAAGATTGAAGTCAGGGGGCAGCACGTCTTGACAGCAGATGGTAAAGTGGTCAGCACTGACGCTGTGCAGCTTGTCCAGTTTCTCAAACAAGGTTCTGGGAAACACTGTCAACGGGCAGCCACGCAGATCAAGCACACTGAGCTGGGGCAGTGACTGAAATCCAACTCCTAGCACGCGGTCCACGCTGGTGCCAGAGAGATTTAAAGTCATCACGTTCGGAAACATGCTGAGAACAGTTGAATTCAATTGTTGCATAAGAATCCCGGACAGGTGGAGCTGCTGTAAGGACGGGAAGGTCGACAGTTCTGTCTGTAATGCAGCACCACTACCGGAGAAGAAAGAAGAGAGAGGATTTCTTGCCAGAATGAAGACGTTGAGATTTTGCAATAATCTGAAATCCTCGTGAACAATAGTAGTCAGGTGGTTGTCGCTGAGGTCCAGAGTCCGAAGATTCGGCAGGCGTAACCCGTTCAAAGATGAGAGACGACAATCTGCTAATCCCAGTGACACTAGCATTGTGTTGTTCAAAACATCAGCAGCAGACATGTTTGTACCGCGAGCGTCCAGGAAGCGTAGTTCCGGGAAGTGAGCGGCTGGGAAGGTGCTGGTGCAGAAGAAGGCCAGACCGTAACACGTGCAGTTCTCGGGACAGGTCAGGTCACACAGCAGCTCGTCGTCATGCTGGGGACATTGGAAAATTCCATCACACACGTGACTGGCGTGCACGCAGATAGGAGAACTCCGGCAGCGGTAGAACCCCGGGCAGTCGTCACTGTCAAAACCCACCTCGTCCTCACGGCCAGGGCAGTCGTCCATGCCGTTATATCTGAGGAAGACCGGCAGGCAGTAGCCGTCACCAGGACACTGGAAGTGGGTCTCGGAACACGAAGTGCCCGTCATTTTTCTGGCTGCGAATGTTCCCGTTTTGTCGAAGATGAGCTCCGCGGGTGGATGCAAGTCTGTTCCATCGGCTAATGTGGTAGAGCACTGGTTCTCGTCCGCACCGTTCATACACTGCTCAGCCATATCACAAGCGTTGTCACTCGCCACACACTGGTGAAAAAGTTGGGTAAAATTAATGAGAAATTAGTTAAACGCACTCAACGAAAAACAAAGGACTTGCCATATTACATACTCAAGCTACAATACATACGCTTAAACCACATATTTTTCTCTCTCTACGTCTCTCTCTTTGTCTCTGTCTACCTGTGTCTTACGCTGTCTCTCTCTCTCCACATAGCCTCTCCTTTTGAGTGAAAACGCCCAATATCTATGCAGCTAGAAACACCAGTTGGTATAGTTTGCCTGTTAGGGGGTGCAAATTTTTCCCACTCACTTGCAGAGGGGGTGGGGGTGGGGGCTCAGATCCAGGGTACTATCGCCTCTCTGAGTGGAGAGATGGAATAGATTCAGAAGTTTTCGATACTTTATTATTATTATTTTTTCTTGGGGGAAGGGGGGGGGGGGGCGGTTACATTGCTATCATTGCCGTGCAATTGTTTATTTCTACTCACTTTAGACTCAGCTTGAAACCGTGAGTGTCGTAAAATTCATTTAAGGTGGCCGTGCATCACATGACTGGGCAAAATAGAAACGTTTCCTTTATCCTACCCGTTTGTAGCCTATTATGGCTTACTATACAAAATAATTTGTGACCGTTTTATTGCATACAGTGCCAGAAACACATTTGTCGAGTTAAGTTAGCGCTTGGTTTTAGTAATAAGCACTCAGCTTGTAATACAGACTTGCTTGTCTCCACACGTGACCTGCCCCAGCATACGATCACAATCCTTGAAGACGCAGAAGTCTTCGTCACTACCATCCCCACAGTCCGACCTATGATCACAAACCAGCGTGTAAGGCACGAACTCCATCCCACTGGCGCATGCCAACGACGGCGGAAGTGGCGTCATTGATGCGTCGCAGGTGTAGAAAGGGCCGTAACCCTTCCCTAAACAGTCACTATTTGCATCGCAAGCGAGAAAAATGTGTGTTGTATGGTTATTCGGGCAGGTCACGAAGTTTTCCATTGTCAGACGTGTTTCAGGAACCGGAAGCCTGATTTTCTGTCTTCTCTGGTTCACAGAAAGATCGTCGGGGGTCACGACTTTCTTCTCACAGAGGAAGTCTCTACCACGAGAAGCATGGTCACAATGATACGTGCCCAGTTTAGTGGGATCTACACCCGCATGTATTTCGAAAAAGCCACATTCTGGCTTCAGCCTGGTATGTAATCGTCTCAACCTTGCGTAATATGCAACAGTTCCGTCCGCCCAATGGTATGTCGTCTGATACCTACAACAGCACATCAAGTGAAAGTTTGTACAGTCATATACACGTCGTTATTGAAGAGTTAGTTTGACGTGTGTGTGTGTGTGTGTGTGTGTGTGTGTGTGTGTGTGTGTGTGTGTGTGTGTGTGTGTGTGTTTAAGAAGAGCCGACATATGTTCTCCAAGAACAAAACAAACTTAGGAAGCAACAAAAAGTGTTACATTATTGGTAAACTGGGGTGTGCAGATCTCAGCCCGATGTAGATCCGCCAAGAACGTGGTTGCAAATCAATTTTCTTTGTAAATCTCGTGACGTCATCCCATTCAGTGGGAGTGTTCAGGCTGGCCAGCTGTAGTCCACGACGCTGACACTCATTTGATGCGTCATCCCAAGATATACGTACGTCACTCGGGACACTGACGAAGAGAAAGCAGCTTCCACCCGCTGTGACGTAACCGGGACCGCATCTGGGCGTCGTATAGGGACAGTGGATTTCGTCTTCGCCGCCTTCACAATCCCGGACCAAGTCACAGGGGAAGTGATGCTGGAACTCGGTCCAATATGGAACGGAACAGTTCCATTTGCCGTCTGGAAGTTTTTGTGGAACTTGCGAGTGGTTGTGGAAAGAGAACATCAGGCGGAACCATGCTGCAGGATTATTGTCCATGTCGATGGAAGCATAGGCCTCAACTGCACGTGCGTCTAACACTGTAGGGCGGAAGTATTGCAAAGAACAGTAGTCCCACACCTGAGTTTTGGTCAGACTGGAGATCTGAAATATTTGTACCTTATAGCAATGAGACAACTTCCCCTGACCGTCCTTCTCAATCTGTGTAAAGCCTCGGCTTAGCATGACCGCATGCCCCTCAGGAACGTCTACCCGCGCCCAGCTTTCAATGATGAGTGGGTGGCGTGATGTGCCGTCAAAACCGGGAGTCTGTATGTAGCCTTTGAACAGAAAGTACAGCAATAAAACTAATACGGAAATAAGAAAACAAGTCATTGGTGTTTCTTACCAGTCAAGGATTCGTCAAATGTGGCCGGCCTGGCACTGAGTCTGACAGGATAGTTCAGTTAAGGTCGCTGTCCCTTCCCCTCATAACCTGCCTATAGGGACCGTCTCCAGCCACATCCTGTCCCTTCCCTTCATAACCTGCCTATAGGGACCGTCTCCAGCCGCACCCTGCCACGGGACATTAATCCTCAACTACCTGGAGAAGGATAGAGGGGAGGGGCGGGGGGTGAAAAAAATGTGTGTGACCGTAATGGTTAGCGTAGTGTAGTGGTTAGCAGTTCGGATCATGGACCGGGAGACCCGGGTTCGAATCCCAGCCGAGGCAAGCGGGAACTTTCCTACCTAGGTCGGCTCCTACCCAGAGAGAGCGGGTGTGCTATGGGCCCGATGGGGAGGCTGTTGCCACACAGCCGAGTTTCACCCACTTCACGGGTGCGACTTTGGGGGTGCGTCTTATGACACGTCTTATGATGTGGATGATTACACGGCGGGCGCCTGGTTAATGCCGGGATATTTATGACAGGAAGCGTGGAATGCGGCCCTGTCCCGCAGTCCCAAACCACATGGACCTCATCCTCATCTCCATCATCATGCATAATAAAAATTGTCCCAGCTTCCGAGTCCTTCGTGGGTTCCACTCATGACCTGGGAAGAACACCACTGGAGCTGGCAAAGAGTTGGGGCAGCAAAAAAAAAAAAAAAAAGTGTGCGTGTGTGAGGGGAGGGAGGGATGGGGGGGGGGGCAGGAAGGGAGAGGGTGCAGTTGGCTGTGACTTTAGAATCGGCACGAAGAGTTTGAGGGTTTAGCGCCCATACCTTACAAAATCCTGCAGGGGCCGGGGTCATGACGCGTGAGTAAAAAGTGTTCGTAGCAGTGTTCTTATCAACGTTCGTAGCAGTGTTCGTATCAACGTTCGTAGGGCAAAACTGAACGTAGCAAAGAACACTACTTACGAACACATTTTCGCGGGTCACGACGTGCACGTTGGCTGTTTCTTAGCTACGTACGAAAACTCGCCCTTTCCTATTTCAGACGTGCGGATTTTCCCCAAAACAAAATGGCGGCAAGCTTGAATCTCATTGACAAGAAACAGCGTATAAAACGCGATGTCAATTTTTCTGACGCAGAATTGCTGATGAGCCGGTGAAATTCCGGCGAAACGCGTCCCGCTACGGTCAAGACTTTCCTACCTTACTAAACACCTTTTCCGTGTATGTAGAATTTCAATGCGTATGAAATACGTCTGGATGGGGTTTTTGGGTAAAGTCGATGTCTTCTTTCCTTAAACAAAAAATCCTGCTGGACCCGACACATTCGCGGGGCATTCGTTTTCCCGTTCTCGCAAATCTTACAGTTTAACATGATGATCTTGCCTGAGTCGTTTGGAGTTAAGCATCAATGGATCACTGCAACCTTTACGTCATAGTATCGATAGTTCCCCGAGCACATGCGCCACTCACAAACCACTGCCAGTATAGCTCAACGTAAAATAAACCTCACTACAGGGAATACCAGACTTTAATATGCCAAGAAAATGTTTTTAAAAAGTGTATTATGATATTATCTTCCCCTGTTAAGTCTTGTCAGTTGGAACTTCATTCGGATGTTTGACGTCAGCTGTGACATTTGTCGCTACCCGTGCTCGCTAAACAAATTCACGGAATGAAATTTTATTCTTAAAAAGAAAACAGAAAACACGCTGCCGCTTACCTGCCATGGGCGATGTTTGAATCACCTCTAGTTGTGGCCCCTCTGAGGAAGACACTGCCACAAAAGACACGCGCATGTGGAGGGGGGAATACACGTCTGACACTTTGTATCGGAATGCTGCCTTGTTGGTAAAAGTGTGTATGTCAGGTGGCACATGCAGAAACCGTAGGTACGCATGCCACGTGTCGAACAGCCTACGAGTGCGGCTTCCTCCTTCGTCCAAAACGTCAAAGGTGAACCTGCGAGAATCTAGCCGGCATTTCAAGAACCTAACCTTCACGTAAAACACGTAATCGATGGGAGCGGTCACTGTCACATGACACGTATGTTCACGTGCGACGCCAGCAGGTCGTGTTGTGTAGTTCAAAGTGAGCTGACCTTCGATCGCGGAGAAATACAGATGCTCGTTTAAAAGAAAACAGCTGGTGAGGTTTCCTGTCGACAGGTTTAAACGATTGTAATTGGATTCTTGTCTTGTACTGGGCGTTTGCCCTTGTTGCTTTTCATCCTGCGTTGTTATAGTGGTGGACGAAACATTATGCTGAAAGTTGTCGAGTGGCGTGTCTGTGGTCACGTGGAACGTGTCTTCCAGAGAGTACAGCAGTGGTGGGAGCGTCTTGTATTCTGGGTCACCACGACCCAGCATTGGCTGAGAGTCGTTATCTAGGAACACGTCCACATTCATGTTGCTGTGTATGGTTGAAGAGTGCGTATCTTTACTCGACACGGATCTTGATTGCAGCGCGATGACGAGAATTACCGGGACGAGGATCAGGTATATCATGGCGGAAACTTAAAGATCCAATCTTTATGATAATCATTCAGGCTCACAGGTCGCTCTGAGCTGTTTTCCTGGTCTCTAGCATCGAACCATTTAGACGACTGCACAGTGACAGCATCTAAAATGTTGGCACTGAACCAACAAAAGTGTATTCAATAACGCAGCTTACACACGGAGCGAGAATGTTGTAGCAACAAAAACCGCTCAGCTGTAGAATAAAAATAATAATAATAATAATTATTGTATAGGCGCTTTACCCAATCTTTATATGAATCGGCTGAAAGCGCCGCGAACTGAACCCGACACGCACGCTCACGTGAATCACACGCATTCTCTCACACACTGGACAAAAACACATTACGAAGGTGCGAAGGGTCAGCTCAGCTATCTCAATTTCGGAATTTGGAATTGCATTTGTTTTTCAAATTTGGTGGGCTGAACATTTCCAGAGCAGAAGGGGAGGAAGCCGGAGTACCCGGAGAGAACCCCCGACGATCGGCCCGAATGAACGGTGCCACATACGAGAAGGAAAAATTCTTTGCCCCGAGTGGGACTCGAACGTCTGCCCTCTCGCATTGGTGACAAGTCTCTTGACCACTAGACCACCGACCGAATATTAATGTTGGACCGCTGGTGCGAAGTTTGAACTCTAGCGCATTACGAGCTCTACTATAAATCAAGATAGAGTCTTTCAAGCGTAGAGGCACATCCACAAGCGAAACAGTGGCCATAGTGCACGTGGGAATGGTACGTTTAACGTTCCCAAATTTACGCTGCCATAGACAGTACACGAAAGCTACTGCTGTCTCTGACTCGCCCTTTAAACGCGGACATTTCAACATTGCTATGCCCTTCAGAAGACGCCCCTTTTTTTTAAAGCAGAAAGTGTTCGTGTGCTCTCGATATAGTCTCACTGTGACTCACGTATCACAGTAATTTTGCTCTAAATTCCACTAAACTGAAAGTGAACTTGCTTCGCAAACTACCAAACGTTTACAGAAGCCTAATGTATCAATTCGTTGCTCAACATGTACAGATACCATATTTGTGACCCTCCACCACGAAATGAGTCGTCTTGTTACATGAACAAATAACACAAGGAGACTCATTTCGTAGGGGAGGGTCACATTTATGTGTACACGAATTGTACCTGTTTGACGGACGGCGGTCATTTCAAGTGTAAAAGACTTCTTCTTTTCTTTTTTTTTTTTTCTTTTTTTGCCGCCTCTCTCCTAATTTCGTGCTATTTTATTGCTTTTATTGCCGTTGCTTTTTTTTTTTTCCAAATCTGTAAGACTTACCGAAGACACTAGATCCCCTACACCATAGGGGGTCAAGAAGCAGGCGAGAGAGAGAAAAGGTCAATTCCGTGAACTAAACATTTGACGTCAAATTCACGCAGGTCGTCATACAGAGAGAGAGAGAGAGAGAGATATGACGTCAATTCTGCGAACTAAACATTTGACGTGAGCTTCACGCAAGTCGTCTGACAGTCTAAGATGTTAGCTCCTGCCTTGTGATTTCTCTGTTGAACTCCCCCGACAGAAGTAATTTTTACAAGAAATCTGGAAGATGTAGAGAGGTGGTGAAATGTCGGAGGCACTGACGATATTTACGGATTTTGTCTGTGAACTAAACATTTGACGTCAGCCTCACGCTGCTCGTCTGATAGAGGATGCTTGTTCGTGTCATGTGATTTCCCTGTTGCTTTTGTGACTTCCCTGACCGAATTAATTTTTACAACAAAACTGGAAGATCTAGAGGTCTGGTGAAACGTGGACTTGAATACCTTGAATTGTGCTTACGAAATCACAAAATTGGAAATCTTTTGACCTGTGCTTCTCGCAGAAACTTGAAAAATAAATGTGTTTCTCTAAAGGCTCTGTTACTCTTACGTCTAAAGCTATATAGTGCAGTCACATAATAGTGCAGTTCCTGTCATATGTGCAGTTGTCACACGTGACAAAAATGCCGGGATGATGAATAAATTGAAGGAGTCTTTTCATGGATATTCGGCCCTATAAGTGTGTGTGTGTGTGTGTGTGTGTGTGTGTGTGTGTGTGTGTGTGTGTGTGTGTGTGTGTGTGTGTGTGTGTGTGTGTGTGTGGCGCGCGCGCGCGTTCTTGAAGCCATTTTGTTGAATATCAATTATGGTATCATAGAGACTGATAAGGTACAATAGTATATCACCCTTACGTGGTGAAAAAGGACGTTAAACTTCCAAACACCCACCCTCTCTTCGGTGCAAATATATCTGTATGTTGTGAGAAGCTCGAGGTGCTGCAGGGCACGAGGACGAAGCAGTGAAAGCCTGCTACCACTACTTTATGTGCAAACCTCCACCCTGCTATTCACTCTGATGCGTGCGACATAATTCTGTTTCCCACGCCACAGGCCACAGCCTACTGTTCTTCCAAAGATGGGCGTGGGATTTTTAACGTCCACACCTTATGCGTGCGTGTGCATATGACAGGATGACAAGCATCGGCAACGAGACAGCACTTGATTTTGACTCGATCTGCCGAAGACAGATCTCCATTGGAAGCCGTGCATAACAGGGGATTGGAACCCGCGCTGCCGACGCCTTAACCACAAGAACAGATCCCCTGTTCCCTGAACATGGCTGGAATGGCGACGGGAGATGAATTCTGATCACAAAGTCGTTCAGTAAAAACGATAACGGATGGCGTGAGCCTCTGTGTAAAGACGTCTGTACAAATATTGGCGTTGTCGGTGTTGGGGGTCCTGCACCTTCGGACGTGGTGCCCAATGCTCACCCGGGTGGAAATGGAAGAGCGACGGACACAGAGCAGAAATACAGCAGAACTTACATTCTGCCATAGCACTTCATTGCATCGTAATCCTGAAAGTTTTTATTCTGTCGTAATTCTGGACGTCCACGAATAAACACACCTACAGGCCACTGCTGTAATTCATGCTTACCTTACCAGATACAGATCACGAGACTGCCCCACACCTGCTATTTCAAGATGGGGGGGGGGGGGGGGGGTCAAACAGTGTGATCCGGCAAAGACAAGTTGTGGCGTGGTTTTAAAACTCGCGTATTGTGCAGAACAAGTCGCTGTTTGATGGCTTCTCGTGCAGCACAACGATCCCGGCTATCTGCCGTAGCGATGTATCTCGTTCGGTGTTCAAATGCACACTGAAGTGAACTAACTAGCCGAGTGATTTGAAATACAGTATCTGTACTGGAAGTGGACGCGTGATCTTCAGACTGCTCATTACATGGAGGTGAACCATGTTATCATGCTATTTCAAGAAGGGGGATTGGGGGGGTGGGGGTGGGGGTCAAACAGTGTGATCCGGCAAAGACAAGTTGTGGTGTGGTTTTAAAACTCGGGTATTGTGCAGAACAAGTCGCTGTTTGATGGCTTCTCGTGCAGCACAACGATCCCGGCTACCTGTCGTAGCGATGTATCTCGTTCGGTGTTCAAATGCAGACTGAAGTGAACTAACTAGCCGAGTGATTTGAAATACAGTATCTGTACTGGAAGTAGACGATTGACTATCAGACTGCCCATTACGTGGAGGCGATCTATGTTATCATTAGTCGTTTATCAAATCTAGAGTCTTACGTCTGGTAACGAGACCACCCACTACTGTGAAGTGAAGTAAGTAACTACATGTACCTAATTATTAACCTGTTATCAAATTTATCGTTGGAAGCTCAGTTACAAGACTGCGAACTGCACTTCCACTCGGCTTTTACTGGAGTTACAGAGAGGCTGTACATGAACCATGTAACTGTGACAGTTGGCTAGGCTCTATGCACAAGACTTGAGAACTTCTAGAACACGCTGTTTGTAGAATTCGATCGAAGCAGTAGACCCTTTAACTCCTATTCGCTCTTTTTCTTTCGGCTTGTAGTGTCGGTGTACATGGGGTTTCCTTGGAAGTATAACTATGACTGTGGCAGAGGAAGTTCATTCTCAGCTTCTTAAGGTCTGCGCATCCACCACCACCACCACGTCCCCTCCCCCAACCTTCCTCCACGCACGCACGCACGCACGCACACACACACGCACGCACGCACACACACACACACGCACGCACGCACGCACGCACGCACGCACGCACGCACGCACGCACGCACGCACGCACGCACGCACACACACACACACACACACACACACACACACACACACACACACACACACGATTATTCCCAAAAGACATGATTCTTATTCTTACACTCCCTTTCCGTTCACGAGCGATCATTAAGTAAAGTTGTTTACCATGAAATTCTGGTCTCAGGAGACCGACTGTAATGTCTTGGGTCAAAATAATTTGATACTCATACGATCCCTCAGTGCTTTTCCTCTGTAGGGATTACTGCAACCTGCATCTGTAATAATTTCATACTTACACGTGCACAGAAATGGAATATCAAGTAAGATACCATCACATGAAAATCACCCGAGAGGAAAACGGAGGAAACTTGTACAGAGGAAATCCAATTGGTCCCTTGGGACCAGAAAAGCGGCAACTTGCACCGACTATAAAACAGAGACCGCATTTATTTCAGGATTAATCTGCCCGCAGTTTCCAATATCAGTCTGACATTTCACGCTTTCTTCGAGCCGGCCAGAGAGAAACCAACAAATAAAATGTGATGTCTGACGTCACACGCTGTATTATATGGCTAAGTTCTCTCAAGCCGATCGGAGAGAAAAAGGCTAACCAAGAAAATGTGATGTAACTCGGATGAAACTTTAAAAAAAAAAAATGTGGCGAAATATTCACTGAACTTCACTATCTGAATTTTCAGGTTTTGTACTTTGTACTTTGTGTATTCTGTACAGGCGCGTAGGATGCTGAGAGGAAGGGGGGCCCACTAAGTCGGGTGAGCCATACGGCCGGGGTGAAGAAGGGTGTGTGTGTGTGTGTGTGTGTGTGTGTGTGTGTTGACTGCCAAGGATTGTGTCCTGCGACAGCAGAGCAGGGGGGCCCCACCACTGGTGGGCCCCCTCTCCTCTTATCAAAAGCAAGGGGGAGCCCAAAGATATTCGGGCCCCCCTTCCCAAAATTGAACGGGGGCCTGGGCCCCCAGGGCCCCCGTGGTTCCTACGCCCCTGCTGTAGTGTGTGCGCCTAAGTGGGTATAATTTAACAGGTCAATAGACAAGCTGTGTACAGTCTAAATACGTGCATGTTCACGGTCAGGGAATAAAATAAAGTGGAACTCACAAGTTTTCCTTTTCACTAGTCTGCTTGTAGTTGTCTTGTTCGACGGAAGGGTTGGTAGTGACTCGAGTGGTTGTGTTACTGGTGATCGCGCGATACTGAATCTTGACACTTGACGTACACAGCGCGGATTCACTCGATGACGTGCTCTCTCTCTCTCTCTCTCTTTCTCTTTTCTGTGTTGAACTTCTCTCTCTCTCTCTCTCTCTTTCTCTCTCTCTCTTTCTCTCTCTCTCTCTTTTCTGTGTTGAACTTCTCTCTCTCTCTCTCTCTCTCTTTCTTTTATATTTTGCTTCCTTTTTTCCTGAGTAGATAGTCTCTGTAGTATTAGCAACGGCAAGTTTGCAAACTGGCGAATTTCTGTCAAAACTTTTGCCGTTGATAAATAAAGTTTCATCATCATCATCATCATCATCACTCTCTTTCTCTCTCTCTCTCTCTCTCTCTCTCTCACACACACACACACACACACACACACACACACACACACACACACACACACACACCATCATCATCCTCTCTCTCTCTCTCTCTCACACACACACACACACACACACACACACACACACACACACACAACACACACACACACACACACACACACACACACACACACACACACACACACACACACACACCACCACCACCACCACCATCATCATCCTCTCTCTCTCTCTCTCTCTCTCACTCACACACACACACACACACACACACACACACACACACACACACACACACACACACACACACACACACACACACACACACACACACACACACACTGCGAGTTTTCGTTGCGTTTTAATCATTCATTCACGTCATCTACTAGTGCCTGTGCGATTATGTCATCGTCATTATCCTCTTCGTAACTGTTGGTGCGTACAGACGACACATTGCCGAGGGTATACAGTTTGTGGAGCAGTGCCAGCGCGTCGCCGCTGAGCAGTTTTCCTATGCCAGGCAAGTTGGATGTCTCGAACAGTTCCCTCGCAGCTTCTGCCGTGGCCGGTGCTCGATCGTAGCTAGAGAAATAAAATGTTAAACCTGACTAAGATCACAGTGAAATCTTTGTAAATACCACATACCCCCCCCCCCACCGGCGTCAACAACCATATAAACAATAACAAAAATCATCAACGTCGTCATCATCAACTTCTTTTTACGAACATGTTCATGGTTGCGGAGTTTCTCAGCAAAGCTCGATGTAAAGAACATCAAATCTACCGTCGTCTGGTAAAGGGACCTAACCGCCACGGGTTTGATACGCGTTTACTCGCCTTTTTCCAGACCCAGGTAGCACTGTAAGCGTTCACTTACTTCACTTCAACAAAGAGAAGCCGCTCCACCTCATGAACGTGCGACAGCAGGTCGGCGATATTGTCTGGATCGTCTGGTGACCAAATTGGAAAGAAATCCTCATGATGATGCGCTCAATCTTTATGTTAGTGTTGGCAGAGACTATTCATCCGGCCATTCTACTTTCGTCACAGTATTGGGGCGGCCCATGACTGTGTGTGTCGTCACTTTGGGAGGGGGAAGGGGGGAGGTCACGTGTTAACCCTGAAAGCGTAAGGCGAACGAACGAACGACCCACCTACCAACCACATACAAAGTAGGGGACAGGGGACGAGGGATGAAGGGGAGAAGGGGTGGCGAGGATGCTCAAAGTTGTGATAAAAGGGAGGTAATCAATCCCGTGCAGACGATTTTTTATTCTAGCCTGGGTGGTAGTGCTGTCCCCTGATACTCTCGACGCCAAGACGACAAAATTATAATAATAATGATAATAATGATGATAATAAAAATAGAATGAAATAAACTTAAAATAAGGGGGAGTGGGAGAGGAGAATTAAGTGAAATTAATTCACTTATTCTTAGATGTGTGGAATGTTCTTATTGCATACTTACTGTAGGTCACAATACATTTTTTTGCCGCTCTCTGGCTCCTACAAATGTGAGGCAGCACAGGTTTTTCCAAAAATTTTTGGAAACCAAAACCCACAATGGTTTCCAGAAGCAACACATGTCCGCAAGCTGCATACCCAAAATGAAGCCTGGAAACCGTAATTTACATACTCTGCTGGTGTGGCGTCCTTCCCCACCCCGTAAACAAACCAGTGCACTCACTTATCCATGCTCTGGAACACGCCCACCGATATGGCCAAAAATAGGTCACCCCTCAAGTCAGCATTCCCATTTTTCTGCACAACAGACGTCCCTCTTTTTACCAAAACCCAAAATGTGGGGTCAAATGCTCCTTTAGCAACTCAAAAAAAAAAAAAAAACAGGGAAAGGGGGGAAATTGATTTTGATAGTGAGGGCCATCTTGCTCCCTGGCCTGCCTCATTTGAATCATAATCTGTGACCTGTACGCTGACTCGCGTACTTGAGGCCTGGGGCTTATCACTGGCCAGTAGTTGCTTGAGGCTGGGCTTGACATTGTTCCACAGTTGGTGGGATTCACAGTCTATGTGAAAACTCTTCATGCTGTCTTCTACTTGCTCTGAAAAACAATAAATCAGTAATTATATGTCTACCTTATTAACAAGAGAAATAAAAGATAAAAATCCGTACACTGACTAGTGACAACGCTGGTCTGCTGAACTTTCAGAAATAAAGGCGTTGATGCATGAATTATCCATGGATTTTTTTACGATGAATACGGTGTGCTAACAATTGCTGAGACGTTCTCTGTACCCCCCCACCCCCCCCCCACACACACACCGCCCCTCCCCACCCCTCCTCCCACCCCCTCCCAACACACATACGCACACACACCCCCCGCGCACACACAAAAACAAAGCAACGATAGTATACTACGTCTAAGCGTAGTATCATTATTGCTACGACGACAACCATAACTACCATAGACGCACAATTAGTGACTTACTAATGAGTGAATCCATTTTCTCTTTCTGCTGAGGATCTATGAAGTGAAAGCAAGTAAAAAAAAAAAAAGAAAGAAAGAAAAAAAGGTTAGTTTGATCTTGAAATGGAAAGCAATACTAAGGAAAGAGTTTCCCTCAAACTACACAAATGTCACAGTTCGTCACATTGCAACTGAACTAAAAGACGAGGCCGACTCCATCACAACAACTACTGGACTGGGCGACTCTACCGGCAGGACCGAAGACACAGAAGTAAATACAGCAGTTGCTGAAGGAATCTCACAAACATACAGGGAAATTAATTTTATCATCGCGTTCAAATAACCTACAGGCACAAAAGCGATTCCGCAACCGGCACGAGTGTGTTGATTTCGGTCGAAAATCTGGCAGTTTGGCAAATCTCTAATTTCGGTACTTTGAAGTTCATTAAAACTAATTAAACAGTACTTCACCAAAAGAGAATGGTTGCGCAATCTCCCCCCCCCCTACCCCCTCCCCCCGCCCTCCACTCCCCATACCACCACCCTCCCCTCCCCCCCCCCAAAACAAAACAAAACAAAACAAAACAACAACAACAACAACAAAAACCCAGAAAACAAAACAAAAACAAAACAAGAACAACAAAACAACATACAACAACCACCACCACAACAACCACCACAACCCCCCCCCCCCCCAAAAAAAAAAACAAAAACCCAAACCATACAAACAAACAAACAAACAAACAAACAAACAACAGCAACATCAACAAAACACAAATGAATAAAGAAAAACAACAAAAACAACAACAACAACAACAACAGTTTCGCTAATCTAGAAACTGAGCGTGCAAAGTTTGTCAAAGTTTAGAATGACGGCGACATTATTCCTAATGCCATAACTACTACACTAGCATCATATAATATGATAATTCATGTGTTTGTTCAAACTGCCAGATTTTCGACCGAAATCAACACACTCGTGCCGTTTGTCTGATTGGCTGGTTTAGATGGTTGTTGGTGTTGATAGTGGTGGTGTTGGTGTTGAAATCGGTGGTGGTGGTGGTGGTGGTGGTGGTTGTGGTCAGTCAGTGGTGGTTGTGGAGGTTCCAACACAGACAGAGACTGCATGCACTGTGCGTCCTCTGAGCCAGAGGAAGGGAGGTAAGCGTGAATTTAGTCACGCAACGACCTTCACCTGTCGCCGCACTAATTTTAGCCGCATGGTTTCCCGAAACTATACTTTCTGTTTGGAGTTGCTCGCTTGCTGCTTCCGCGTCGCCCACATTTAAGGTCTTTTGCTGCCAAATGCTTTAGGAGTCTTCTAAAGTGGCCCAACAGCTCGTAGAAGGTAACTATAATGAATTTGCTTCCACGCAAACTTGAAAACGGGGTTGCAATGCGGTAAAAAGAGGCCGGTTAGCTTGCTGTTCCTCGAGACTCGGTCTGTCAGTGTCAATTTCTCCGCCATTGCTGTGCGGCTGCGACCAAAATTACTTTATTCGTTGTCACGGTTCACGCCGGTAAGTAGGTGTACTTGACAACTGCAGGCAGTTTATAAGTTACCTTAATATTCGTAGGCTACCTGTCTTCGATCTTTTGCCCAGTAAATCTACTTCAATTCAATCAAAACTGTTCTACATTCTCCGATGTTTGCATAGTAGCGGAACCGTGTCAGTGGCTCAGTACTGACTAGTGCCGGCGGTCCGGCTATCGGTTGATATACCAGTTTTTGTTATCCGTGGTCATATACGCGTTTCATGCAAATATATTATGCAAATATTCATTTTTTTTAATGCACTTGAAATAAGCCTTTACGTCCAGTTAATCTCAATGTATTTACACCTTATCACGCGTCATTGTCTGCTTGGCAACGCTCGTTGTATGAGTTACTTCCCTTAGACCGTAAATGCGCGTAACCATTGTCACGTCGCTGGTCGAGGGTTGAGAGCGGGAAGGACGAGTGTTGAAGAAGGGTATTATTGTATCAAGTTAATTAGTTAGATGTTATGTCTTTAGTTGTGAATTTATTTATCTATATATTTTCTCTTGTTATAGTGCTAGTAATCCATAAACTGTTGACATGATTTCTCCGGCGTGGTAACTTGAATCAGGCCGGCAGCCGGCGTAGGCGAGCCAACCGCAGACGGCCCTGACCGCAGTCAGTTGCTTGAAGGAGTATGCATAATCAGTAATTTCCCGCAGCCACACTGATAGAATGTATAATTATGTATCTCTGTCTTTGGTGATCATAGAAGGGCTGGTTATAACATGTAGAGGGGGTTGAAGAAAAGTAGGCTGTGGCCTGTGGCGTCAGTGGAAACCGGCTCACTGAACAGAAATACCGCCGGCCGAGTTGTCGCACGCACCAGAGTGAAGAGCAGGGTGGGGGTTTGCACATAACTGAAGTACTTCTAGCAGCAGCAGGCTTTCACTGCTTCATCCTCCAGCCAGTCGGCGCCTTCAGCGTCTCAGATGGTATTCGCCGAGGCCGGAATAGTCATACCATACCGCCATCATTACCTCCGATGACGTGGCCCAGCCGGACAGTTATTTCCGATACTGATGTGACCCTTCCAACGAGACTGATGGGTAATGATCTTTTTTTCAGGCTGCTCCCATTTACATTCGGTCACTGAGTGGCACACGGACTACCGCTAACCTTCTGCTGGTGACTGAACACCGGCTGTACTTAGTGTTGCCATGATTCCACCACCACCATGGATGTACAGTCCACTGACCTGGGATACAGAGGATGTAGGACACACACACACACACACACACACACACACACACACACACACACACACACAGACACACACACACACACACACACACACACACACAGACACAGACACAGACACACACACACACACACACACACACACACACACACACACACACAGACACACACACACACACACACACACACAGAGACACAGACACACACACACACACACACACACACACACACACACACAGACACACAGACACACACAGACACACACACACACACACACACACACAGACACACACACACACACACACACACAGACACAGACACAGACACACACACACACACACACACACACACACACACACACACACACACACACACACACACACACACACAGAGAGAGAGAGAGAGAGAGAGAGTATCAGTCATAGTGGCTTTCCATCTGTGATGATCAGTACCACCCCTCCCCCCGCCCCCCCCCCCCCCTCTCTCTCTCTCTCTATGCGCCGGGTGCGGTGTGTGTGTGTGTGTGTGTGTGTGTGTGTGTGTGTGTGTGTGTGTGTGGGCGCGCGTGCGTGACGGTGTGTGTTTGTGTGTTTGGGGGGGGGGGGAGGGATTGCTTTGTTTTGCTCTCTCTCTCTCTCTCTCTCTCTCTCTCTCTCTCTCTCTCTCTTATGTGATGGAAAAAGACGTTAAACTCCCAAACACCCACCCAAACACCCACCCACCCTCTCTCTGTCTCTCTCTGTCTCTGTCTCTCTCTATCTCTCTGTCTCTGTCTCTCTCTCTCTGCACAGTCATTTGTCGCGTACGTGTCGTTTAGCCATTCCGTCTCTCCGCATGATCGTGTCTGTCTGCCTGTTTCAGCTCAGAGAAGAATTCGAGAAGAACCCTCCCTCCACGACCATCCCAAGTCAGATGGATGTTATAGTTCTAGAGGGAGATGAGGCAACCCCACCCACCCCTCTTATCGCCACCAGTGATTCACTGAAACTTGGACCACAGCAAACCTTTCCCTATTCGCAAATCCGATACGTCACGACAAACTGCCGAGCGTTCGCGAAGGATTCCGATCCTTACGTCATCCTCGTGTCTCTTCGTATGGAGCGTGGCTTCGGCATCGCAAACATGTTCATCAAGGCGAGGAACGCAGCTGACACGCTTTCTACACTCAATTTTCTACAGTACCACGTCTTCCAGTATCTCAGGTGCCCTAGTGTTCAGTTTTGCTGCCTGCAGCTTTTGGATGATGATGATGATGATGATGATGACCGGGGCGGTCGGTGGTCTAGTGATTAAGAGACTTCTCACGAATGCGAGAGGGCAGGGGTTCGAGTGCCACTCGGGGCAAAGAATTTTACCTTCTCGTATGTGGCACCGTTCATTCGGGCCGATCGTCGGGGGTTCTCTCCGGATACACCAGCTTCCTCCCCCTCTGCTTTGGAAATGTTTAGCCCACCAAATTTGAAAAGTAAATGCAATTCCAAATTCCGAAATTTAAATAGCTGAACTGACCCTTCGCACCACGTGATTGTAATGTGTTCATGTCCCGTGTGTGAGAGAATGCATGTGATTCACGTGAGCGTGCGTGTTGGGTTCAGTTCGCGGCGCTTTGAGCCGATTCATAAAATTGGGTAAATACTCATTATTATGATGATTATTATTATTATTTTATATCACCCTACCACTCGTTTCCACTTCGTAGGAGAATGTTGACGAAGGAGCTTTGCCAGTCGCTGAATGTGAAATTGTTATCTTTTGTTTGAGTTTTATCCACAATGGGTCGTGTTTATGACAATTGTAAGCCTAGTTCCAGTTCTTTGCTCACACGAAGACCTCGAAACTGACCTACTGACGTCTCCAAGTCTATGGACAACGCGAAGTAAAGCACCTTAGCCAGAGATCTTGCATTTTGCATTGCCGATGTCAGTTTTCAAATCAAAGAAATCCAGGTACGGACTTGGTATAAACAATTCGGTGCCACCGATTAGGTATAATACACCACACTCGTTTGTTGATTTCGACCGAAAAACTGCTCGTTAAAACTCGCTGTTTTCGTTCGGAATTAACAAGCTCGTGTGGCGTATTTTCTGCAATCGGGGGCACCTCATTGTGGAAACTCTGTGTTATTATTATTATTATTTGTGAAGAAGTTGGGGATGCCTAGCTTCATATTAAACTATTGTAAGTAGGATGGCTATTTTAATACTATTATTTCAATAATTTCTTTGCTTATTTACATTTTCAGTAGAATTGAAAACATTTCGTTTGTTTGGGCTTAAAATTGGGGTACAGACTTTTGAGTCGCCTCCCTTGGGCTAGACAAACTTCACGTCTTCGAAAAACATCTAGGTGGGTTTTATTTTCATTTTGACGATGAAATTTTCACCAGAAAAAAGAAAGAATTAAAGAAAGAAAAAAGTAGTTGAGTATATAGCTGTCTCAAGAAAAGTTTTCTTTCATTACATGTACTTTTTATGTCATTACTGTGCAGATGATCTTATTTCAAGAGAGTGATGAAGTAAATGATACATATTGCTTCTTTTACTGATGCATGTGTTATTACAAAATGTCGACGCTTTGTTACAGACTGTCTCTTGCGCAAGAGGACCCGAGCGTAGTTCAGCAGTACATGCGTCCCCTTCTGGCGCACAAGTTTCAGGTACAGGTGCACCGAAGACAGTCAGGAGAGACATGGGAGGAGGAACGTATTTTGCTCCTAGACAAAGAGTGCGTCTCTCTCTATAAGCCAAGGTTTTATCAGGTAAGAAACACACACACACACGCACACACACGCACACACACACACACACACACACACACACACACACACACACACACACACACACACACACACACACACACAAAGTCAATGACAGTGACAATGACGCTCACTAAGGCTTTCGATCTGTGGCAATACCTACCCACCCACTCACCCACCTCATTCTGTCACACACTTTCTCTGTCGGCAGTACACGCGGGGAGCCGGGGTCGCCGAATGGTAGGGCGTTGGACTTAAAATGCTCGGGTCGTGAGTTCGAATCCCGGCTGGGGCCAAATATTTGTGCTGGCCTTTTTCTTGCTGTCCCGTCTTTGATATCACCCCTTATATGGTGGAAAAAGACATTAAACCCCCAAACACCCACCCACCCACCCTCGGCAGTATATGTGTCCTCTTCTTGCGAATTAGTGTAAGGTACAGGTGAACCAAAGACAGACAGTAGAGACATTTTAGGAGGAACGAACTTTGCTCCTAGACAAAGAGTGCGTCTTTCTCTTTTAGCCAAGATTTTATCAGGTAGAAAGTAAAATGGGTAGAGTGATTCTGCTCTTGCCATGTGAAAACCCGCTGTCTGCAACACAACAAAGGGATTCACCATTATGAAAGATTTTAAACCCGTCTGAAGCAACAACGGGGAATTGTAAACTAGTCCTAGCACTTACCGACCCAGAAAAGAAATTTGAGCGTCAGAAAGGCTAGCTGATGTCAGTTACTGTTGACATGCACACATAGTCCGATCGACACATCACACTCGTCTTTTCTATTTTCAGTCTAGAGGTCCTTTTCTTTTCTCCTTAGGACTTTTTTTTTTTTTTTTTTTTTTAAATAAGCGTGTGTTTGGCTTGACGGTCAGACAAGAAAGACTGACTAAATTCAGCAGTTTGCTAACTCGTCCGCAGCAATCGGCATTCTAACACTGATAGTAATCGTAGTGATGTTTGCTATTTTTAATCGTTTTTTTCTTTCTTTCGCCCCCCCCCCCCCCCCCCGAAAATCAACGTGAAGACTCTCCAGCGAATGATTACAAAATAGTGTACCTCATATGGTGATTTTAGCCCTCCCGTGCCAGAGAGCGTGGTTCTTGTTCAATCTGTTTATTGCTACTAAGTACTATTCTCGTGATCAAATTTTCAGGCGGAGCCCACAGATCCCCCAATGTTCTTCTGGCGAGAGAAAGATGTGAAGTCGGTGTACAAAGTGTCCCGGATAAAAAGTGCAAACTGCATTCTCTTCCAGTCTCAAGAACTCTACATTGTGGTGCCGTACAATGTAAGTTGCATTGTCATTTGTTATGATCGACATGGTTACATCGTGAGTTGTATTCCAAGTGGATTTGTCACGATGTACGTTGTATCAGTACGAATTAGTTACGATGTAAGTTCAGCTGGGGTTAGTTACCATGTAAGTTGTATTGGCACAGGTACCAATCGAGGGAGTAAAGGTTATTAAATGAAACACCGTGAAATATGGTAGTGTGATAGATTTTGCTTTATCTGCTCAAGAAAACAATGTCTGCTGAGAGAGAGAGAGAGAGAGAGAGAGAGAGAGAGAGAGAGAGAGAGAGAGAGGTGGGTGTTTAGGGGTTTAACGTCCTTTTCCACCACTTACGGGTGATACCAAAGACGGGGCAACGATGAAAAAACCAGCACAAATAATTGGCCCCAGCCGGGATACGAACTCACGACCCGAGCATATGAGAGAGAGAGAGAGAGAGAGAGAGAGAGAGAGAGAGAGAGAGAGAGAGAGAGAGAGAGAGAAATGCGCTTCATGAAAGGTCAAGTGTACTGTTTTATCTTTGCAGCAAGAGATGGCGTCCGACTTGGAGGCGGAAATCGTAAACTCCGTGGGGAATGGCGATACTCCGAAGAAAGCATTCGGGGGTAAATCGATTGTTATACTTCACACATTGTGTCAAATTGTATCCACGTGTAGATGTTATGAACAAAAACTAGTAGTGTTTTTACAGTTAGTGGTAAACAAAACCAGTAACAATCCAAGAAGAAGAAGAAGAAGAACACCACCACCCATCATCTGAATCAACCAAACAACAACAACAACACCACCCATCATCTGAATCAACCAAACAACAACAACAACACCCATCATCTGAATCAATCAAACAGACATACGGCACGAGTGTGTTGATTTCGGTCGAAAAACTGTCAGTTTGAACAAACATATGAACAATCATACACGAACAGCACGCGGATGAAAGCTACAACATTCTCATTCTCCTGCCCACATACTCATTCTCCTGCCCACATTCTCATTCTCCTGCCCACATTCTCATTCTCCTGCCCACATTCTCATTCGCCTGCCCACAGACCCAAGAGTCCTGCTGCAGTGGCTGCGAGAGGATTACCACGAGGAACTGGAAGAGGTGATAATGGAGGATTTCGAGCCCGTTGAAATCGGTAGGTACAACACTGCACAACTTGTACACCTTTACAGGGCGATTAACAAAGGCCTCTGTGGGTTTGGCTGCTGATATTTATCATCTGCTTTCTGGTATAATTCGGGGGAGCCGGGGTGGTCGAATGGTAGAGCGTTGGACTTCTAATGCTCGGGTCGTGAGTTCGATCCCGGCTGGAGCCAAATATTTGTGCTGGCTTTTTCATCGTTGCCCTGTCTTTGATATCACCCGTATGTGGTGGAAAAGGACGTGAAACCCCCAAACACCCACCCACCCACCCTGACCCACCCTTCTGGTATAATTCTAAGTATGTTACGAAGGCGACAGAGGTGGCGGTGGGGGCAAACCCCCTCCACGGTGATGGTTGTGTAGCAGTTACGACATTAGGAATAATGTCGCCGCCGTGCTAAACTTTGACAGAGGTATCATTATAATTAGTTTTGTCTTGTCTTTCCTTTTGTCTTTAGATCCGGAGCAAAATGAAAAGATGGGAAAACTTGAAAGTAAGTATTTCACAACCCGTTTTGGGTTAGAGTTTCCAGAGAGCCCGTGAGTCTGTGTGTATGAAAGGGGTGTACGTAGTTATGATGTACGGCGCTTAGAGCCTGTTTCATTTCATGTATAAGTCGTCATTATTATTATTATTATTTAAGGTGCGTAAGAGGTGCAGAATAGGCACAAGTACAACTCATTTTGACCTTCTCGGTGCTGGATTTTGCTCTATCACAGTGACAGGGAAACATGAACAAGAAACGAATT
Organism: Batillaria attramentaria; assembly: GCA_018292915.2. Taxonomy (NCBI): domain Eukaryota; kingdom Metazoa; phylum Mollusca; class Gastropoda; family Batillariidae; genus Batillaria; species Batillaria attramentaria. Next base: position 2,794,910 of record JACVVK020000030.1, on the reverse strand, counting down.
TACCCATTCCATTCTGTGTCCATGTGTTTAATGTACTGTATAAACGTGTGTGTGTGTGTGTGTGTGTGTGTGTGTGTGTGTGTGTGTGTGTGTGTGTGTGTGTGTGTGTGTGTGTGTGCGCGCGCGCGCGTGCATGGGTGTCTCTGCGTGGGCGCCTGTGTGTGCAGGAGAGCTACAGGAAGGAATGAAAGAGTTCCTTGGAAGCCAGTCAGAAACAATGTGGGATAACTACGAGCCGGAATTAAAGAATCTTCTGAGAGCAGGAGCGTTGCCTCCTGCCTCGGAGAAACGCAGAGGTCTGTATTCACGGCTAACCGGACCACACAGACTATTTTACAGTCCATGTTTAACGGGAAGTGGCGAGGTATGACCATTCTCCTCGCAAACGCATGTACGCCACTAGCTTTTATTTAATTTATGTAATTGATCAGCTGAGTGATTTAGTGGGTGAGTCGGTGTACAGTGAAGCTCAAAATCAGTTGATTTGAATCATTTACATTGACAACTCACGGGGTTCTGTTGTCCGACAGATTTCGACCCGAACAACGCAGATCACTTGCTGGACATGATAAAGAAGATCGAGGAACTGCTCTTCGTTGACGTCGAGTAAGAACCTGAGACGCTGGCTCAAATTTTAGGGGTGGGTGGGTGGGTGTTTGGGAGTTTAACGTCCTTTTCCACCACATACGGGTGATATAAAGGCTGGTATGGAGCTTAGGGTGGGTGGATGGTTACGGGTTCAACATCTTTTTCCACCACATACGGGTGATATCAAACACAAAGACGGGGCAACGATGAAAAGGCCAGCACAATATTTGGCCGTAGCCGGGATTCGAACTCACGACCCGAGCATTGGAAGTCCAACGCTCTACCATTCGGGCACCCCGGCTCCCCTCAAAATTTAGGGGGGTCGGGGGTCGGAGGTGTTGGGTGAGGAAAGTGTGTGTGTGTGTGTGTGTGTGTGTGTGTGTGTGTGTGTGTGTGTGTGTGTGTGTGTGTGTGTGTGTGCCGGAAGGGGAGGGGGGGGGGGGGGGTAGACGAGGGTTCTTAAATCTACAGAAATGCAGCTAAATGACAGCATGTCTAGTCAGGCAGATACCTTCTGACCTGACACGCCCACGTGTGAGTATGTGTGCTTTCGGAGCAGCCGAGAACGAAAGTTGAAAACAAAGACTGCATACCCCAATTTTCTATCCTTACAAAGTACATTTTCATATTTCATTCAGTTAAAAGTGCATTTCATGAACTTACGCTTCACTGTGACTTCGCTTTCAGCTATCAACGAGCGTTGGCAGAGGCTCTGTCTATGAAGCGACTGTTCCTGGAGTCTCGTGTGTTGCGGATCAGAGCGCTGATGGAACGTGAGGATGCCTTGTCGCTGCTGAAGAAACTCTGCGCTCGCGGTAACGTGTCCACGCGCAAACAGCCCACAAGCACGCGGCAAGCCGCTGATGAAGATGACGACGATATGACGGGCGGTTTTGACGAGGACGATGATCAGTAAAAACAGGGATGTCGTTTGGGGTCGGATCTCGGCTAAAAGCCGAATTTGTTTTGAAAAAGCCGATACACTAAACTGTCTGTCATGTCGGCTGGCCGAGCCGAAGTTTTCACGAGTGAATCGGCTTGATCATGTCCGTTTCTCCGAGATTCCTGTGCTGGCTGGACTAATTTCCAAGAAAACGCAACTTTAGGTGAGGATATGTATCTACAGAACATCTTTAATGCACGGAGGTGAAGGGAGCACGTAACAGTAGGGAATCTAGTCGAAAAACTTGTGAAACTGCTTCGGCAGAGAGAGCCGAAACTTTCTGTAAAAAGCCGAAACTTTCATGGCTGTTTCGGCTAAATCGCCGAAGAAAAAAAAATCCTGGCAACATCACTGAAAAACAAAAGCAAAACAAACAAATTGAAAAAAGAGACAGTGTAAAAAGGAGGGAAAAGGGGAAAAAAAATAAGGGGAAAAATTTTAAAAAGAGGGGGAAAAAGGAGTTAAAAGAGAAAAAAAAAGCTTTCTCATGATAAACATTGCAGAATGGTAGACCGGTCATTTAACGTTTTGTGAGGCAGCAACAGTGAGAAACACTTTATGCTTACGTGCACTGCACGCCGCTCTTTGAAGAAGCAGAAGTCTAAGTACTAATTAATAAGGACGGAGTGTACATAAAACTTTCTGGAGAACTGAAACGCGGTTGGGGAGTACATGTACTTCTTGATTTTAGTTCGGTCGTGGAAAACATCCATGTGGCGTACATACGTTTTTTGTTTGTTGTTGTTTTGTTTTGTTTTTACAGTATGGCGTATATATATATATATATATATATATATATACATGTATTTTTATCAGAATAGAGCAGCTCGCTAAATGCATTAACTTGAAGATTGTGTGTGTGTGTGTGTGTGTGTGTGTGTGTGTGTGTGTGTGTGTGTGTGTGTGTGTGTGTGTGTGTGTGCGTGCGCGCGCGCGCCCGCGTTTTGTTATGCAGACACATTTTTACTTGTCCATGAACTTGTCGTTTTACTTCTCCCCTCTGTTATGGTTGTGTAAAACTGAATTCTTTGTGAATGAAATAAACCATATAATAAACTCGCAGTGCTTGTTTGCGTTCGCTTGTTCGCACTAACATACTCACGTGAAAAAAAAAAAAAAAAAAACTTGACGCGCGCGCGGCATGCTTTTTCCTCTATAGATGTTCAAGGTACAGCGGTATTTAGAACAAACTTTGTGCGTGAGTTGTTCTCACCGTGACCTATCAAGCAAGCTGCTGGCACGTTCGCGCCCCGTTTGCGGTTGTGAAAGTGTATTGGGTTGTGCTGCTGTGGACTGACAACGGTTAACGAAGCAACATGGGGGCGTCCTCGAGCAAACGGAAACAATTTGACTTGAAACCCTTGTCTACTCCATGCACTGTATCGGGTAAGTGCATTACAATTTGTACATATTTCCATTTGATTCATGACACTGACCCTCGTGAAGTGATCGAGATAAATTTAGCACTGTCCTTGCGTTTGTGTGCTTGCTCCATGCAGATGATGAAGGCACCTTGGAGCGGCAAAAAATTTGGATTAAATTTGTCTTGACTATTGTCTTCAAAACCGTGTTTTGAAACTTTACGGTATTCTGATGTGTTTTTGGTTTGTTTGTTTGTTTGTTGTTGTTTACAAAATCGATACAGTGTGGTCAGCTTTCTGGCCGAAAGCTCGCCACACACGCTCTCGAGGTCTGCGAAACTATCCAGTGTTTGTTGTTGTTTTTTTCGGTGAGGGTGTGTGTGTCGGGGGTGTGGGGGGGGGGGGGGGGTGCAACCATTTTCTTTCGTTGAAGTACTGTTAAGTTAGTTTTAATGAACTTCAAAGTACTGAAAGCTCTCAATGAAAACACAGTTCGATTCCAGATTCACTTCATGTGTTTTGATGACAATATTCCCCGTATGTTTGTGAGATTTGTTTCCCAACTGTTGTTTTTACTTCTTCGTCTTCGGTCCGGCCGGTAAAGTTGCCCAATACAAGAGGGTTTTGTGATGGAGTCGGCCTCATCTTTTAGTTCAGTTGCAATGTGATAAACTGACATTTGTCTAGTTTGAGGGAAACTCTTTCCTTAGTATTGCTTTCCATTTCAAGATCAAACTAACCTTTTTTATTTGCTTTCACTTCTCAGATCCCCAGCAGAAAGAGAAATTGAATTCACTCATTAGTAAGTCAAGTTACGCTAATTGTGCATCTGTAGTTGTTGTCGTTATGGTAATATTATTCGGCTTAGTCGTAGTAAACTACCTTTCCTTTGTTTTTGTGTGCGGGGGAAGGTTGGGGGGGGGGGAGGTGGGGGGAAGGTGGAGATGGTATGGGGAACAGCAGTTGTTGGTATCAGTAAATTAGTACATCATATTTTTGTAAAAAAGAAAAAAACAAAAAAAAACAAAAACAATCCATATATAATTTTTGTATCATTTTCATTTCTGAACTTGAAGTATAAAAGATTTTTGTGTACAGATTTTCATCTTTTATTTCTCTTGTTAATATGGTAGACATGTAAGTACTTATTTATTGTTATTCAGAGGAAGTGGAAGACGGCATGAGGAGTTTCCACAGAGACTGTGAATCCCAGAAAATGTGGAACAATGTCAAACCCAGCCTCAAGCGACTACTGGCCAGTGACAAACTGCCCCCAGTCTACCAGGCAGTCTACAGTATGTATGCAGTAAATACACTCCACACATTTGAGAATAAATGATTTAATTTCACTGAATCTACCCCCCCCCCCCCCCCCTTATTTTTGTTTTGTAATAGTTTATTATCATTATCATTTTTATTTTATCCTTGTGGCGTCGAGAGTATCAGGGGACTGCACTACCGTACAGGCTAGAAAAATCGTCTGCACAGGATTGATCACCTCCCATACCACACCAACTTGGTGTATTCGTCTCTGCCCATCCACACATCTGAGAATAAATGAATCAAATTCACTGAATTCTCCCCCCCCCCCCCCCCTTATTTTTCTTTTATTTCAGTCTACTATAATTTTTTTTTTTTTTTTTGGCGTCGATAGTGTCAGGGGCTTGCACTACCGTCCAGGCTAGAAATATCGTCTGCACGGGATTGATTACCTCCCATACCATTCTTCTCCATACCCCCTCCTCCGCACAACACAAAGATTGAGCGCATCGTCATGAGCACTTCTTTCCAATTTCATCACCAGACGATCCAGACAATATCGACGACCTGCTGACGCACGTTCATGAGGTGGAGCGGCTTCTCTTTGTTGAAGTTGAGTACGTGAACGCTTACAGTGCTACCTGGGTCTGGTAAAACGCGACTAAACGCTTATCAAACCCATGGGTGGGGCGAGGAGGGGAGGGGGGAGGGGCATTTGATATTTACGAACATTTCATCATATTTGTCACATTTTTGTTTCTCTTTAGCTACGATCGAGCACTGGCCACGGCAGAAGCTATGTGGGAACTGTTTAGGAGATCCCACTTGCCTGGCATAGGAAAACTGGTCAGCGGCGACGCGCTGGCACTGCTCCACAAACTGTATGCCCGCGGCAATGTGTCGTCTGCACGCACCCAACGTTACGAAGAGGATAATGACGATGACATAATCGTTCAGGGACTAGCAGAAACTGACGTGAATGAATGATTAAAACGCAACGAAAACTCGCTGTGTGTGTGTGTGTGTGTGTGTGTGTGTGTGTGTGTGTGTGAGTGTGTGAGTGTGTGAGTGTGTGAGTGTGTGAGTGTGTGAGAGTGAGTGAGTGAGTATGATGATGATGATGAAACTTAATTTCTCAACGGTAAAAGTTTTGACAGAAAAAGTTACGTCAGTTTGCAAACTTGCCGTTGCTAATACTACAAAAGATTAGAAAAAAACAAAAACAAATAAGAATAAAGAGACATAAAAAGAACAAACAAAATTGAAGAAAAAAAATCTGGAACCAGAACACAGTGGAACACAGTCATGCAAATTCAGAGACACCCGCTCGCGCGCAGGCACACCCATTCACTCGCACGTATTACAAACACACCCGCAGGCGCGCGCACACACACACACACACACACACACACACGCACACGCGCGCGCACATATACTGTGTCAAGGTCAAACGTGTAGTTCCATTCGCAACTGAGCGTGTGTGGAACATCAAACATGCATAGGAGAGAAGAAAAAAAAAGTGAGTCCATCACGTACTGATCTGTTTAGGAATACGCATTATGAGCATCAATTTGCAAATCAGTACTAGTCCGCACTACAGACAGTCAAACAAATACCTTCGCAATGATGTTTTAAATGTTTTTATAGAAGTTGCTGACTTTATAGGCATCGGAAGTGAGTTCCACAGTGATGCTCCAGCAAATGTGACCCTGACTAGTTTTATAAAGGTCAATACGAGGTAGGGGTAACGTCAAAATACCGTTCCTCGAGGTCCGGCCACAGTCATGCCGTGAAGTAAAGAAGGATGATAAGTATTGCGGAGCTGAGCCGTTCAGGACTTTGTGCATTAAAACACATTTATTGTACATGAGCTGTTGTTGAAGGGGGAGTATGCCAAGTTTCTTAATTTTATCAATAGTCGGGATAGGTCCCGGCGAAACCATTTTAACGGCTCGTTTGTAAAGTGAATTTAGCCTTTTTCTGTGTAGTTCACAACATCCGTCCCGCAGAGAGAGAGAGTGAGTGAGTGAGTGAAGTGCAGTGAGGTGAGCAAGCACGGTAGTCATCGAGTGAATCAGCGCTGTGAACGTACAGTGTTGGGGTGTATCGCGCGATCACCAACGGTAACACAACCAGTCGCTACCAGCCCTTCCGTCGAACACCACCACTACAAGCTGACTAGTGAAAAAGAAAAATTGTAAGTTCCACATTTTACTCACTGACAGTGAACATGCACGTGTAATGAATGTCTGTTTTTTGCCGTTAAACCGTTGACTCGGGCGAACACGCTACAGCAAAAACTGAAAATACAGGTAGTGAAATCCAGCGATATATTTCGCTACATCCGTTTTTTTCAGTTTCAGCTGAGTTACATCGCATTTTCTTGGTTAGTTTCTCTCCGCTCGGTTTAAGAGAACATACTGATATACTGAGTGTAACGGCAGACTGATACTGGATACTAATCCTTAAATCAATGCGGTCTCTATTTTTGGGTCGGTGCAGGTTACCGCTTTTCTGGTCCCAGCGGGCCCAACGGATTTCATGTTCACTAGTTTTCTCTCTGGTATTTCCTTCTCGGGTGATTTTCATGTGATGATGTGATTATTTATGTCTGGCGTATTTATATTTGATATTCCATTTCTGTGCACGGATAAACATTAAATACAGAAACATTTTCTTTTAATTCGTACAGAGGAAACCGCTGGAAGGTTGTATGAGTATCAAATTATTTTGACCCCTGGCATTACAGTCGGTCTCAGGAGACCAAATGTCATGGTAAACAACTTTACTAAATGATCTAGGGAAGTGTAAGAATAATCTGGTGTGTGTGTGTGGGGGGGGGGGGGGGGAGTTGGGGGACGGGTGGTGGTGGTGGTGCATGCGTAGACTTTAAGAGGGTAAGAATGGACTTTATTTTCCACAGCATTGTTATACTTCCAACGCATTTGTACCGACACTACAAGCCGGAAGAAAAGAGCGAACAGGAGTTGAAGGGTCGACTGCCTCGATCGAATTCTACAAACAGCGTGTTCTAAAAGTTAAGTCTTGTGCATAGAGCCTAGCCAACTGTCACAGTTACACGGTTCATGTACAGCCTCTCTGTAACTCCAGTAAAAGCCGAGTGGAACTGCAGTTCGCAATCTTGTAACTCAGCTTCCAACGATAAATTTGATAAATGGTTAATAATTAGGTACATGTAGTTACTTACTTTACTTCACAGTAGTGGGTGGTCTCGTAACCAGACGTAAAACTCTAGATTTGATAAACGACTAATGATAACATAGTTCGCCTCCACGTAATGGGCAGTCTGATAATCACGCGTCCACTTCCAGTACAGATACTGTATTTCAAATCACTTGGGTAGTTACTTTACATCAGTGTGCATTTGAACACCGAACGAGATACATCGTTACGACAGGTAGCGGGTATGGGTGTACTGCACGAGAAGACTTCAAACAGCGACTTGTTCTGCACAATACCCGAGTTTTAAAACCACACCACGGATTTGTCTTTGATCACGTTGTTGTCGTTTTCTCCCTTGAAATAGTAGGTTTAGGAATTGTCAGTTCGGCTGTTCTGGGGCAGTCGCGCGATTTTGTTTCATTACATTTCTGTATCTTTGTATCTGGTGACGGGGAGCCGGGGTGGTCGAATGGTAAAGCGTTTGGACTTCTAATGCTCGGGTCGTGGGTTCGATCCCGGCTGGGGCCAAATATTTGTGCTGGCTTTTTCATCGTTGCCCCGTCTTTGATATCACCCTATGTGGTGGAAAAGGACGTGAAACCCCCGAACACCCACCCACCCCACCCACCCACGCGTATCTGGTGACAAGGTGAGCAGGAGTTTGATTACATCTGTGGCCTGTAGGTGTGTTTGTTCGCCACAGGCGCCCAGACATACGACAGGATTACAGTGAAATGAAGTGCTATGGCAGAATGTAAGTACATGTACTGCTGTATTTCTGCTCGTTGTCCGTCGCTCCTCCATTTCCACCCGGTTGAGCACTGAACACCACGTCCAAAGGTGCAGGATCCCCAACACCGACAACGCCAATATTTGTACAGACGTCTTTACTCAGAGGCTCACGCCATCCATCATCGTTTTTACTGAACGACTTTGTTATCGGGTGGCCGAATGATACAGCGCTGGACTTACAATGCTCGGGTCGTGGGTTCAAATCCCTTCCGGGGCCAAATATTTGTGCTGGCCTTTTCAGCGTTGCCCCGTCCTTGTCTTTGATATCACCCGTATGTGGTGGAAAAAGATGTTGAACCCACTCACCCTAAGCTCTTACCTCAAAACCAGCCATTTTCAGGGAAAAGGGGATCTGGTCTTGTGTTTAAGGCGTCCGCTGCGGACATCCCTGAGACACACATTCCAGTCCCATGTTGGGCATGTTCTTGCCAGGTCGAGTCAAAATGAAGTGCTGTCTCGTTTACGATGCATGTCTCACTGTCATATGCACACGCACGCATAAAGTGTACGAGGGCCTCTCATTAAGTTTTGCAACCTGGACGAACTAATGACGTCACTACTTTTCTGTTTACATCACATCGTAGACCACTTTCATAATACTTATGAAAACAAAAATTACTTAATTCCGTACAACCGTTTATATTCCATGCGACAAAATGTGTGTAAGGGTGACGGGTCTTTTGCCAGCAGTGTTGACCTTTCTGGGAGGGATTTTCGAGCCATGATGTATTGTGACTACTGCCGGGGAAAATCTTTTCAGGGCTGATTTCAAAGTTTAAAACACTGTATTGGAGCTCAATCTCCGCCCAAAGCCACTGGTTTTCGGTGGCTCCGACGGCTCATGTCTGGTCAGACAACAGTTGAAGACGATGACCGTAGTGGTCGAATGGCAACGACCGTTACCCCAGAAAACGTCTCTAGGGTAGAATCCCTGATTAAGAAGGACCCAAAAATGATGTACGCTGTAACACAAGATATCATGAAGATTTCATCGGGAAAGCTCATTTGCATTCTTCACGACTGCCTTGGCATAGGGAAACGTTGTACCCGTTGGGTGCCCTACAACCTGACTGAAGAGCAGAATCGGGGTAAGGTGAACTGGTGCACCCACATGCTAAGAAAATTTAACGGAGGAAGGTCACCTCGGGTCTGGGACATCGTAACAGGAGACGAAACCTGGGTATACCAATACGACCCTGAAACGAAGCAACAGTCGGCGGTGTGGGTCTTCCCAGGTGAGAACCCACATGTGAACTTCAAAAGAAACAGAAGTGCTTCCAAAAAAATGATAGCCTGTTTCTTTGCAAAATCTGGCCACTTTGCCACCATACTGCTTGAGGACAGAAAGACGGTTACGGCTGACTGGTATGTTAACCACTGTTTGCCTAAAGTCTTCCAGGCATGGTGCAAACAGCGTCCCCGAGCGGGTGTCCGTGGTCTACTGCTTCGTCATGAAAGTGCCAGCGCGCACATAGTAGCTGCAACTCTGGACTGTCTAGCCGAAAATAATGTTCAGTTGGTTACCCACCCACCATATTCCCCTGGCTTATCCCCCTGTGACTGTTTTTTGCTTCCTTCCGTCAAGAGGCAGTTGAAGGGAAAGCAGTTTCGGAGCGCAGAAGTTGCCCGAGCATTGTGCGAGGCTGTCATTTTGGGCCTACCCCAGTCAGCCTGGTCGGGTGTCATGGACAGCTGGTTTGAGGGGATGGCAAATTGTGTACAGGCTGATGGGAGGTTCTTCCAAAATCTTGAGTAGACAGATTGGTTGTAAGTGTTCTTGAAAAGCCAGGTTGCAAAACATAATGCGTGGCCCTCGTACACGCTGAAAATCCCACGCCCATCTTTTGTAGGTTGTGGTCTGTGGCGTGGGAAACAGTTATGTCAAACGCACCAGAGTGAACAGGAGGGCGGAGGTTTGCACATAGTGTAGCGCTTAGCAGTAGCAGGCTTTCACTGCTTTGTCTTCTATCCCTGCAGCACCTTGAGCTTCTCAAGATATACAGATACATGTACACCGAAGAGAAGCCTACCATACCATATACCAAGAACCATGAAAAGAAGGTATCATTCTCTATGATAACATGTGTGTCTTCCAAACAAAATGTCTTATGAAAGTAATTACACCGCAGACGATTGGACACTACTGAAAAGCAATGTTCATGTGTAATGAGAAAACGTGAGAAGGATGGAATGGGTCACAGAAGTCGGACCTCAATCCAGCATGCAGCAAAATATCCACCATCCAACTGTGAAAGCGCCTAAGTGCCATGATTTTCATATAGACTGAGATCCTTTCACGATTTGACATGGACAGTCTAAATTCGATTCAAAGTTATTTGCCATTTTCTGTGTACGTATTCAACGTGTGATCTGAATAATTTTGTTAATTATGACGTCACTATTCAAGCCTACCGTTTTGAACAATGCGAAATCGGACTAAAGGCGCATAAGACATCGCGAGAATACTAACGCAGGTGGTTGATAAACGCAGTTTTCAGAAAACCGGCTGCAAAGTTTACGTACGTTCTGTAGCGAAGTTCGAAGAAATGAACAGGCTGAAAGGCGACGTCATATTGGCGCAATTAGGTTTATACGTCATTTTCGAGCGAACGTTGATGACGTAACTCATTTTGCTGAGTATGTTGGTGTCTGTTTCATGTTTCTACTTGCATTATGAGTTGAGGTATGTTTACTGAAGTTTGCTCAAAAGGAATTAGCTTCATGACAAACCATCGCAGATGCCCTACCAGTACAGCAAAGTAAAGCATTTTAACGCATCCGAATTCCATTAATACTCCATGTAACGATCCCTGGTGGCTAAATGAGTGTCTTGTACCTAAAACAACCAAAACAGAAAACAATGAATACAGCAAAAGAAATCGATTTGGGCACCTTCGAACCTGTGTCAGTGTGTCAGCTGCTGTCATTGAGTACACTTCTGTTGGCTGAGTGCCAGCATTTCAGATGCTGTCAATGTGCAGGTGTCTAAATGGTATGCTGCTAGACACCAGTAAAACAGCTCAGAATCATCTGTGAGCCTGAATAATTATCATAAAGATTGGGTCTTTAAGTTTCCGCCATGATATACCTGATCCTCCGTCCCGGTAATTCTCGTCATCGCACTGCAATCAAGATCCGTTTCGAGTAAAGACACGCACTCTTCAACCATACACAGCAACATGAATGTGGACGTGTTCCTAGATAACGACTCTCAGCCAATGTTGGGTCGTGGTGACCCAGAATACAAGACGCTCCCACCACTGCTGTACTCTCTGACAGACACGTTCCACGTGACCACAGACAAGCCACTCGACAACTTTCAGCATAATGTTTCGTCCACCACTACAATAACGCAGGATGAAAAGCAACAAGGGGAAACGCCCAGCACAGTACAAGAATCCAATTACAATCGTTTAAACCTGTCGACAGGAAACCTCACCAGCTGTTTTCTTCTAAACGAGCATCTGTATTTCTCCGCGATCGAAGGTCAGCTCACTTTGAACTACACAACACGACCTGCTGGCGTCGCACATGAACATACGTGTCATGTGACAGTGACCGCTCCCATCGATCACGTGTTTTGCGTGCAGGTGAGGTTCTTGAAATGCCGGCTAGATTCTAGAAAGTTCACCTTTGACGTTTTGGACGAAGGAGGAAGCCGCACTCGTAGGCTGTTCGACACGTGGCATGCGTACCAATGGTCCCTGAATGTGCCACCTGACGTACACACTTTTACCAACAAGGCAGCATTCCGATACAAAGTGTCAGACGTGTATTCCCCCCTCCACATGCGCGTGTCTTTTGTGGCAGTGTCTTCCTCAGAGGGACCACACCTAGAGGTGATTCAAACATCGCCCATGACAGGTAAGCGGCAGCGTGTTTTTTTTTTTTTTTTTTAAGAAATAAAATTTCATTCCGTAAATTTGTTTAGCGAGCTTGGGTAGCGACAAATGTTCTGACGTCAAACATCCGAATGAAGTTCCAAGTGTCAAGAATGAACAGGGGGAGGTTATACCCATTTTCAAAACAATTTCTTGGCATATTAAAATCTGATATTCCCTGTAGTGAGGAATATTTTACGTTGAGCGATACTGGCAGTGGTTTGTGAGTGGCGCATGTGGTCGGGGAACTATCGATACTATGACGTAAAGGTTGCATTGATCCATTGATGTTTAACACCAAACGACTCAGGCAAGATTATCGTGTTAAACTGTAAGATTTGCGAGAACGGGAAAATGAATGCCCGGCGAATGTGTCAGATCCAGCAGGATTTTGTAAGGTATGGGCGCTAAACCCTCAAACTCTTCGTGCCGATTCTGAAATCACAGCCAACTGCACCCTCTCCCTTCCTGCCATTGCGTACAGGTTAGGTTCTTGAAATGCCGGCTAGATTCTTGAAAGTTCACCTTCCCCCTCCCCTCCGCCCCTCCCCTCCATCCTTCTCCAGGTAGCTGAGGTTTAATGTCCCGTGGCAGGGTGTGGCTGGAGACGGTCCCTATAGGCAGGTTATGAGGGGAAGGGACAGCGACCTTAACTGAACAATCCTGTTAGACTCAGTGCCAGGTCGGCCACATTTGACGAATCCTTGACTGGGACGGACACCAATGACTTGTTTTCTTATTTCCCTATTAGTTTTATTGCTGTACTTTCTGTTCAAAGGCTACATACAGACTCCCGGTTTTGACGGCACATCACGCAACCCACTCATCATTGAAAGCTGGGCGCGGGTAGACGTTCCTGAGGGGCATGCGGTCATGCTAAGCCGAGACCTTACACAGATGGAGAAGGACGGGAAAGTGAATTTAGCGCTACTGTATAATGGTATTATGGTACGAATATTTCAGATCTCCAATCTGACAAGAACTCAGGTGTGGGACTTCTATTCCTTGGAATTCTTCCGCCCTACAGTGTTAAACGCACGTGCAGTTGAGGCCTATGCTTCCATCGACATCGACAATAATCCTGCAGCATGGTTCCGCCTGATGTTCTCTTTCCACAACCACTCGAAAATTCCACAAAAACTTCCAGACGGGAAATGGAACTGTTCCGTTCCATATTGGACCGAGTTCCAGCATCACTTCCCCTGTGACTTGGTCCGGGATTGTGAAGGCGGCGAAGACGAAATCGATTGTCCCTATACGACGCCCAGATGCGGTCCCGGTTACGTGACAGCGGGTGGAAGCTGCTTTCTCTTCGTCAGTGTCCCGCGTGACGTACCTATATCTTGGGATAACGCATCAAATGAGTGTCAGCGTCGTGGACTACAGCTGGCCAGCCTGAACACTCCCACTGAATGGGATGACGTCACGAGATTAACAAAGAAAATGAAGTTGATAAAACGTCCTTGGTGTTTCTACATCGGGCTGAGATCTGCACACCCCAGTTTACCAATAATGTACACACTTCTTGTTGCTTCCTAATTTTGTTTTATTCTTGGAGAACGTATGTCGGCTCTTCTTAAACTCTCTCTCTCTCTCTCTCTCTCACACACACACACACACACACACACACACACACACACACACACGTCAAACTAACTCTTCAATAACGACCTGTATATGACTGTACAAACTTTCACTTGATGTGCTGTTGTAGGTATCAGACGACATACCATTGGGCGGACGGAACTGTTGCATATTACGCAAGGTTGAGTCGATTCAGTTCCAGGCTCATACCACAATGTGGCTGTTTCAAAATAAATCCAGATTTGCAGCAATATACACTGGAAGAAGGTCAGTGTGACTATGCTTATCGTTATAGTAACTTCCTCTGCGAGAAGAAAGTCGTGATCTCCGACGATCTTTCTGTGAGCCAAGGAAGAGAGAAAATCAGGCTTCCGGTTCCTGAAACACGTCTGACAATGGAAAACTTCGTGACCTGCCCGAATAACCACACAACACACCGTTTTCTCGCTTGCGATGTGCAGAGTGACTGTTTAGGGAAGGGTTACGGCCCTTTCTACACCTGCGGCTTCCATATGACGCCACTTCCGCCGTCACTGGCATGCGCCAGTGGGATGGAGTTCGTGCCTTACACGCTGGTTTGTGATCATAGGTCGGACTGTGGGGATGGTAGTGACGAAGACTTCTGTGTCTTCAAGGAATGTGATCGTATGCTGGGACAGGTCACGTGTGGGGACAAGCAAGTCTGTATTACAACCTGTGTACTTATTATTAAAACCAAGCGCAAAATTAACTTGACAAATTTGTTTTTGACATTGTATGCAATAAAACGGCCACGAATTATTTGCATAGTAAGTCATAATAGGCTACAAACGGGTAGGACAAGGGAAACGTTTCTATTTTTCCAAGTCATGTGACGCACGATCTCATTAAATCAATTTTACGTCACTCACGGTTTCAAGCTGAGTCTAAACTGAGTAGAAATAAACAATTGTACGGTAATGAAACCGCTTTTTTTAAAAAATCGATACTTGTGAATGTATTCCGGCTCACCACTCAAAGGGGCGATTGGACCCTGGATTTGGGTCTCGCAAGTTTAAGTCACGTGTTAGCTGACTTCGCTCTTTAGTACTGTAACGTATGTACAATCGCCTCGCTGAGTGAAGAGCCGTGATCATTTGTCCGCCCCCACCCCGCAAAAGACCGGGAAACATTTGCACCCCCTAAAAGACCAACTGTACCAACTGAGCACAATCATGGTTTTGTTAACAGCATAGATAATGGGCATTCTCACACGAGCGGAGAGAGTGTGTGGAGAGAGAGAGAGAGAGAGAGAGAGAGAGAGAGAGAGAGAGAGAGAGAGAGGCATGCAGACAGCCAGAGAGAGAGACAGACAGACAGAGAGACTGTCTGTCTGTCTGACAGAGAGACTGTCTGTCTGTCTGACAGACAGATGTGGTTTAAGAGTATGTATTATAACTTGAGAAACTAATATGACCCGTCTTTTGTTTTCTGCTAAGTGCGTTTAACGATTTTCTCATTTACCTAACTTTTTCACTAGTGTGTGGCGAGTGACAACGTTTGTGATGGGGTTGAGGACTGTATGAACGGTGCGGATGAGTACCAGTGCTCTCCTACATTCGCCGATGGAACAGACTTGCCCCCTCCCGCGGAACTCATCTTCGACAAAACGGGAACATTCACAGCCAGAAAATTGACGGGCACTTCGTGTTCCGAGACCCACTTCCAGTGTCCTGGTGACGGCTACTGCCTGCCGATCTTCCTCAGACATAACGGTGTGGATGACTGCCCGGGCCGTGAGGACGAGGTGGGTTTTGACAGTGACGACTGCCCGGGGTTCTACCGCTGCCGGAGTTCTCCGATCTGCGTGCACGCCAGTCACGTGTGTGATGGAATTTTCCAATGTCCCCAGCATGACGACGAGCTGCTGTGTGACCTGACCTGTCCCGAGAACTGCACGTGTTACGGTCTGGCCTTCTTCTGCACCAGCACCTTCCCAGCCACTCACTTCCCGGAACTACGCTTCCTGGACGCTCGCAGTACAAACATGTCTCCTGCTGATGTTTTAAACAATACAATGCTAGTCTCACTGGGATTAGCAGATTGTCGTCTCTCATCTTTGAACGAGTTACGACTGCCGAATCTTCGGACTCTGGACCTCAGCGACAACCACCTGACTACTATTGTTCACGAGGATTTCAAATTGTTGCAAAATCTCAACGTCTTGATTCTGGCAAGAAATCCTCTCTCTTCTTTCTTCTCCGGTAGTGGTGCTGCGTTACAGACAGAACTGTCGACCTTCCCGTCCTTACAGCAGCTCCACCTCTCCGGGATTCTTATGCAAGATTTGAATTCAACTGTTCTCAGCATGTTTCCGAACGTGATGACTTTAAATCTCTCTGGCACCAGCGTGGACCGCGTGCTAGGAGTTGGATTTCAGTCACTGCCCCAGCTCAGTGTGCTTGATATGCGTGGCTGCCCGTTGACAGTGTTTCCCAGAACCTTGTTTGAGAAACTGGACAAGCTGCACAGCGTCAGTGCTGACCACTTTACCATTTGCTGTCAAGACGTGCTGCCCCCTGACTTCAATCTTCTACAATGTCTTGCTCCTAATGACGAGATCTCTTCGTGCAAATATTTGCTGGATGACAACATATACCGCATTACCTTAACTGTTCTAGCTATCCTTAGTTTACTCGGAAATGCGATCTGCTTTACACACCACATTCTGGTTCCGCAGAACGGAAAGGTTTTTGGTGCAGATGTTTTTCTTGTGCATTTGTGTGTGTCTGACTTCCTGATGGGTGTGTACTTGACCATGATCCTTTCTGCTGATCTGATGTTCCGAGGGTCCTATCTCTGGCATAACACATCGTGGAGAAACAGCTCGGCGTGTAGAATAGCTGGCTTGCTGTCTATGTTGTCCAGTGAAATGTCTGCCTTTCTTATTTTCCTTATCACTCTCGATCTCGTGGTAGCTTTGCGTTTCCCCCGTGTTCACTCGATACTCAACAGCACGGTGGCTCACGTGACATGCGCTACAGCTTGGGTTGTCGGACTTGCTCTGGCGTTAATTCCTTTGTTACCGGTGACGTCACACTGGAGATACTTCAGTCAGACCAGTATTTGCGTACCTTTTCCTCTTACCCGCAGTTTTGAAGGCGGCAACTACTCGTTTGGCGTAACCATCTGGCTAAATTTCTTTCTGTTTTCTTTCGTCGGCCTCGGTCAGCTCTTTATCCAAGTGTCCGTTGACAGGCACAACTTGTTGACTGTAGACACCAATGACATGAGAGAGATAGCGTTAGCCAAGCACACGTTTTCCGTGGTTGTTTCAGAGTTTCTGTGCTGGTTTCCGACATGCGTTTCGGGATGTCTAAGTACTTCAGGAACTCAAATCTCGCAGGATATACACAAACTTGTCGCTTTGTTTCTGGTGCCTCTAAGCTCCGCCCTCAACCCGTTCCTCTATCTCTTATCTATTAGACTAGAGCGCATGCGCCAAGAGCGGAACCAGCGCTTACAGAAGTACATAATGGCACGGTTTCAGAAGAAGCCAGTTGCTTGTGGTTGTGGGTTAAAGAGTTTGACTTTCACGAGCGAGGAAGCCCTCATCCTGTGTAAACGCTGGCTAAAAAGTGGAATACTTACAGCTGCCAAAGTACGAAGCAAGTCACAATGGCTCGTCCGTCAAGAATAAGTACGCTGGCGCCATTTTTGGGTGTAAGTAATAGACTCTTGTAAATGGCGGTTTTAAGGACAGACTTGGTGTGGAATAGGTGGTCTTTGAGACACTGATTCAAATGCGGGCATAAGTCAGGGCAAGGGCAGACAGGTTTCAGCAAAACTTCAAAGTTTTCCTGCACTGACGAGGCTAGATTCACGATCAGGTACTCTGATACCAGGTACCCGGTGGTTGATTTAGTCTTGTCTTACAAACCTGGTTCGTCTCAGACAGCTCAAACTTCTTGTAATAATTGCAAGTGATACTTTTCCTTCTTTTCAAGGGACGACTTTCTCGTGGAGCGATTTTCGTGGTATGGTTTTGGCAGAACAATGCTTTTGGTATAAATGGACACGGCATTAAAGATCTTTGCGGGGCGATTTCGTGTCAAACATAGTACTGAAGGAACACGAGCGTTTCATTGATAACTTTTCGTCTCATTGCGACTTTCGTATGTCCGCGAGTTTCACTGAAATCGGACCAAGTTATACATCAAATACGGATAATTTATCAGATACGTACATATCAAAAGCTCTTGTCATTACATCTCAGGCACCGTGAAAACATGACAGACCGTATCATATCTCGGAGCAGACAAGTATTAATGAAGCGGACAGTTAAACTATCGCTATCCTTGTTCGTTATATTCGCCGTGCACAAAGGAAACTGTAAAAGTGAGAACGGTCGTTCTAAAACCACTGGGCTGTCTTTTAAATGTGCAAGGGCAACTTGTAGAGAAAATGAGGATTCTGGCCTGCTGACACGTCCCAGCCCTAACTTCACCAGTACATCCCATCCTCACTTTGGAACTGCTCAGGCAGGTGCAGTCCTACCTCTACGGACGCCAGGTGCAGCCACCCTTCTACAGACTCCAGGTGCAGCCACCCTTCTACAGACGCCAGGTGCAGGCACCCTTCTACAGACGCCAGGTGCAGGCACCCTTCTACAGACACCAGGTGCAGCCACCCTTCTACAGACGCCAGGTGCAGGCACCCTTCTACAGACGCCAGGTGCAGCCACCCTTCTACAGACGCCAGGTGCAGGCACCCTTCTACAGACGCCAGGTACAATCCCCCTTCTACAGACGCCAGGTGCAGCCACCCTTCTACAGACGCCAGGTGCAGCCACCCTTCTACAGACGCCAGGTGCAGGCACCCTTCTACAGACGCCAGGTGCAGGCACCCTTCTACAGACGCCAGGTACAGGCACCCTTCTACAGACGCCAGGTGCAGCCACCCTTCTACAGACGCCAGGTGCAGGCACCCTATTACAGACGCCAGGTACAGGCACCCTTCTACAGACGCCAGGTGCAGCCACCCTTCTACAGACGCCAGGTGCAGGCACCCTTCTACAGACGCCAGGTACAATCCCCCTTCTACAGACGCCAGGTGCAGCCACCCTTCTACAGACGCCAAGTGCAGCCACCCTTCTACAGACGCCAAGTGCAGCCACCCTTCTACCGACGCCAAGTGCAGCCACCCTTCTACAGACGCCAGGTACAATCCCCCTTCTACAGACGCCAGGTGCAGCCACCCTTCTACAGACGCCAAGTGCAGCCACCCTTCTACCGACGCCAAGTGCAGCCACCCTTCTACAGACGCCAGGTGCAGGCACCCTTCTACAGACGCCAGGTACAATCCCCCCTCTACAGACGCCAGGTGCAGCCACCCTTCTACAGACGACAGCACCCCTCCTTCTTAAAACGCCAATTTCGTGCGAAAAAGAAGCTGCAGGAACCACAAGGTTACACTTTTACAAGATCATCAACATCACGTTAGAAAACTTCACATCTTGCTCCGACAACTCGGTAAATGAATATTTTTTGGAAGGCAGGGGAGTGGTCATTTTGAATAGCACGGAAGGTGAACATTACGTCCCAGCGAACTCTCTGATATTTCTTTTTACTGTGACTGTTCCTCCAGGCAACATATTGCTTACTCGGATACAGAGCAGCTCGACCCACCAGGGTACTCAGTATGACGATGTGAGAGTGCATGTGTCCATATCGGACTACAGTGAAACATTTCAGAGGTTATTTATATGCGACAGGTGTCACAGTAAATCTTTACCATCTTCGGGGCTTTATAGTCGAACAAGCAAGGTACAATTTCGCGTCTTTGATTCACGCCGCACGCTCTTTTGGCTGAAAATAAACTTGACGTCTGTTCCTGAGTCAGAACGGCCTCAGTTGGAGGTGATCTTTGTTTCTCTCACACAAGGTACGACTTCCATACACTATGCTACTGGTATTGTCAGAAATCTACTGTACCACTATTGTCTACAGGAGAATTCGTACTGTCCTACTCCCCGACGACCCCCCCCCCCCCCCCCCCCCCCCCCCCCCCACGTGCACAGTGCCATCCATTTCCCCCTTTCTCCTGGGGAGACGGCACTGGTATTGTCAGAAATCTTTTTTGTGCCACTACCACGGACAGAAAAATGTTGTGCTCACCCCTCCCCCCCCCCCCCCACCCCCCATCCCCACCCCCTCCTCCTCGCCACTTGTACAGTGCCATCCATTTCTCCTGGGGAGCCGGGATAGCCGAATGGTAGGGCATTGGTTTCAATGCTCGGGTCTTGAGTTCAGTCGAATCCCGGCTGAGGCCAAATATTTGTGCTGGCCTTTCTTCAGCCTTGCCACGTCTTTGATATCATCTGTATCAGTATGTGGTGGAAAAAAATACATTAACACCCCCACCCCCACCCTCACACACACACACACACACACACACACACACACACACACACACACACACACACACTTTTCCATTCGTGTACTTGTTCTCCGTTGCACTCGGACGGAAAGGAGCGATAATTCTTCAACTCCTATCATCCGGAGAGGAAATTCGATACCACAGATGTTTGTGTGTGGTAAACAGCATCATATAGAAGGGAGGACATCTCCGCCGGTCTCACAGAAACCAAACAAATTCCGAAATGAAAATCCAATCCAGTCTTTTTTCCCTATGTTTATTTACTGTTTCTTTCTTTATTCGTTTATTTTGCTGCTGCTGCTGCCCCGACTCCTTTTCAGCTTCAGTGGAATCCATTGTAGGCTCGGAAGCTGGAACAATCTTTTGTTTTGCATGATAATGATGAGGATGATGGTCTGATGGTGGTATGGAGGACCGTGTGGTTTGGGACTGCATGACAGGGATGCATTCCAAGCTTTGTGTCATAAATAACTCAGCTTTAAGCAGACCCGTGAAATCATCCACATCATGAGATGTGTCAAAATAAGAGAAGCACTCTCAAAGTCGCACCCGTGAAGTGGGTGAGTCTCGGCTGTGTGGCAACAGCCTCCCCACTGGGCGCATTAGCACACCCGCTCTGGGTAGGAGCCGACCTAGGTAAGAAAAATCCCACTTACTTTGCCTAGATTCGAACGCGGGTCTTCATTTTCATAGTCCGAAATTCTAACCATTACACTACGGGGGACGGTTCAGAATCCAGTCTTTAAATTTTCCTTGTAAGGTTTCGTACAAACGCCAGGTTGGGACGGTCAGACACCTTACCAACCGCTCATGGACAGCTGGGCACGAGTAGACCTTCCCAAACACCACGTCGTCATGGTTACTATTCTGAACCTGGATGTGGCCCTGTTTGAACACGTGACGCTGTACGCAGGAGGCACCACTGACGAACACCGTGTCTGGAGGACTGAACACCCTCTCTCGACCTCACACTTCCACCACAGCCCGGCGCCACGTGTTCTGAACACCAGCGCGTTGCACGTGCATTTTAACAGTAAAGCTGGGTTTTCTGGAAGAACGGGCTGGAGACTGCATTTCTCTTTTCACAACCACTCATTCCTCCCACAACAGCTGACTGACGGTACGTGCGATCTGTGTTGTGTCAAAACATCATATATTGTATAACTGTCGGTTGCCGGCTCAATAGCAATATCAATAGGTGGTTTAATTAATGTTTTACGCGTTTTGTCAATAACTGTGTGCACTGAAGAAGAACAGGTACACTACACGTTTTGACTTGGACAAAGTATAGAACTCCCAGATCTTCTTCCAGCCATAAGAATGGTGTTGTCAGTAGCACAGGCAGTGGGCGACAGCGTTGTCACTATGCAGCTGCTCCCAGAGTATTTCATTCAAAAGTACTTTATTGTCTGTTCTAAAATATGACATTTGACACAGAACATTAGTCGAGTTCTGACGCAGTACACTGCTGCTCGCAGGCTGCGCGATGAAAATTCATTCTACGATTCATCGGTTGCCCGCAATCTGTCTCCTGGATATCTGCGTCGCAATAAACCTTCTGTTGACTCAATGCCAACGTGTTAAATGTTGTCACTGTGCAGATGTCTTAAGTGGTATGATCTGAGACAGGTGGGTATAGAAGTATAGAGGTGGGCCGTTGATACTAAAGACACACTGGGGGAAATAAAAAATGTAAAATTTAATGACAATAAGAATGTTTAGGAATAAGTAAACAACAAAACAACAACAACAACAACAAAAGCCCCAAGAAAACCAACAACTGTAAGCCGACAAAAACTTTGGGACTTGACCCTGTTCCAGGACGGTGGAACTGTTCCGTGCCACACTGGACCGACTTCCAGCAACACTTCCCTTGTAACCTGGTGTCTGATTGTGACGGTGGTCAGGACGAAGCAGCGTGTCCCTACAGCACTGGGCATTGTGGACAAGGTCGTCTAACACCTGGCGGGAAGTGTCTCCTGTACGTAACCTCACAAAGGTCTATAACGTGGGAAGAGGCGGCCAAGGAGTGCCTGAGACGAGATGCTCGCCTTGCAAGCCTGAAAACACCGGAAGAATGGCGTGACGTCATCAGTCTGTTGGAATGGGGATACCCTGACTACGTGTACATTGGCCTGCGCACCTCGTCTGCACGCCTACCACAAATGTAATATTTATACAATATTATAAAGCAATAGTTACAGGTTGGATTTCGGGGGGTAGGGTGGTAGGTGTAATGCGAGTTAGCCTTCGGCCATTGGCTACAACTCTGTCACCTCCCGAGAACTACATCACCCTATGTGGTGGAAAAGGACGTTAAACCCCCAAACACCCACCCACCCTCCCGAGAACTACACCTTCGGCTCTGCCCCCGAAAATCAGCTCATACAGTGGACGCCGGATATAAGCAACTCGGATATAAAAAAACTCGGTTATTGTCAACGATTTTTTTTCCCCCGGCCAAACTCTTCTTTATTATGTATTACAAAAACTCGGATACAAGAAACTTGCTTATAAGAAAACTCGGTTTTAGGAAAGCAAATTTCTTGTCCCGCTTGATACAAAAACTCGGATATAAGAAACCGAAAGTACATTTCCAAGAAAATTTCACTCATTGTAAGAAACCGAAAGTACATTTCCAAGAAAATTTCACTCATTCTAAGAAAACAGGTCAGGTCTGACGTCACTTAGGACAGGCACACGATGGCGCATGATTTTCTTTTCTTGAATTGGTTCTTTACCATTGTGTTCCGTGCAAAATTGAATGTTGGCAAGAAGAAAAAATACGAGATGCATTTTTGTTGTTCTATTGTTATATGTTGTTTTTATTATTATTTTGTTTTTTTGCCTGATTGGGAACTCAGTCTCTCTCTCTCTCTCTCTCTCTCTCTCTCTTCCACACAACGCATCCAGGCGACCCCTCAGTTTTCCGCCAGCTTCTGCCAACCATCTTCCTGGAGCGACTACAACACTCTTTCTGTGTTCAGGCATCCACATGGTTTCCCGCCCTCCTTCACCTCCACAGGGATACTTCATCCAGGTCCTTCAATTGCACCGTCACATCAGTGGGCCTCGTTTCCAGGTGCATGTCATCTGTACTAGGTGTGTGTGATATATCGCGGTGTTAAGTGTAGCCTGTGTCTACATTGTGCTCTACATTGGATTACCCTCTGTGTTCTACTTTGGATTACCCTCTGTGTTCCACATTGGATTACCCTCTGTGTTCTACTTTGGAGTACCCTCTGTGTTCCACATTGGATTACCCTCTGTATTTGGATTACTCCCTGTGCTCCCCATTCGATTACTAATAACTGTGCTTATTTGGCCTAGCTTTCGGTAACTTGTCAGTGTTGAGTGGCCTTTCAAAGCGCGAACTGCAGATATACGCACGACTGAGTGCTATAGACACTGGTGTGCGTATCAACCTTTATTAACATCGTCATTTTTAAACATTCTTTTATATTCTTTTGTGGCATTCTGTGGTTTACTTCATCCTGCTTACGTGATTAGCTAATAACTCATATCACCCTTTAAGTATTTGACCAGTGATTTCGTCAGGCAAAATATACCTCTACAAACAGTTCCTGCTTGACGAATCTACGAACTGACACAGAAGCCTTTGTGCTCAGCTAAAAGTGATTGGTCTGATTTGCTTCAATCATTTATCTAATTTTGTGCTTTCTTGTTTTGTTTGTTTTCCCTTTCTTTGTTTGGTCTACTAGTGCAACCCGAGCCTGTGACCGGCATAGCCCTGAATAGTTTATACTGCTTATACTGCTTGTTTTTAAATCGTTTTGCTTACGCCTATCCACCCAACACGAGCGTCTTTAAACTGTAAACAGTACCTGCATATCGATTGTTCATTAACATAGTAAATATGTCAAGTGTTCGACGACAAACTCAGTTAAAGATTGGGCACCTTAACGTATATCATTTATCCAACAAGGTAAACGACCTTTGTGCTTATCTTAACAACTCTGAACCATTCCACCTGTTTGGTCTAAGTGAGACACGTCTTAACGATTCCATTAGTGACGATGCGATACGTATTCAAAATTTTTCTGTTCTTCGTCGCGACCCCGACACCCCTGGTAAAACGGGCATTGCAGTGTATGTTCACAACTCCATCCAGCACTTAGTCCGCCGGCGCAAGGACCTTGAAATCCCCAAAGTTGAATGCCTGTGGCTTGAAGTTAGGGACACCAAGACTCGGCCTTTCTTCCTTGGATTTGTCTATCGTAACCCTAATTCTACCTTTGAGTGGTACGACGATTTTCTGTCCGCAGTCGAAAATATTGGCTTACCCAATAGTGACGTCCTTCTCTTGGGAGACTTTAATATTAATCTTCTAAAATCATATCCTGCCTGGGAATGCACTAGCTCACTGGTCGGCCTTCAGCAACTTGTAATAACTCCTACCAGAATAACACCGTCCTCCTCAACACTCATTGATCATATCTATACAAATCGCCCCCACTTGGTATCAGATGTCTGTGTTCCCACCTTCAGTATAAGCGACCACTATCCAGTTGTCTGCTCCTGGCGGTTTAAAATTCCAGCCAAAAATAAGCATGGTCACACGACTATTAACTACAGGTGTTTAAAACACTTCAATGAGGCTGCGTTCCTCTTTGATCTGTATCACACACCCTTCACCGACGTATTCAATGAAAGCGACCCAGAAGCTGCCTTGACACTTTGGTACGATCTGTCCTAAATAAACACGCACCACTCCGACAAAAACGGGTTAAACATCATACTATGCCCCCTTGGTTAACTCAGGAAATAGTTCAAGCAATGGCACTCCGGGACGAGCTGCGTGCACAGAAACGCTTCAGCGAATTTAAGCAACAGAGAAACCGCGTAAAGACTATGGTCAGGCGGGCTCAGAGAGATCTCTGTGAACAAATGATTAAAAATGACAAAGACACAGCATCACTCTGGCGAGCCTTATCAGTCGTTACTAGAGGAAACAATAAACAGTCACCCAATATTCCACCTAATCTCAATGCAAACACCTTTAACAATCATTTCCTCTCAGTCGCTGAGTCTCTCGCTAACTCTTGTGGTGATAGTGGTCAGTATACTTGTCCTGATGCCTTGCGGGCATTTTGTGAAACAAAAACAGTGGGCTCTGAACCATTTGTGATTCCGCCTCTGGCGGTACACGTAGTGGGAAACTTGATCACTTCAATGCGAAGCAAAAAATCATCAGGACCTGATAACATAAGCCCGAAGTTGCTCAAGCTTTCCCTACCTTACATTGTTGATTCCCTAACTTATATTTATAATCTTTGCATTCACAACCACACTTTCCCATCTGCGTTCAAACATGCTAAAGTCATACCATTGCCCAAAAAGGATTTAACTGATGTAAACAATTACAGACCAATTTCCCTACTCTCCGCTCTTTCAAAGCCACTTGAGAGGCATGTGCACAAACATCTCCTTAACTACTTGGAGAGCCGCAATCTTCTCTATTCACTCCAGTCAGGCTTTCGTCCGCAACATTCCTGCCCCACAGCTCTGTCACGATTAGTAGACACTTGGTTGTCTTCTGTGAACGAGTCAAAAGTAACAGGTGTGGTATTTTTAGATTTCAAGAAAGCATTTGACCTAGTCAACCATAACATTCTGCTGGAAAAATTAAAATGTTATTTGCCGAACTCAGAAACAACGTCTTTTTTCAAATCTTACCTGTCTGATAGGAATCAGAAGGTTCTGTTAAATGGTTCTTTTTCTTCCCTTGGTTTGGTGAAACACGGCGTGCCTCAGGGCTCTGTGCTCGGCCCACTTCTGTTTTGTTTATTTATCAATGATTTACCTCTCCATATAACTCACACCGAAGTCACATGTGACATGTTCGCAGATGATACAACCATCCACACTCCTGACACAGAACTTAACAACATCAGTGCACGACTGCAGCAGAGTCTGGACGAAGTGTCTGACTGGTGTGATAGTAATCACATGATTCTAAACCCAAATAAAACTGAATCAATGGTCATAACCACACGCCAAAAACATCAGCTCCGCCCCTTGTCTCTCAGCTTGTCCTTCAGTGACCGCGACATTCAGCAGGTTACCCAACATCGCCTACTAGGGATTACGATAGACAACCAGCTCAAATGGCAAAGTCATATAGACAATGTCTGTAAGACTGTCTCTCGTAATCTCTACATGTTGTCCAAACTAAGGTATATGGTCGATGTTGATGCCCGCAAAATGTTCTATAATGCGCATATAAAGTCTCACTTGGACTACGCATCTACCGTGTGGGATGGTTCAGGGGAAGTCCACACGAAGAGGTTGAATTCCTTACACCGAAGGGCAGCGAAATTAATCCTTCCTGATCCCCTCTTGTCAACGGACCAAAAACTTAAAAAATTAGAGATGCTACCACTAAAACAGCAGTTTCAGTTTAATAAAGGTTTAACAATGTACAAGGCTTGGAAGCACACTCTTCCGCCATATCTTTGCTCCTTGTTTTCACAAAAAGAATCCCTTTATTCCAGGTCCCACAATCAGTTTAAAATCCCCCGCCCCAGGATTGACAAGTACAAATCCAGTCTATCCTTTTCTGGTCCCGATCTTTGGAATTCGCTGCCTCTCCATGTGAGATCATCCCCTTCACTTTATACCTTTAAGAAACGGCTTTTTAACTTTTTTCGTTCAGTTCAATAGAGCTGGAAAGCCAGTTTCGTCCACACGTACTTAGAAACCAGTCTTCACTAAGCATTATTACCGTAGTCATTTACTAACACCCAACATGTACATATTTACATAATCATGTTAGTTTGCATTAACTTTAATCATTTCTGTTTTCTTGGTTATCCCTGCCATCTATTTTAACTATCATGCTTATTCTCCGCCTTCTTGTATTTCATTTTTAAGTGTCTGTAATGTGTATACTCCTAAGCTTTTAGTCTTATACTGTAGTCTAGCAACGGCAAGGTTGTAAACTGGCCCTTTGGCCAAAATCTTCTACCGTTGTAAAATAAAGGATTGTCATTGTCATTGTCATTGTCATTGTCTCTCTCTCTCTGTATGTCTGTCTCTGTCTACAGGGCTCGCGTTAAGGAGAATAAAACTATCAGTATTAGACTAACTGTTGATCAATTCCTTTCTTTGACAATATACGTGGTCCATCTTTCCTCCATCCCCCTTCCCCCTCCCAGCAGAAAAAAAGCTAATTTGCAGCTTTTTTCAGCCAAATTAGACACGGAAAGCATCGCATATCATACTCAAATGGGACGAGTGTTTTATAGATCAAAAGTTGATACATAATGCACTTTTAATATATCCTATAAATACAAGGGAATTCTCTCTCTCTCTCTCTCTCTCTCTCCCCTTAGTTCTTTTTTGTTTGTTTGTTTGGTTGGTTGGTTGGTTGGTTGGTTGGCTGGTTGGCTGGTTGGTTTGGTTGTTGTTGTTTTTTCTTTTTGTTTTGTTTTTTCTTACCACATGACCGCCAGCGCTACAGTTGGGAAGCAAAAACAGTATTTTCATGTTCAAACAAAAAAATCTGACACTGAAGGACACAAGCGCACTGGTGTATATTAACTCTACACATATATATTCTGTGCAGGTCTTTAAGAGAAACCAGATATTTCTTAATTTAATGCAAAACATACACGAACTGAGAAAAAAGAATGTTTTAAACCTTTTTTTCACTGAACTCGGTTATAAGAAATATTTTTCAAAATACTTTCTTATATCCGACTTTCAGATATAAGAAAACTCGGATATAAGAAACCAAAAAATTCACCCCCCTCGAGTTTCTTATAACCGGCGTATACTGTACTAGTTTTGTTATCATTTCCACTCCACTTTAAAACCAATCCCTCAAGGCTTTGTTTACAAAAAGAATATCTATGAGGCGCCATTTACACGAAGCAGGCCGGAAGGCTGAAGCTCGTTGTTCAACAGTACATATATCGCATTGTTTGTGTGTTTGGCAGTACGAAACTATGCTGAAGCTGTCACCTCAGTTTGTGAAACCGACCTTAGTGCTGAAAGATCTAAGCTCCAAACAAAAAGCTTTCCGAAGTGTGAAAATTTTTTACAGAGTCGACCGTGCAAAGCACAGTCAACCCTGTCACAGTTGCTGAGTTCACACAGTGTCCAGAAACCGCGACAAAACCGTACAAAAAAACTGCCCCCACGTCCTGTCGGGGTCCGTCCACGTTACTGTGCACATCTCCGTGCAGTGGTTATCCGTCCGTGCAGTGGTCATCACAGCAGCCGTGACCGAGTCAGTACTGTCCGCAGTGACCCCCATACAAGTCGTGTCACTTGTGAATTTGGTCAGTGTCTCTCGTATGTCTTGCTGTCGCAGTCAGAATGGCGCAACAAATGGTAAGGTTTTTGTTGTTGTTGTTTTTTTAATGTGATGTGTGAGAAGTGAAGAGAACGCGGGCACTCAGAATTGCCAAGCGCGTTTTATCGGCAACAACATCTCCAAATTGCGGTTTTACTTTTGGTTCTGCAAAGCTGGAGCAGAAATGTTTACGCAAGAAACAAAATTGCTTTCAAATACGTATACTTAGCGGCAGTAGCATAGCTTGCGCCATGTCCGACATCGCTCAATCGTCTAAACTGACGTACCGCGTGGTCACATAATGAGTCGGGTTGCACGGGTATGTGCACAGTAGCGTGGACGGACCCCGACTGTAGGGGGGGCAGTTTTTCGGCACGGTTTTGTCGCGGATTCTGGACACTGTGTGGACTCTGCAACTGTGACAGAGTTGACTGTGCTTGCACGGTCGACTCTGTAAAATGTTTTCATACTTCGGAAAGCTTTTTGTTGGGAGCTTAGATCTTTAAGCTCAGTTGCAAAAATCGAGTTTTAGCATAAAGCTCAGTTGCAAAAACGGAGCTTAAAGATCTAAGCTCCCAACTAAAAGCTTTCCGAACTGTGAAAAAAATTTACAGAGTCGGCCGTGCAAGCACAGTCAACTCTGTCACAGTTGCAGAGTTTTCAGCGTCCCTGAAACCCCAATAAAAGCCAAGGGCAGCCTGATTTCACGGCTCAGTTTGCGTTTTGACACTGAGCGAGACAGATCGTGCAGTACTCAACATCCGCTAGACACTGTAGCGATGTGTCTCGTTCACTGACCAAAAGCCAAATAATGTCATGGCAAATTCGTTCTCTGGTTTTATAAAGGTCTGCGAGGCGCTGAAAACTCTGCAACTGTGATAGAGTTACCTGGATTATGCACAGTTGAAGGAGTCGCAGTTTTAAAAAACACAATGTTTGCGGCTTTTTGCTGAGATTGCAGACCTTTAAGGCGGGAATAGCCGAGCGGTAGAGCGTTGGACTTCTAATGCTCGGGTCGTGAGTTCAAAACCCGGCTTTGGCCAAATATTTGTGCTGGCCTTTTTCTCATTGCCATCTTTGATATTACACGTATGTTGTGTAAAGGACGTTAACCTCCCAAACCCACCCACCCAAGCCGCCAGGTCGTACAATATGACATCGTCGAATGGCCGCTCCGGCTTGAAAATTTTCCTTGGCTTCTTTGGTATAGGTATGTAGGCGAAATGTCTGAGCAGTTTGTCGTGTTCATCTGCGATAAGTTTGCTCCATTTGTGCGGGTTCTTTTATCGTTTGCTTGCTCCAGAGTCCTGTCAGTATCGCTCTGCTGACACAGCGACTTTGGCGCCCGGTTCGGCAGAAGTGATCTCCGTAGCAGACGACTTTCCGTTTGGCGAATCTTTCGTCGGACTTGCGAGGTCTGTGTCTAATTCCTTTCAGACTGAAAGCATCGTGGTATATAGTGACAGTTCCACAGTGGTTTCTAACAAGGTTTTGCGTGTTTTTGTCTGTGGACTTTATTTTTGTGCAGTGTCATTCAGGGCTAGACAGATCATTTGGTCAATCAGCGAAGAGACAGTGGATCTTATGCATTGTCTCTGATCAGTGGGAGAGGTCTTGTGCTGGCCGGTCTGTACACAAACTGTGTTTTACATCGTCTCAGCATCATCGACGTGAACCTTGCGTCATCTGTTTCTCTTCTTCTTGCATGTGTCGCTTGCTAGGGTCATCTGTCAGTGAGGACGACCTTGTCTAGTCTAGGCCTACAACAAGACCACTAGCATACGCTCGTGTTTGATTTTTTAAAAAAATTAGATCGGCAATATTCTGTGCTGCGTTCCTGCATATTGGTATTTAGCGACAGCCATAAAATGATTTCCAATCAGTTATGTACTGTTTGTACTTAATCTTCGTATGAGCTATGTCCGAAACGATTTGCATCTTAGCAGCAGTGAAACAGCAGACGAAATTCAAGCGCTCATGGGTAAAAATACTAGTATTCACCGGAGTGGCTGGCTTACCTGAATGTCAAGGCTACTGGAATTTTTGTCGTTAAGCCTGGCCAGCGACTTTGCCAATGTTGTGGTGGATATCGCAATGTTGTATCTCCACGACCTTGGCCGGGACATCCAGAGCTATTCCCGGCTGTTCGAGAACGAGGATGAAGTGCAAACAATGAGGTTTGGCAGACTGACTTGATTTAACTGGGCAGAATAAGAAGCTCTATTTGTAACACCTGCAACAGTCGAAGGTTCCCTGTCAGAGAAAGTACTATCGGCACGGATAGAAAGAAGAGATATAGTACACTCTAACAGGGAACCCTCGAGCTGCTATTTTCGTTGACATTATTGTTTGAAGTGTTGCTTGTCCAGCTGCATGACTGGTTAGCCGGGGTGGTCGAATGGTAGAGCGTTGGACGTCTAATGCTCGGGTCGTGAGATCGATACCGGCCGGGGCCAAATATTTGTGCTGGCTTTTTCATCGTTGCCCCGTCTTTGATATCACCCTATGTGGTGGAAAAGGACGTTAAACCCCCAAACACCCGCCCCACCCAGCTGCACACGTGTAAGTCGCATGGAACTACTACTGCTCCTTGTACGCTTTACAAATGTGTACGTGTTTCTGTCTTTGCTTTAGCTGGTAACAAATTTCCCTGTTCTTTCTTGATATTATCCAGGACACACTGTCGCATTACCTGTCGTTCGTGTATGACTACGTTCTGTCCTTTCATGTGTAGGTACGGACACAGCCTTCAGTGGGAGGATGGCACCATTGCCTTTTATCTGCTCTTCACTCCCGAATATTCCAAGATACCCAGCTGTGCCTTCCTCGAGTCGTATAGCTTTACTTCTACAACGGGACCTTACTCGCTGAAACTGAAACTTTGTGGAGAACGTTTATCGGCCGCGTTTATCTGTGAAGTTCCGGAAGACATTGTCCAAAACAACGACTCAGTGACCGGAGAGAAAGCTACAAATGTCGTGTTGCCGTCTGTAGAGAAATGGCCGTCCACATTTTCTGTGACAACTTGCCGCGACACAGGGCACATCACTCATACCTTTTTGGCGTGTGATAGCAAAAGCTCTTGCTGGAGCCAGGGTTACGGCCCTTCCCGCTCTTGCGCTGCCCCTTTGTCGCCACTTCCGCCATCTTTCACATGTAGGAATGACGAGATGCGTGTGCCTTACACGTTGGTTTGTGACTTCCGGTCCGACTGTAGTGACGCCAGCGACGAAGCATTTTGTGTGTTCAGTCCGTGTGACATTGGAAAGTTTCACTGCGGAAACAAACAGGTGGAATTAGTGAATACAATAGCACTATTCTAATTACCGGCAGCCGTAATGTTCATCCGTTTATTATATAATTTTCATATCACAAGATTGCCCAAAATCGAAACTGAGGAACCAAACAACATTAAAAAAAAAACTGCAACAAACAAAACAAAATATGATGTATTTTTCTTTTCTTTTTTTATTTGTGCATGGACATCACTTTCACTGAGCATGCTTGAAATTCAGGAAAATAACACTTTTTCACGACAGCAAAAATCACCACAAACTAGCACAGTTGTTAAACCGGTTCCCTAAAGCCAACACTGCACTGGAACTCTGGGTCAGTTTGTGGTATTGCGCTTGTAGGACGACGTTCAGCGATTTGCGGGAAAAAATAGGTGATTAGTGTACCTAGAACAAAGTGTGGTATGTTTGTCACGATCTTGCTGGTCAGCCTGATCCCCCCCCCCCCAACCCCAGTTGAGAAACGAAGGTCTCCTATTGTGGAATGCACTCTGAAGAACAAAATATAAGCAAAGAATCAAAGTAAAGGAAAGACTCTTTACAAATTTCCGCGGTCAAAGTAAAGGAAAGAATCTCTACAAATTTCCGCGGTCAACTGACCGTATCATTTATCACATTTACAATGATTGTCACCCGAAGAGGGAGTTTCAGGGGGAAAAAAGCTCAAATTTTGGATGCTTTTTTTGCTTTCAGTGTGTGCCCAAGAGTATGCGATGTGACATAGAGGCGCAATGCATAAACTCTGCCGACGAAAAACGATGCTCATCTGTTACATACATCATGAACGAAGTGCCTCCTCCAGTACAGATTGACCTCAACCAGCAGGATAGCTTAACGGTCATGAAACAAAACTCGACTTCCATCTGCCCTGAGACACATTTTCAGTGTCCGGGTGGCGGATACTGCTTCCCTGTGTTCTTACGATGTAACGGTGTGTACGACTGCCCAGGTAAAGAGGACGAGGCGGGGTGTGACGAATACACGTGTCCTGGTTTCTACCGTTGTCGTGATTCCAAGATCTGCGTGCACGCCAATCACACGTGCGACAAGGTGATTCAATGTCCTCAGCATGACGACGAGCTGCTGTGTGACCTGACCTGTCCCGAGAACTGCACGTGTTACGGTCTGGCCTTCTTCTGCAACAGCTTCTTCCCAGCGGCTCACTTCCCGGAACTACGCTTCCTGGACGCCCGCGGCACCGACATGACTCCGGCAGACTTAAAGAACAATACGATGCTGATCCACTTGAGTCTGTCTCAGTGTGGTATCAAAACAATGGACGTTCTTCAGTTTCCGAATCTGTTGAGTTTGGATCTGAGTATGAACGGTTTGACCAGTTTAACCAAAGACCATATAGAGCGCTTGGGAAATCTTCAGACATTGAACATGACCGGAAATCCGGTCATGACGTTTTTCTTTGGTAATGTGTCTCTCCTGAACCTGTACGAGCTGCATCTGTCTCGCGTGTCACTACCAGAACTAGACGTCAACGTGTTCAGTGTGTTTCCCAACCTGCAGATCCTAAACCTGTCTGAGAGCGGCGTGGAGCGTGTAGTAGGAGAAGGCTTCAAGTCACTCAGCAAACTCCGTGTGCTGGACTTACGGGGATGTCCGATGTCAATGTTCCCTCCCAGTCTACTCAAGGGTCTTACTGAACTGAACAATGTGTACGCCAATAATTACAAGATGTGTTGCGAAGCAACTTTGCCGGCTGGGTTCAATCCACTAAACTGTCTGGCGCCTTCAGATGAGGTTTCGTCGTGTGAGGCCTTGCTACGTTCAGACGTTTACCGCGTGTTTCTGTCTGTGTTTTCGGCTTTGGCTTTGCTGGGTAATCTAGGTAGCATCGTGTTTCGTCTGGTTTTCAACCGAAGCGCCAGTAAACAAGGTTTTGGGGTGTTTGTCACTCACCTGTGTGTGTCTGACTTCTTGATGGGCGTGTACCTGGCGGTGATAGGTGTCGCAGATCGTCTTTATCTGGGGTCGTACCTGTGGAATGACGTGACGTGGAAACACAGCACAGCCTGTAAAGTAGCAGGATTTTTGTCCCTCTTGTCTAGCGAGGTGTCGGCATTCCTCGTTTGCCTCATCACAGTGGATCGTGTCCTGGTCCTCCGATCCCCTTTTAGCAATGTGAGGTTTCAGAAACATTCTGCACACGTCGCTTGCCTGGTAGCTTGGGTTCTGGGTCTTTTGCTCGCCGTCTGTCCTCTGCTGCCTTTCACTAAACACTGGGCGTTTTACAGTCAGACCGGCATCTGTATTCCGCTGCCGATCACCCGACAGGAATTTCCAGGCCATGCCTACTCATTCGGCGTGATGATCATCTTTAATTTCGTCCTTTTTGTCTGCATCGCGACGGGGCAGGTCGTCATTTACTGGTCCATACAAGCGAACAGCATGACCGCCGCTGACACCAGCAAGCAGTCCAAGGACCTGACCATCGCTCGTCGCCTTATCACTGTCGTCGTCTCTGACTTTCTCTGCTGGTTCCCGATTGGTCTTCTGGGCGTGCTGGCGTCGGCCGGAACTCCTATCCCCGGCGAGGTGAACGTTGTCATGGCCATCGTCGTGCTGCCTGTCAACTCGGTGCTCAACCCCTTCCTCTACACGCTCAACATCCTCCTGGAGCGCAGACGTCGGGCACGTGAGGAGCGCGTGCAGGCCTACCTCCTGTCCCAGTGGGAGAAGAGAAACAAGGAGATGACGGAGGACAAGATGCACGTGACTTATACGGAGGACGAGGCGTGGGCGATGCTCATTGGATGGCTGGCTCAAGGTGTATTGTCTCCTGAGCAGGTGGAAGACCAATTTAGCCAGATAGAGTGAGTGATATGTTTATGTGATGATGATGAAAATACCAGACACATTGTCTTTTTCAAAACGGTTTTTGTCATTCACTATGTCGCTAGGACAGTGTTGGTCATTTTGGAGCAACTGCAGGTGCACTCTTTCTTCCCTCTGACTCCGACGGTACCTATGTCTGTATAATTTTGGGGGTGAGCGGTGGTCTAATAGGCAGCGCGTCGGACTTATCATGGCGATGAAGCGTGGGTTCGAGCCCAGGTCGAGCCTGTGATATGTGATACTGGTTTTTCCTGGCTGCCGGGCTGCTCATCGGGGTTTTTTTCTCCTGCTTATCCGGCTTTATGCACAACCAACATAGACAACAAAAGAATCTTGTACTTAGCATTTTCAAGTACATGTAGTATTTTCTCTTCAACTGACGTGCACAGCGCTGCAGATCCCACGGTAAATAAATCACTGGATTGGCACGAACAGTCGGTTTGGAAAGTGTGCTTTTTTAAGGGAGGTAATACAGTTAAAACACTCACCGACTTCCGCGCCGAATGCAGTTACTTCCCCTTGATTGTTAGGCTGGCTCTCTCTCTCTCTCTCTCTCTCTCTTTCTCTCTCTCTCTCTCACACACACACACACACACACACACACAGAAGCTGACACACACGCCCACCGATTGTTTTGGAAATTTCAAAATAATAATAATAATATTTAATTAATAATGATAATGCATGTAAATAGAAAATCCCTTCAGTTGCATGCAGGTTCTTTGGCTCCGTTGTATTTTCCTTTTGCTATGTTTGTACGCATATTCTTTATTACTGAGTCTGTGTGCTGGACACTAGAACATAATCTTGCCTCAAGCAAATCATCCTCTCGGGAGTTTTTTGTTTGTCAAGAATTGATTCAAAACTTCGATGTTTGCCGCTGACACTCTCATCTCGTAAAGTTCTATTCGCCCGCCTGTCCTTGCCAGCCTGGCAAACCTGCCCGCACCAGACGCACGTGCAATGCGCAAACATAGGCATGACGTCGCCGCGGGGAGTGTCTGAAATGACGCATGACGTGCACGTGGCGTAGACGAGCAGACGGCGTCAGGAAGGACGTCATGACCTGTTCTGACGCCTGAAGACGCCCCCTGGAAGATGAAAGGTTATGCAAACGAAGCTGGTCAGTAGACCGGCTGTCCCGAACTGGAATGGACGACTCCGAGCCCACTCTTGTCAATCAAACGGGTCGGGCCTCCAGAATTCAGTCAATCGCGTTTCGCGGCATGATGAGCACAGCACATGGCATGGTCTGGCACTGACACGTTTTGCTAGATACTACGAGCAAAGCACATGTAGTTTGATTTGACTGAAATGACGTCATGGGCGTACTTTGTTTTGCCAATACCCGGCAGAGTAAAGAGGCGGGGCTTTGGCCTCGGGATTTGCCGAGTGGAGTCGTCTATTGCGAAATGACGATCGTGAAAACAAATATCTCGATACAGCAGCAGTACTTTTCAATTTGAGTTCAGAGACTCAAATTGTTGTTTTTGTTGTTTTTGGGTGGTTCTTCTTGTAGTAGTTAAACATCAGTTGAGATATGCATTGACTGTTTTTTGGTTTTTTTTTTGTTTTTCTTTGGCAACTTAATGTTTTCACGGCATTTTGTGCAGCCTGGCACAGTAAAGTGGTTCGAAACAGAGATGCCTTGTTCAAAGCAGAACCTTAGCATCCAAACATGGAAACACCGTTGAAATGTCCGCCATAAAGAATATGACTATATTGACAAGTGCACCTGTACCTAAAAACTGTATTATATGGGCACTGCCATTTGTGTTAGTGCTCATTTTATTGACCAGTGCACCTGTACTTTATGCGCAGTGCTATGTTTATTATGGATGATATCGAAGAACCGTATGAAAATGGTGAACGGTGGTCTAATAGGTAGCGCGTCGGGTTTAGCCGCTGCGCTACTGAACGGCTGTAGCTGCTGTTATGGCGATAAAACGTGGGTTCGAGCCCAGGTCGGGCTTGTGATATGTGATACCGGTTTTTCCTGGCTACCGGGCTGCTCATCGGGGGTTTCTCTCCGGATTATCCAGCTTTCCTCCCCCAACAAAACTGTACAAAATATAGGACAGGTATTGGGTGGCGCTGCACCGCGGCGACGCGCTTCCCCCGGGGGATGCAGCCCGAATTTCCCGAAAGGGATAATAAAGTAGTAAAAAAAACGAATAAAAAAAAAGGTTCAGTTCCACGTTATTATTCCAAAGCCAACAAGATGCGAGTTGATGAACGTAATGTTTATCTTAAACTTAGAATACAAAGCTGACGACAGCCAACGTGTTTCAGTTTATATACTTTATATATGTTCATAACGCCGATGAGATTGAAAACTGCCGCTTTCGAAGCTCCAAGGTTGATCGCCAGATAGACGGATGTTTCGTTTGACCCTCGCGACCGTTTTCGTGAATTGGTAACTTCTAATATTAGAGGAATGCGACTTTCTTTGAGTCTACGGTCCATATCTGAACTGACTGGGACTCGACAAAGCGTCTAGAAATAGCCACCAGGCCGCGCCGTCTAGCTGTCCTCAGTCGTCTGCCCAGTACACGGTACGCTTCTAGAACAACACTGCGCCGGCCATATTCACCACAATGGTCTGAGATGCTATATTGTGACCCAAGTGATTGGTTCTGATGTACAGATTTCAGCGCATTCAATGAAAAGTTGTCCACACACTGTTGTGTGCCTTTATTACGTATTGAGACTTCAATGTCGCGCACTTGGTGATGGGGTGGGGGTGAGTGTTTGGTGTTTAACGTCCTTTTCCACCACATACGGGTGATATCAAAGACGGGGCAACGATGAAAAAGCCAGCACAAATATTTGGCTCCAGCCGGGATACGAACTCACGACCCGAGCATCAGCAGTCCAACGCTCTACCATTCGACCACCCAGGCTCCCCGTGAAGGTGATGATGACGATGATGATGGAGACTTGATATAGCGCACGGCTCCACCCTGAGTGCTCACGGCGCTTAGGGAGAGGTTTTGAAAGGAAAGATAGAAAAAAACAAAGCTGCAGATGATTACTGGGGTGAGGCACTGAAGATATAAGTCATCAGGCGCTTCCGGAATGCGGTAATGCTGACTGCCTCCTTCACTGTCTCAGGGAGAGAGTTCCACAATTTCGGCGCTGCATTTTTGAAGGACCGTGCACCATGCCTCTTCTTACTGGTGTCGTCAGTTGAAGGGAGCTGCAGACGGAGAGAACTTGCAGACCGCAAGTTGTGCGTTGGCTGGTACACAGGAATCAGTTCCTTCAGGTACGCGGGGGGCAGTGTTGTGGATGCAACAGTATGTTAAGGAAAGGACTTTGTGGTCAATGAGCTACTGAAGGTGACCTCATTTTGCACACGCCACAAAAACTGTGAACAGTCCCATGTACACGCGTGGTGACAGTCGACACGAAGACATGCACGGGTTTATTGAATCGTCGCTATGTTTGCGGCCCGCATACCTTGCGTGCTGCTTGACACAAATACACTGCCCTGTCTTCTGGAAACGTCGACACGGGTCTCTGGCACGTCTGGCAGGAAAGGAAATTAGAATTAGAATTAATCTCGCACACATATCCGGACCGCAGAATCAAAGTCAGGGGACGCAATCTCGGAACTTCAGGGGGCGTAATTTCTTGACTTGGTGGCATGGTTCACGGAGTAATTGTTTCCTTGGATGTTGGCGGCTTTTCTTTGGTGAACAAACATTACTGGGTTTCAGTTGCAGCGTTGTTGTTATTTTACAGACTTGTTTAATGCTGTTGTTTTGGATCTCTCTCTCTCTCTCTCTCTCTCTCTCTCTCTCTCTCTCTCTCTCTCTGTGGGATGGCCGAATGGTAGAGCGTTGGACTTCTAATGTTCGGGTGGTGAGTTGGTATCCCGGCTGAGAATATTTGTACTGGCTTTTTCATCGTTGCCCCCGTCTTTTATGTCACCCGTATTTTGGTGGAAAAGGACGTTAAACCGCCCCCCACCCCTCTCTCTCTCTCTCTCTCTCATCAGGGTGGCGGTGGGATGTTCTCATGGTAGTCTGTTTGAGTTAAAACCCAAAGGTGTGTTATAGTAATGTTGGTATTAATTTGCTAACGTGCCCTATTGTCACATTCTCGCAACCTCAGTGACACAAGTGACTCCGTCCGAGTAAGGTACAGAAGAGGAGTATTTTGATTCTGGTTTCTTTGAAAACCACTGAGTTGCCACAGAGTGAGAGTGTAAAAGTTAAGTGCATAATTCCGTACTCTGCAATCTTCTTCAGTGGTGACGTATTTGGACTCACACTACAACACACTTCCCAGACGAATTATTTTATTTATGTTCAGATTTGAACATCAACTGCATGCCAGCTTGCACTCTTGGGCTAACATTATCAGTGTCAATATCATATTTGTGTTATATGGATACAGTAAATGTGTTTATCAACAGAGCGGTAAATACTGCGGGTTTTTTTTTTCTGTCGTTGTGAGTACACACAGAACACCTCTCTCTCTCTCTCTCTCTCTCTCTCTCTCTCTCTCTCTCTCTCTCTCTCTCTCCTGTAGCGTTATCATAATTACTGACCAGTTCAGCCTGCCTTTGCAATACTGTCAATATGTGTTTGTCCCCCCCCCCCCCCCGAGCATTATCATAAACGGTGCTTGTTTATTCTCGCTACCCGTTTGCTTGTACGACTTGTATTGCAACAAACCTGTTTAAGGGGTGGTGGGAGGGGGTTTTGGAGTTTTACGTCCTTTTCCACCACGTATGACAAACCTGTCTAAACCAAATACTGCGTTCTGTGAAAGCGTTTCAGCGTTACAGACAGACCGCTGGCCCTGGCTTCACGGCTGACAGGACACTGGTGGTGAAGATGCGCTGAGAGCGAAATAAACTGCGCTGACAAGGCGTCCTCTCGTTCCCCGTCTTGTTTCCTCTCCCATTCTCTCTTCATCCAACATCGCCCTGCTGTCCGACCTTAATTGACAGTGTTTCTCGCTTCACTGACTCTTATTTAACGGTTCAACGACCGCGGGCTCTTCCGAACGATTTGATTTCATCGCAGGGCCAAACAGGGCTGTCCGTAATGGTTCTGTCCAGATCTTTGTCTGAGGTTCACGCTTTCACCGTGGTGGGTAAGCGTGCAAGCGATGTGAAACGAGGTGCTATCTCAGTTGAATTTTGTCCTAAAATAAGACAAAGCCGCCTTATTTCTGAAAATGTTGGGGTTTTTTCGAGGGGGGGGGGGGCGTGAGTTAATTTCAAGGTTTTCTGCCAAACTATGACATAGCCACATTCATGGATTGGCTGAAAGTGTGTTTTAACTTTGATTGAACATGAATCGGTCAGCTGTATTCTATCTGAGCGAGTTTTAACTAAAATTGCAGATAAAAGCGACACAAAAGGGACAGAAACCACTTAACTTTGACAAAGGTCGACGTTTCGGCTTACGCCTTCTTCAGGACATAAACAAATGGGACATAACTTCAACAAACAAACAAAAGGTAACTCTGCGGACGTACTGACATACACGGCGCGGGAAAAAAAAAAAAAAAAAAAAAACGGTGGGCGAGAAAAAATAGTAAAAATATCACAACACCCATCCTTTGGTGACAAAAGACCATGGACTGTGTGTGAAAAAAACATGTTGGGCAGAAAAGAACAAAAAAGAATAGTGAAAATTAGCAATCACAACACCCATCCTTTGGTGACACAGGACCATGGATTGTGTGTGAAAAAAGTTCAGAGGGTTATGTTACGGCTTTTCGTTCAAACCACCCGGTTTGCAGAAGAAATTGCAGAAGAAGATTCTTCTGTCTGCTTGTCGTTTTCGAAGTGTTATCTAGTTTCACTTCACTTCACAGAAATACATACGTCTCTAAAGAAATCACTTTTTTAACCAGATGTTGCGTTGATCTACATGTTTGTGCAGGCACTTACCATACCCAGCGAAAAATCACCAACACACACACACACACACACACACACACACACACACACACACACACACACACACACACACACACACACACAAAATGAGGAAGCATACTGTTCTTTCGTTCGCTGTGACAGTTACCCGCCGCGCTGTGGTGCGGGCTTATTGCTGTCCGTGACGATGTGGCTGGCTTTGTTCCTGTTGTTGCAAGTTGCTGATGAAGTATTGAGATATTGAGATCAGTGGAGGGGACGGCTGGAAACAAGACCCATCAAATCATTCACTGTTGTGTCGTTCTCGGGTCATTGGACAGTCACAACAACCACGTGACAATCCAGCAGTTGTCTCCGGCCAATCCGCATTGTTACTCTTCCGTGGTAGGGGGAGTAACTTCTGATTGACTCAGACCACTAATTTACCGTTACTTTGTTTGAAAACAGCCGAGTGCAGAATTTCTGTTCTGTTCTGGTTTATTTTTCTATCAGGAAGTCTTCAGCAAGTATTTTCTATTGAAGCTAAGCACCACCTCTTCTTTTTCGTTTTTCGTCTTCATTCGACGTTTTTGTTGGTTTATTTACAAACAAAATCACACAGGTTTTGGTGAGCACTTCACCAATAACCTTATTGACAATGTCGTGCTACGGGCGTTTGAACGAAAGTGTGCGTGCAGATATACCCACGACGTACGGCGAAGGTTTAAACAGTAACCAGATCTGGCCGTTTATGTGAGACAGAACATATTGTACAAACTGTGGTTTAGAGTGTGTGCTGTGTATCCTGGATGTGTACGTTTATAGGTACAAGATAAATACGTCATATGACAAAAAGCGTATTAATCGTTAATCTTTGTAGCGATTTGTACACACTGAATTGTGAAACAGTTTGCGGTTTCAAAATGTGTGTACATGAAAACAATCAACACTAGCGTGAACACAAATTAATTTTATGAACTGAAAAATATCAATTATCAATGGCACGGATTGCCTATGAAATAGTTACCGTGTCAAGTACGTATTTTCATTTCGCTTCTTTCTTTGTGTGTGTGTGTGTGTGTGTGTGTGTGTGTGTGTGTGTGTGTGTGTGTGTGTGTGTGTGTGTGTGTGTGTGTGTGCGTGCGTGCGTTGTGTCCCAGAAACAGTTGAACAGAATTACATCTTGCGCCTTCACTGCTTCGGTTTTGAAACCCTTCACTGATCAGCGTGGGCCTCAGTGAAATCCCTCACCGTATTGCCCATCACCAAGCGTGCCACTGCTCTCCGCGGTTCATGAGTATGAATAATTAACTGGCGCTGCCAATGCCCAGAAGGGAACCGTGCATTAGCGTGTCGTAATCCACTCAACCGAAGCCTCCCGTGCAGCAGAACGGTTCCAAATCCGCCTGCAGCATTCTGGAACTGGCAGTAGGGTCTGTGGATGCCTTCTGACTTTGACACTAACGCTCAGGCGAACGTTTGGTCGGCTGGAATGGCTGGATTTTTGTCTTGCAAATATTTGAGAGCTGTGCCAAAGAAATTAAGTGATCAGTAAAGAAGTGAAACTCACCTAACTTTCTTCGTCTGTTGAAGTCAGAAAGAGTTATACGTAACGTCACAAGGGGACGAAGAGGTGAAATTGGCGGCACGCTGTGCCAAAACAAACCTTGAAAACCATGCCTTCCGACGCAACCCATTATGATAGTTACGCAAAGAAATAACCGTACAAACAAACAAAGGCGCACGCACCCTGCTCCCGTGAAAATCAACAAACAGTCGAAACATGACAAGAAAGAAACTGAGAAAGAATACAAACGCCATTGGCGTCGATTTTTCTTCAACTTTATTCAGCATTCCTCCAAATAAAAATCATTTTTTGAATTTCTATCAACAACAACAAATCCACTATAGCCAAAATTCTTAAAAGGGAACTCTTTCAGTAATGAAAAAAATCCGCTTTTTGTTTCATTTCTCATATGCTAATGGAATGAAGTCTGCTCTTAACTTGGCGTAAACAATAAAATGAGCCCTATTAAATATTGAGAGACCGTAAACCCATGAACTCTCGGCCGTATCCCACGCCCTCTCTTTCACCCTCACCAACCCTGGGGACACTGCTTTGAATTATTTCTCATTTTCTCTCTCTCTCACACATGTCCTTCCACATAACTGCTACCACCAAACCCACAGGTACCACAGAACAAAACAGTTGCGAGTGAGCCAGCGTTTCGTGAGGCGCCAACATACGTGAGCAAATCTGTCGGCAATTACATCAAATTGCGGTGTCTTGACAGTACCGGGAACAAAAGGCTGCCACGCAGTCGCGGCAAAAACAGAAAGATGGGAAGACGAAGCCGCAACCGTTCACACATGCAAAATTCATATTTATCGTCAAAGAGGCTACCTGTCGCAGAACAGCCACTGGTCCGTGACGGTTCCATTCTGGCAGCCTGCCCGGCACATGAAAGGAAAGTCTTCGGTCACATGATACGCATTGCACGTGCTTTAATGTCGTCTCGACTGGGGCCATTAGGCCTGACGACAACAAACTGCCTCGTTCAGAGCTCTGGCGCGTATCTGGCCTCGCCATCGATGCACGTGCGTGAGGCCCCGGATGAAGCAAGGCTCGTGCCAACGTGCACGTGAAATTGAAACGCAGCACGTAATGTTGCGTGAGCATCCTGACTGGCAGTTACGTTTCACTTCCGGAATTGAAAAACGACAGTGATAATTTCTGACGCGAACAAACAAAATGGATATTTTGCTTCTGTTCCCCCCCCCCCCCCCCCAGTGCTTTCCTTTTATTCTACACCGGACACGCCACGCCACCTACTGTCCGCCTGCTATCCCCGACCGACACACACACACACACACACACACACACACACACACACACCTGTTTTTCTCGCCCTGCGTGTTGGGTTGGCGTTAATAGTAGGAGAATTGTGACCTGGTAAAAGACGCTGACAATTACTGCAGAAAAGAACCCAAGTTCGTTCCGATAAGAAAGAAAGAAACATAATTATTTTCTCTAAATTTATAGCTGTGAGCTGGATTCACAATTTAAAAACATTTTTACCTTTTTTCAGTTGCATTTTAAATACAGGTATGTATTTTTTTTTAAAGAAAATGTTTTATCAACCGTGTGCTCAGCGGTCACCTTTTGACAAATTGAGGTCCTGTGATGGCACTTATACCCATAAAGTAGCAAAACAATTTAACACTTTCCCTTCAAACAAAAAACTTCAGTTCATGCCTCGTGGTATTTTGGCAATTTCAGATTAATGAAAACATAAGTGCATTCAAGAATGATTTTAAAACGTTCTTCTTCAAAGCATATTATTGAAAAAGTTTGTTTTAATCTATCTGTATGATTTTTGTGTCTGTAGTAGTTAATACATTAGTTTGGTATTTTGCGTTATTCTTGGTTGTTATCTCCTTTCCTCTCATTGGTTTAGCGTTAAGCTGTGTTTAGCGCTTAGAGCATATAACTGTATGTGAGGGTGGGTGGGTGTTTGGGGGTTTAACGTCCTTTTCCACCACATAGGGTGATATCAAAGACGGGGCAACGATGAAAAAGCCAGCACAAGTATTTGGCCCCAGCCGGGATTCGAACTCACGACCCGAGCATTAGAAGTCCAACGCTCTACCATTCGACCACCCCGGCTCCCCAACTGTATGTGAATATGTGCTTTATTATTAGTTAGTTAGTTAGTTAGTTAGTTATAGTGATACTGCTGAGCAAGTAACACACGGATATTGAGTCCGCATGTAAGTTGTAAACGTGTGACAACGTCCAGGTAGACTTTACAACCAGCATCTTGGACACACTGAGGTCCGCGCGCTTCTCTGTGTGAGTGTGTGTGTGTGGGGGGGGGGGGGGGGGGGGGGGTGGCTCGCATTTTGACTTCCTCTCATAGCAAAGCACGTGCTATGTTCCCCACCCACCCCAACATAATGCGACTGCCCGACGCATGCACCTCAGCTTCATTATCGTCTAATTGAGACTTTTCATTGCTCTCTGATTCGACATTTTTATGATCTTCTACCACTTACCCGCGCGCACGCGCGTGTCTGCGGGGCGCCCCCTGCTCTCCTGGCCATGTGATGTCCCTGTCCCGTGCTGTGCACGTGCGTTCAGGTGTCTCCTTGTGCGCCGCGCATGCGCTGACCGCCGCATCCCTGGGACTGTCACCACCCATGCGGAAGGCCGTCACCTGGCCGTTACTGCTGTGGTCTGATGGACAGTTTCTTACCTGGTCAGTGAATCGCAACTTTGTTGAAATTTGTCATGCCGTGCAGAAGCGGATTCAGAGGGCGGGGTCTCTTGCGTTAGCGGTATAACAATACGAGGACGGGAATTTCTTACGATGTTGGTAGTTGGTCGGGTCCCTTATCAACCTCAAATAATTATGTGTATTTATTTAT
Source organism: Batillaria attramentaria (assembly GCA_018292915.2). NCBI lineage: Eukaryota > Metazoa > Mollusca > Gastropoda > Batillariidae > Batillaria > Batillaria attramentaria. Next base: position 2,750,153 of record JACVVK020000030.1, on the reverse strand, counting down.
TTATTCAGCGTTGTATGTTTGATCTCCTGACCTTGGGACACCGTCAAATAACAGACTTCGTTTTTACGTTGCCTTTTATGTGGGATGGATGAGTATGGGTTGCGAAGGATTGTGTTAAATAGTCGACAGTCAAAAGGAAAAGGAAACGGTAATGACTGCGAAGTGGTTACAAGTTAAGCAAAGAAAAGCGACATAAAGGGACAGAAACCACTTAACTTTCACAAACAAATGGGACATAACTTCAACAAACAAAACTCTGCAGACATACTGTCATACATATACTTTTGTTTGTTGAAGTTATGTCCCATTTGTTTGTGTCCTGAGGAAGGCGAAAGCCGAAACGTTGACCCGTGCCATGCTTTGTGAAAGTTAAGTGGTTTCTGTCCCTTTTGTGTCGCTTTTATTTGCTCGACAGTTTAAAACAACAACAACAAAAAACCATTTTTTTAAAGAACAAAAACACAATAAACAGATAGCAGGGACACACATTTCACATTATTGTCGATTTTTGGTACAGCTACGACCTTACGCATGACGGCTGACTCACTCGTCATTGGTCTTGCAACATCCGCTTGTGATGAGGGGTCAGGATGCCTTTTAGAGCATAACCACGGGCAGTAAACTAGACTCACGGACCATAGAGCATACTCGAGGTCTGTCCACGGGCCATTAGAGTGGCACCATTACACCAACAGCCACGTGCTGGTCACAGATTGTATCGGTCACTTGCAGCGTGGACGCCCGGCCGGCAGAGGGCATTACTGCCGACAGGATGTGCGAGGATGTCCATTAAAAATTAGCAGCTGGCAGGGAGGTCTCTCTTTAGAACAGGTATCGGATTTACGGCGTCAACTCACGCGTGTCAGTCGATGGCTCTATACAAAGTGGGCGGTGACCAGTGACCATCCCGCACCATACGTCATACATCACTGGTCCTGGATGTGCCACCTTGCCGGACACAGGTAGTGAGGTGACCCTCAGCAGCTGAAGGTGTAGCGTCTCTTGGCGTAACTCGTGCACCAAGCCAATGATAAATCTACGACCTCGACCGATTAGCCACGTGACTGGGGTTACTCTTGGTCCACAGACAACAGAAAAATGAGCTACAAGTGCTTCTCATGCACGCAGATAGTAAAAAGGTGAGTGGTTTAGGAGATAGTACAAACGAGTAATCAAAGTCGGACGCGCTCAGGTTTTTTTGGTGTTTTTTTTTTTCCCCCTTCCTCTTCTTCGTCTTCGTCTTCTTCTACTTCCTTTTTTTAATTCGAGTGGAGCATTAAAGGATGCAATTATGCAATTACATGCCACCTGCAGGGCCACTTTTAGTATGAAATGTTAGTTGTTTTTTTTGGGTTTTTTTTCCTGTCACTCTGATCTCGGAAATACGCATGGACAGTTCATCTGCCAGATTTCAAGGTGGGTCTCAAGACCCATCTGTTTCGTACCTTCTTTCCAAGCGACTGAGCATACAATTGTCTCGCTGGTTGTGCTGTACTACTGTGTGGTTGCTATTTTTATGGTTTTTGAAATCTGTATTGTTCTCTTGTGTGTTAGCCGCGAAATGGTCTTTGTTGCTTGCGCGGCGTTAGGCCCTAAGTGGCTAACTAATTAACCTCTTGCGTGTATTACTTTAGTTGCAGACTTTTACATGTGTGTGTGTGTGTGTGTGTGTGTGTGTGTGTGTGTGTGTGTGTGTGTGTGTGTGTGTGTGTGTGCTTACTTGAATGTCAATTTTGTTTTTACCTCCTATTCTAATGGCGCCTGGAGCTTGTAATGAGGGACAGGCGTCACATTTAAATCAATTTTATTATTATTATTATTATTATCATCTCAGGGAATTGCTGTTTATGAGAAATGTATGGTACACTATTTGGTTTGTTCAGTCATTTGTAGTAAAAAGAGGGGTTGGGCGGGGGGGGGGGGAGACGATGGCTTAGTGGCAGGTCTTCAGTCATGATCGGAAGTTGCGAGTTATATTCCCGTCCTGTTCAACATGACTATTGACAAGACTTTCCAACCTCCGCTACTTGAACTCACTTCTGCGGGGAACGAGGACTTTGAAAAGCACAACATTCACACTTGTGACTGTCTGTCACAGAATGAACAAGCAAAAACCCGAAAGTTTTTAATTTATTTTATTTTTCTTGTTATGTGAAGGACGGGTAATAAACAGATTAAAAAATAAATTCAACCCAGGCGCTTCGTTGTTGGTTCAGGTTGCGCTGTTATACCTTCGCGAACATCTGTGTACAACAGGTCGGCTGAATACTGATGGGACGCTATTAACTAAGTTCTTGATAACATCAAACACAGCAGATGCGAAGTTATCCTACTAGCACTAAATTCCCTATTGTCAACCATAAATAACAAACTGAAAAACAAGGAATACACGGGGAAAAAATAAGAGGAATTGTCTAAATCATTTCTAGCATTGACCATGTCTACTGACAGTCGTAATGTCACTTGTCAGTTCTTGTTTTCACGAACAATAAACTACTGCTTTTGGTTTGTTCCTTCTGTCAGTCTTGGCTGGGATAATGCACAATCCATCTTTTGTTATGAAACATTATGAAACAGTTCGGGGTCTCTAGCAAACACACCGTGAAAGATTGATAGGATTAGTTAGGACATTCATATACGTTATGATATTTTTTGGTCAATATTCCTAATGACAGCGTTGATCTGGAAACGGAAGCGGAGAAATTAATGTATCATTTATTTCTAATTTGAGGGAGCTGTAAATTGTGTTGGTGTTTAACGGTAATTATGTGAATCCTGATATAGTGCGCTAGTAACGAAGGAGATAGGAATATTATAAATGGCAGAATGTCGTGTTCTATTTGCTATGTCGGGGCCTGGCTTGTGGCAGATGCCCTGATAAGAAAACGATGTGTACATTCGTGTAGGTGGAGCTAATGGGGCGTTGGACTGTAACTTCCTAGGTCGTTGGTTCGATCCCCGGCTGGGGAGTCAGCTTTGTGTAGTGTTCCCTTCGATGCACCGTGGTTGACATCACCCGTTTAACTTGAACGATGTTCGCACTTAAATTTCTACATTTACGATGTGTCCACGCAGACGGGCCGTTATCACCACCAACTCACGGCCCCTGCTGCATTCTTGACTCTTTTACAGTTTGATATGTTCTCTTCTCCTTTCTTCTTTTCTGCCTGTCCCCTGTTTCCTACGACTTTTATCTCATTCAACTTTTCACGGCAGTTTCTCCGCCATGTATGGGGGAGCCGGGATAGCCGAATGGTAGAGCGTTGGACTCCCAATGCTGGGGTCGTGAGTTCGAATCCCGGCTGGGGCCAAATATTTGTGCTGGCCTTTCTCTCGTTGCCCCGTCTTTGATATCACCCTTACGTGGTGGGAAAGGACGTTAAACTCCCAAACAACCCAACCCAAATCCGCCATGTATGCAATTAGGCTTATAAGTCTTGACTTGTCTGTTGTGTTACTGTTTGATGGCGATGTTTGATGTAAATTTGTATCTGTTAGTGAATAACATGTTTAAACCAACGATGTTTTAACACATATCGCACCGCGCACAAGTACCCAACGTTTTGTTTTTGTTGTTGTTGTTGTTTTCTTTTTCGGTTTTGACTCTTTTTCGGTTTTGACTCTTTTTCGGTTTTCGGTTTTATAGTGAGGCCACCGGTGCACGACCCTAAACTTACTTGGTACTAATTGAGTTAAACCTCCAACCCACCTTTTTTTCCCCCGTGTATGTAAAGTTCGACCATCGACACATATTGTTCAATATCCAACACAAAAAGTCGAAACCAAACAGCTGAATAATTACACCTGTCACTTACGGTAACAGGGTTGGGGTGGGTGTTTGGGAGTTTAACGTCCTTTTCCACCACGTATGGGTGATATCAAAGACGCGTCAACGAGAAAAAGGCCAGCACAAATAGTTGGCCCCAGCCGGGATTCGAACTCACGACCCGAGCATTAGAAGTCCAACGCTCTACCATTCGGCTGTCCCGGCTCCCCCTTACGGCAACAGTCTGCTGAAGTTGTGAAAATGCCTTTAGAAAGAGTTGAAGAAAAAAATGACCGGTTTAGTAAGTGTACATTTCAGCACAACCATACGTTCACACGAATGTCTAACTAGCATATAACAATGTTGATGAAGAAGTCCCAAAGCTGTTGTTTCCATGCAATGTGTAGCCTTTATCCAGACATGACATGATCGTAGTGCGTGTCACTTTGACCGGACATGTCTTGTATAACACGCACGTGCAATATCTCCTTTCCATTTGGAACAAGGTGACAGAATATACGATTCCTTCTCTGGGGTGTAACAGCTGTGAACTATTACAAGTTATTACAGCGAGAAAGATTTAGTGACAGTCTCACTGGGATTAAGTGATAAATACCTGACATAACTAGAGAACGAAATGTATTTTACAACACAATTACGAACGTTTTGTGGCTAAGGACAGGTGTTCCGAGCAAACTGGCTCCATTTATTCATTTATTTATCTATTTGTTTATTTCATCTGTATATAAAAAAGTGTCAGACGGCGGTTTTCTTTTTGTTCCTTTGTTTTGTATTCACTGGTTCATTTAAGGGGAGCCGGGATAGCCGAATGGTAGAGCGTTGGGCTTTCAATGCTCGGGTCGTGAGTTCGAATCGCGGCTGGGGCCAAATATTTGTGCTGGACTTTTTTTCTCGTTTCGCCGTCTTTGATATCACCCTTACGTGGTGGAAAAGGACGTTAAATTCCAAAACATCCCCCCACCCACCCTCGTTCATGTTAAGACTTTCTAGAGACAGGCAGGGTGTTGTTTTACTTTGTTCATGAGTTTGTCTGGTTTGGGTTGTTGTTGTTCGTTGTTGTTGTTGTTTGTTTGTTTGTTTGTTTGTTTGTTTTGTTTGGGTTTTTGTTTGTTCGTTTTTGTTTTTTTTGTTTGTTTGTTTGTTTTTTGGGGGGTCTGTTGTTGTTTTATTTTTTTATTTGTTGTTGTTGTTTATAAAGCGATCAGCAGCATAAGCACACAACGTTTGAAAGTTACTTTTGGAATCAGTCTTGACGCTATTTCAATCGACAATAATTCACAATTGTATAAAACAGAGAAATGTATTTATGAGAAGTCTTACATTCAAGGCCGTCTTCTTGGCGTTGGCTAGACCAGATTATACGTATGACGTGTATATGTCGGCGGATAGCTACTAGTAGTGGCTAGACTTCTGTCTTGTCATTCGGCTCTCCCAGTTATTACAGGAACAGTAATCATGATGCTGTTTATGTTTTAATATTACTGGGGCATTGAACGCTCGCTCTCTCTCTCTCTCCGGCGGCTGATTTCCCGGGTGGCTCACAGAGAGCAAAACCAGCGAGGTTTGACGTCCGTCTGATAAAATGAATTGGGCAACTGAAAGCCAAACTTGCACTGCCGCACGTGTTCTCGAGCTACTGAAGCCAGGCTTCATTTGGGCTGTGTGCGTAATTGCTGTCATAACAATGACGATAACGGAGATTTTTTATAGGCATGAATCATCGGTTGGGGAAGAAGGGAGACTGAGCAGATAACCGCAGAGAATGGAAACGTAAACACACACACACACACGCACACGCACACACAGACACACACACACACACGCACACACACACACGCACACACACACACACACACACACACACACACACAAACCGGCTATTGCCAAACCCGTTAAAACTTAATAATAAGAGCTGTTGATTTGGTTCACTGCCTGGATTGTGGCAATGGAACATACGCAATGTTTCCTAGGAACAAGGGGGGGGGGGGGGGAGGAATGGAAAATAGGGGAAAAAAACTAGAAAATGGAAAATAGTCTTCGCACTGGCTGCCCCGCGGGCATTCGGTCAGCTGCGCCAGTTGAACCATTCCTCTCTCTCTCTCTCTCTCCTGCTCCTTCTCCTCCCGTCCTTTTCATTGCTGTCTCACTGTGCTCTGTACAGAAACTGTTGTGCTATTAGTTGATACAGGAGGCCTGTGCACGATTCCATGTGTTTGTGAGTGCGCATGAGCGTGTGTGTGTGTGTGTGTGTGTGTGTGTGTGTGTGTGTGTGTGTGTGTGTGTGTGTGTGTGTGTTTGCTGTTTGGCTATTTGAAACAATATATAGATGTTTTGATAGGATGAATATTTGAGTTGAAATTTGCGTTGATGTTTATGTGTGGCTTTCTATCCAAACCAATTTGCTAAAATTCGTGATTTCTTGATTACCCTGGCAGGTATTTCCCATTGTTCTTCTACACGTGTCTCCAGAACGAATGTTACTGAATGCTGAGTGCATTTCTTTGGTAGTCATGGTGCCTAACTCAAACAAAGTGTCTCTTTCTACCTTCAATAGTAGACATGCACTTCTCAGCCTTCTCAAACATACCAGCCATTTTTGTTTTGTTGGTACTTTTATGGCCGTTGGTCGTCCATTGTAATTGTAGCCTTGGCCACACATGCCATATTTTGCTACATCTAGAAGGGCTCTCACAATTTGTTTCTGACAAAGCCGAGTGAAAGGAGAAGTTCTCATGGCCCTTGGTCAGGCACACAGCGTTCCAATCGGCTGACCCACGCCGCTATTGTCTCGCGCCACGTGACCAGACGCACGAGCGAGCAATGAAACAAGATAACTTCAGATCCCCGTGGAGCACAAAAGACGGAACCCCCGTAGCAAGACGCGTCGCGGCGCTCGTGCAGTCCTCGTGCGGTCACGTGTCAGCCACACCCCGCATGCGCGCGATTTGCTGCAATTAGGACGACGTGACCGCCTCTCGGTTTGAAGGCCTTTCTTTTTGCCGCGTGCAGGCAGGAAAAATAGCATTGTCTTTAGTGGAAAACAAATGAAAAATTTAACCTCTCTCTGTAAATAACACCAAACGCTCGTCCGGCAAGGCCTTGGGTCTTTTTGACGTCGAGGACTGGTGCACGTGCGGGCTCGCCAAGACTAATCCATCGTTTTGGTGTGGGCCACCGGCCACTCTGCTCAAGGTCAACATTTCTGACACCGGCGTACGTTCAAATCTCGACCTGGGTCAAGTTATTAGTGTGATCACTTTCATTTTGCACATCTTTTCGCTCCCTTTCTAATGAAGCGAAAAATAACATGACTCATATTTCAACTTCACAAGCAACGCTTTGCTTTGCTGTGATTCTGAGCGCAGATGTGAGACGATACGAAATTAAATTTATCGCTTCGCGCGTCAAATTAATATTCTTTTGGAGACGCTCAGATTCTGGCGAAACAAAAGCAGTTATTACACAACAGAAAGAATGTTACATCAATATTCATATATGGCGTACTGCCGCCCTGCGATGCATCTTTCCATTTCCAGTCCTAAATAAATCCGATAATTGTGTCTCATTCGCTGGCTCCTATGGCCGGATATTTACAAGGAAGAGGAAATCAAACTCATCAATATCTGTCACAATCAATCATAAACTCGGTGCCCTCTGTCTGACAATATGAAAGGGGGAGCAGTCTTCCAAAGCCGACGTCGATAAACCAAAAAGAAACATCCGCGAAAACGTTCCCTCAGGCCTAACACAGAGGGGTATAATCCAACTTGTTCTAGCCCCGCTATTCACTTAATTTTACAGCGTCGTTGGCACTCTGTCTGGGGCGTCACACCATTCGCAGAAATTCCGGAGTTCCATCACCACGTGACACTGCCGTCAGGGGCAGATGAAGAGTTATCCCCCCTTACACTGCTGTGAAAACCGCAAAGCAGAAAATCCAATCGAGTCCACAGTGCGCTCGATTGGGCAAAGGTGGCTCGCGTCCATCGGAACTCGCCGGCAAACTTCGCCAAACGCGAGACGAGGCCATAGCGTGTCGAGGCTCCAAGACTTGGGGAACAGGAGGGGTGCATGAACCAGGGGTAGTCATCTGCCTCCGGCATTATTTTTGGCAGCGAATTCAGATGAAGTATAATATTTTTTTTTATATTATTATTATTACTTTTAAGTTTTGTACTTCAGTTCTTGTCAGTGAACACTGGCTTTTCCAATATCGTTTACACTAAATTCTCCATGCTCACTAACTAATGTTTATCCCCCTCTGTACATCGCGATGGGGATGCCAGCAGCACTGCATAGTTGTAACTGCTATTTGTTTTCTACGCTTTATTTATTCGGGAGTTCGATAAATTAGCATGAAGGTACAGCGTCTCCTGCATGTCCTGGGTTTATACTGCCCCGTAGACCAGTTTGCATCATGTGTCCATTTTTGCACGTAGTGCAGGCACACTCAGCCGCGAATTAGTGTTTGTGGCTTGCGCGGCTTGAAGCCCTAAAAACTCACTCACTCACCCAGCAGCGTTGGGGCCAACAGGCGGAACATCTACACAAACTGCTCACTCGGACTACAAATTTTTGATTCCAACGTCATCCGGCCTTTTTTTTTTCGGGGGGGGGGGGGGATTGTTCAAGCCCAACCCCCTCCCCCATTCCCACCCCCACACCTGACCGCCCTAATAATATCGTAAATTTAATCCAATTTTTTTAATGGGTCGGACAGCTGCGGTGTCTCTAAGCGCCGTGAGCACTCGGTTAGCGTGGAGCTGTACGCTATACCAAGTCTCCTCCATCATCATCATCATCAGCAGCAGCATCAGCAGTGTGACATTCGTCTTTTCACGCAAGTTGCGACGTCTGGTTTGTCGTGAACTGTGACCCAGTTAGCTAATACCGCCTCTTGGCCCATACACTCCGTACACCGGCCCACGAGAATCCATGACTGGTGTGAGGAGCTGGAGTAATCAAAGTGATGGCTGTGCTCCTTCCCCACCTCCCACCCCCAACCCCTTACCCTCGCTCCATCCACCTCGGATCTTTTCCGGCAGAATTTGATCAAATGAGCGACAGGGTCTCTACCCCTGTGTGGAGAATCCCGTTGCGGGTCAGGGCCCTGAGTTTGTTCCCACCTCGGAGAGTTTCCGTAAGCAAGGGTGGAGGAGAGCACTTTGCTAAATTACGGGTCTGAGGACGACCCTGTTCCGATATTTCAGGCGGCTGGAGAGGGGTTTAGCACCCCTCTGACCCTTTGCTCCGATTCCGTGAGTGCTTTCGTAGGCAGTAATGTCTTGGAGTCTTTTTCCTGCCTCGTCTTGTGAGGCACATTGCTGGCTCATCTTCTGCTCTGGAAGGGGGCCATTTTCGACGTTTCCTGGGAAACAAAACAGTTGTTGCTTTTTGCTCCTTGTTCAGACTTCATCAATTTTTCTCAGATCAAATCATCTTGAAATTTTGATTCCCCCCCCCCCCCCCCCGGGCGGTTTGGAAGTGGGAGAGAAGTGGGTGGGTGGGCGTGAGTGAACACCTCCCCCCCCCCCACCAATCCCCAGATCTTCACAAACCGCAATATCCCTGGTTGGTTTCTTTCTTTGTCGGCGAACAACCTACACGGGTATTGTTTGTCAGATTTGTTTTAGTACTTACTTATTTAGGCCCATGGCTCCAAGTGGAGCATAGGCCATCGACGACCTTTCGCCATCGTAGCCGTCGATGCTTCCGTAACTTGATGGTTTTACAGGTAGGGGTGTTAACCCTACGCAAACCCATTTAGCCTCTGGGAGAGGTGGTCCACGTTCGTCTGACCTTTATCCTTCGACCTGTCCAGCTTGGGTGACCCTGCCAGGAGCATGTGCTCCCGCTGGCATACCTCTCCGGGTCATTGAGGTACACAAACCACTACCCCACGACAAGGGGTGGACCGTGTAGGGAGATTTGTTTTAGGCGCCAACCTTATTCTTACTCATCATATACTTATGAAAATCTGTTTTCTCTTTCGTTTCTCTGTGGCAGCTCTTACGTGACGTGTTGCACAGCTTGTACAGTCACATAATCGCGGCTTTTGCGGACAACAAAACAGTCATTGTCCTCCGCTTGACAGTAAGGAAAACTGTTTTTGTTCGGGGAAGACACTTATTGTCAAATAACCATGTCTGTGCCATCTCATAAGCGGTGAGTCAGAGAAAGACCGAACTATGGCGGAGTTCAGTGGCCTCAGAGCGTATGTACAGTGAAAGTGGAGTAACTGGAGCTGTTATTGATAGGCCAGTGGTTCGTAGAGGCATCAGTTGCTGTAGTAGGTTTTGAGATCTAGAAGTACATGACCAGACGGAAAACTGCATTTAGAAGTTCCAGTAGGTGATAGATTAGGAGTTGTTGTTGTTGTTGTTGTTGTTGTTGTTGTTGTTGTTGATGATGATGTTGTTGCGAGAAAGAAATTCTAAAGACGATGTACATGGACTCGGGAGAACGGCGTGTGTGTGTGTGTGTGTGTGTGTGTGTGTGTGTGTGTGTGTGTGCGCAGAGGATGACATCGAGGTTGGGGTGGGTTTGGTGTCAGTGAAAGCAAACGACGCTCACACAGCACGGGAAAAACCTCCTGCAGTGTAAAGACAAGAGTAAAATCAATGGGTATCATGAGGTGTGAGTGTTTTTCCTTAATATGATTTCAAAGTCCGGCACACCAGTGAAAGGGTCTGCATTAATTCTGACCAACAACCACCATTGCCTTAGTCGTGAGTGAAGTAATCACATGCACTAGCCCGACCATCGCCTCCCGCTATATAAAAAGAACAAGCCACTGCACACCAGCAGGAACCACTTCAAACCACTATATTACGCAAAGCGTGGGCCTTCCCCGATAGGCGCGAGACCGCTGCAGATTGCGTGATAGTGGCTTCAAGTGGCTTGTAGTGATGTGAAGATTTGGTTTAAACATTTTTTATTCATTGAAGCCGGTTCGCCGTCATGCAGTAAACAGAATAATAATAATAATAATAATGAGGATTTTTATAGCGCCTAATCTCCGAAGCCGGGGCTCTAGGCGCTTTACAAATGTATACAAAAGGTGATAAATAAACACATGAATAATAGATAAATAATCAACTAAATAAATACAAATAAAAGCGTACATACATAGATACATACATTACATACAGTCATATAGTCAGACATACAGTCAGACATACATAAAAGCACTGACACCTACATACATACCAACATACGATACACACCTACATCTATAGTACACACTGCAAAAACAACGGGTTGGTGATGGTAACGGGCTGAATCATTTATCTGAGGGCTGATGTGAATAGATGGGTTTTAAGTATTACGTTGAAAGAGAGCGAAGCAAGTAAAAATATGACTGAAGATCTCAAGTCAAAAAGCGAATTTTGCATGTGGTTTTAAGAGTTATAAACAAGAACAAGTGAATTTAGATCAGCAGTCCAGACAATCCTCATCTAATTCCGTGACTTCTTCTACTGAAGACTGAGGGAGGGCCAGCGCCAACTCATGCTATAACTTGCGTCAAGGAAGTTGCGAAACAGACCAATCACCTTCAGGGTAACTCGCCAGTTCCTCACTGCCCGCCTCAGGACCGCCCGGTCGCCAATTTGCATCGTTTCCCTAAAATGTTTTCCGTGTTTAGTGGCGCCGGCCCCAGCCCGCCCAGGCTTCTACCGGCCTGTCATGGCCGCCATGATGGACGTTGGGTCACGTGACCTCCTGCCAGCGACCACCTCACGCCGGTTGACCCCGTCTGGCCTCTCTGGTGACACGTTCCGTGATACGGTAGCGGAATATGAAGGAGTCTGTGAACTCAGCGTCTCCGGAGGGCGTTAAGAAATTGTGTAGGTGACGTCCTCGGGGACAGCCCGCTTGAAAAATGGTTTTTGAAACGAACTGACGGCAATGCTTCCAATGAGGGCCTTTTCTTTGGCGATTTGTAAACCTGTTTGGTCTGTGTGTATTGATGGTTTTCTTCGTGGAAATGTTGAACCTGACGCCTGGTCTCAAAGTGCTGCAACTAGAAAATGTATATTCCACGAAATCGCCTGAAGGGTTATACCCCTTTTAGGTAATTTGTCTGCTCTGTTTTTATTTAGATGACGGATACCCATTCCCTTCAAACGAAAACTGGCATTCAGGGGCCAATGAGATAAGTTCTCGGTTTAGTTCAGTGATGGATTTCCGCCCTCCCTGAGAATAGGTGAGTTTCGTCCAAAGATAGATGACACATTTGTGATAGGATTAGATATTATTCAAAAGATTGATGACACAGTTTGCGATAGGTTTTGATTTTATTTCACTGATGGAGTGCGCCCTGGGTGACCTGTACGTTAGTTATTTTTGACATATGATATTATTGTGCTGTTTTTAATTTGAGGGGATGGGGTGGAGTGGGGTGAGGGTGTCAAGAAACAAAAGTTTCCAGTGAAAAAAAAAAGGTACAACTCCAGTGTAGTTGCATTTATTCCAAAACGTTCTTGCGATGCGATGCTACGAATGAGAACAAAATCTCAGCTTTAAAGTATATTCAGATAATGAATCACAGCATGCCCATTAAACTTACTATGTTCTGGTAGCCGACCTCATCTTAATGGAATTTTCAGTTAGGGTTATCACGAAGGTACGGCTGACTAACACTTCTGTGTAAAACTTTACTCAGTAGTCATTGACTAGTCGTTCAGCGCATTTTAACTCTTTTTCTCTGTGTAATCACGCGTGACGGAGACAGCACAGAACCAGCCCGATGTTTAAGACCAGTTCTTGTCAGTTGTTCCAAGCCAGTATTATGGGACTGGTGTCATGGTTCAGTGAATCCGACGTTTCTTTCAAGCTCATGGCACCAAAGATTGACAGTCTGCTGTCGTCAATGGTGCATGTCGGTCGTTGTCATCCGTCTTTATTATATGTTGGGGGGCGGGGAGGGGGGGGGGGCAACAAAACAAAACAGAAGCATAAAATATGGGTTCAGGGTTGTTTCTGACGAGGAACAGACGGATATACGGAGTATGAACAACAGCAAAACACAAGAGGTAAAGAAATAAAAAGTTGGTGGAAAACAAACAAACAAACAAACAAACTAACTAACGAGGACCAAAGAAGCAAAGCAAAAACGTTTGTGAGGTGTGGTCGGTCGATATCTTTTTCTTGATATCTAACTCAATAAATGGAAAGTTGTTTTACGCGCTTTTTTTAATGCTATAATTATGTGCATGTTTCAGATTGTGTGTGTGTGTGTGTGTGTGTGTGTGTGTGTGTGTGTGTGTGTGTGTGTGTGTGTGTGTGTGTCAGCGTGCGGTTTCCAAAATCAGGCGGATAACAACAGTTCTGGTGAAAGCATACGTATATTGGGACAGGTTACCGGAGCGGAAACTCACTCTTCTTGTTGTGTCAATTTGTTCCTCTTTGTCTGCTCAATGGACATTTGGCACCAATGTCTTCATCTCAGTCTCCACTCTTCCACGAGTCTCTATACTGCACATTAATGATCTCAGTTCACACGCGTGTTTCACTCCTTAGTATCACCCCCCCCCCCTTTCCTCTTACCTGCATCCTTCCCTTCCTGAACCGTATGTCACGGGTGAGCTACACACAATTGTCGAGATGCAGTCAAGCAGGACGATGAGACCGGGCCAACTAACGCGAGTTTATTTTGCCGGCGATACTCCTTGTGGCAACAATGTCTGGCCTGGAAGAACAGAACTTCCGTTGACTAATAACACTAGCTATAGTGGCTGCCGGAGCGAGACGGAGTTTAAATTCACCAGCTACGGCTGGTGACAGTCGGTGAATTGGCGTCGGCAAGACAGAGATGGAACTGAAAACAGTGTTTCTCGCTGCAGGGCGAATCAATCAAAGAAAATGGACTGGAAGGAAACGTGGCAGTGGGAGGAGCTGTTGAGTCTATCAGGGAGGAGGGGTGGAAGGAGGGGTGGAAGGAGGGGCTGGGTTGCCCGGGTATGTCCGGCACTCACTTTGTGATTTGTTTTGCGGACACTCGGAGTAATCCGGTATTACTTAAATGAAAACCCCGGAAGATGAACATTATCTGTTTGTTTGGTTGTCTGTTCTCGTGTTTCCTGCTGTGCTTGTATCACTGGAAAGGTGAAGACTTCACAAATCACAACTATTCCAAGCTCACAAAGTCGATGACACTTTGGCTTTGGGACACCAGGGCAAAATGTTATTGGCAGACCCCCCCCCCCCCCCCTAAAAAAAAAAAAAATAAATAAATAAATAAATAAAATAAATAAATAAAAATAAAGAAAGAAATAAATAAAATAAAGAAAGAAATGAAAGAAATAAGAATAAAAACAACAACAACAACAACAACAACCAACAACAGCAACAACAACACCGGCAACAAACAAAACCAAACAGTTAACAACAAACAAGACAACACAAAAACACAAACAACAACAACAACAACGATAAAAAGCCAACAAAAACGCAAATAAAAAAACAACAAAACATCAAGATATCAAGCACGCTTAGCGGGCGCGAAACGTACACAGAAAACAAAATAAAATAAAATATTTAAAAAAGGTTGCGTATGACTCTCAGTTTCATCCCCAGCAATATAAATTGCACGTTTCATTCACAACGTGACACCGTTCATGAAGCTAAATGTGACACGAACTGTTGCCCCACACACACACAGTTTAACCCGGGTGATGCATGACACCCTTGCCGCCGGCCGGGTACTCCGTCTAACAAGCTTCATCCTCAGTCTCAGACAATATAAACAATGGCCGGTGTCGAAGGGGTAAATTTCGCTTTCCGATTACACCCGAATCCCTGTCGTCAAGGCGCCACGCGCACCGAGCCGCGCTCGGCAAATTTCGACAGTTGACGGTAACAAATATGGCGACACCGGAAGAGGGGGCCGGTGCCACCGGAAAAAGGACCCCCTCACCCGGCAATTAGTCTGCGGCCCTTAATGACCAGGGCGCAATTTCCTTGTTACGCACCGGTGGCGGCACCAGGCAAGGGTTTGACGGGTTTTCATCCCCTGCTGTTTTTACACACAACAAATGCACGCGCTGTGAATTAATGAAACAAAAACTAGGCGTTGAGTTGGAGGTTTGTTACTGCTGGATCCGAGTTCCTGACAAAGAAACGACGACAGCACAACTGAACAAAGGGCGAAAGAAAAATATTTGAGTAAGAGGATTTGGTTCAATATCAGTGAGAAGTAAGGATTTAGATCGCTACTGTTTCTTTTTGGTAGCAGACTCGTCGGCATATTGAAAACTTAGAAAGGGGCTTTGCCCTTGCAAGTCGCATTGCTTGTTTGTTTGGTTTTGTCACTGTACACTAAAACTGCACGCAACACAAAACAGGACACTCGTTAATACTCGGCATTGAAAGAAGCGTCATTGACACGTTCAGTTCAGCTTCAGCCCGAAACATCTACCTCAAACCTGAGGCGGTTTGTGTGCTATGCCTAACCCGACCGTGCCGTGCAACCGACCAGCACGTGACTTTTCGGGCTGAAGTGTAGACTGCATTGTCTTACTTTCTGTTCGTTTGTTATCACTGAAAAGCAACACCACCTTTTCGTTTCATTTCATTTTTCACGCCAACTTCTCCGCCATGTATGCATGTATATAAACTGGCACAGACGAGAACACGTATAAGTTTTTACTTGTTGTGCCCTGTAACAATGCTGGTTACTGTGTGATGGTGATCTTCGCATCAATAAAAATGTTTAAACCAGCACCACCAACGACAACCCAACAACTGAAACTAACGAAGGGAAAAAAACAAAGAAAAAAAAACAAAGAAAAAAGAAAAAAACTGCAGAATAACAACAAACCCAAGAATTCAAAAACAAACAATGCAAAACAACAACAACAACAACAAAATCATACGCCGCCCATCCGTCCACACCACAAAAACAAAAGCAACACAACCGCGCATTAAGTTTCATTCAGTCAGGCAGAAGCATCACATCAAAATCATTCCACGTCAGTAAACTAAAAAAAAAAAAAAAATCTGGTCGCGCACAGAGAGAGTGGGGGAGGGGAGGAGAGAGAGAGAGAGAGAGAGAGATTACAGGGCCGTGATTTTAATTAAAAGTGCAAACCCTTGACTAATCCTCAATTCGGCAAGCTGTCAGGAGGCGTGGTCGGACACCGCATCCGATGCCTGCAATCTTCACCCGTCACAACCGTGATCACATTTGAGCGGAACAGCTGACTGTGTTGATGACACAGAAATCACACCTTGAGCTGTGCGGGTTTGCCGGGGGCGGGGGGGGGGGGGACAAAACAAAACAAAAAAAGAAAACAGAAAAAAAAAACCAGAGTGACAGTCTCCAATGTGCGGAAATGATTTTTTTAACATGTGGGGCGGTCGGTGGTCTAGTGGTTAAGAGACCTGTCACCAATGCGAGAGGTCAGAGGTTCGAGTCCCACTCGGGGCAAAGAATTTTTCCTTCTCGTATGTGGCACCGTTCATTCGGGCCGATCGTCGGGGGTTCTCTCCGGGTACTCCGGCTTCCTCCCCCTCTGCTTTGGAAATGTTCAGCCCACCAAATTTGATAAATAAATGCAATTCTAAATCCCGAAATTTAAATAGCTGAGCTGACGTCATTGTAATGAGATTGTGTGTGAGAGAATGCGTGTGATTCACGTGAGCGTGCGTGTTGGGTTCAGTTCGCGGCACTTTGAGCCGATTCATGAAATTGGGTAAAGCGCCTATACAATACTCATTATTATTATTATTATTATTATTATTATAAAATAGCTGTCCTCCTCTGTCACATTCAGCAGGACTTGGAGAGTCAGTTATTCTTGTGCTGATGTTAAAAGTTCAATTCTTGGTCGTTTTCCAGCGACAAACAAAACAAAAGAGAGGTACCTGCACATTAGATTTAATCAACAGAACGCACTTGTAACTATCTAGGGGGAGCCGGGGTGGCGGAATGGTAGAGCGTTGGACTTCTAATGCTCGGGTCATGAGTTCGTATCCCGGTTGGGGCCAAATATTTGTGCTGGCTTTTTCATCGTTGCCCCGTCTTTGATATCACCCGTATGTGGTGGAAAAGGACGTTAACGCCCCCCCCCCCCCCCACACTCACACACACACTACCACAGAACTATCTAGGACTCGTCTCAGCTGAGGAGTTACACAACACTAATAGCTTCCGAGGCATATGGCAACAATTCCGCTAAATATAGTACAGATTTCTTTTGCCCCGTTTTCATTTGTGTGCAGAGTATAAAAATAAAAATAAAAAAAAACGGCAATTTTTGGGCTGTTTATTGGCTTTGTTAATAAGTTTCACGCCAGGTAATAGTGAAAACAGTAAAACTTGAACCTGGCATGAGGGCTGTTTCTATTCATGCGGCTGGGGCACACGAGCTAGCAGCCGACAGAGGAATGACGGAGTAGATGGTCGCTGCTAGCATTGCAAAAAAAGTAGAAAATTGGAATTCGTTTAAATTTATCCTACACGCGAGTCTTTGGCTGCTGGATTTTATTTTATTTTATTTTATTTTATTTTTGGAGGGGGGGGAGGTGCAATTTAAAGCATTACTTTTATATAGTGTCATACGCTGTGTTATGTTTAATAGGAACACGTGGCATTTTCTTTGTACTTTGTAGCCTGCCTCTGTTTTCTATCTTCGTTCTAGTTTCCTCGTAAGCCAGCGAACGAAATACGAAATTCTGAGTTTGCTGACGCTTCCGATTTCCACACAACTGACGAAAAAAATCTTGTTCTGGCCTACTTCGAAAAACGAGCTCCTTTTATGCATAGCTCAACAAAATGAATAATTCGTGTAAAAATTAGCGGTGGTCAGTCAGCATAACAGTTGTGTTTACGTCTAGTGATGTTAAATGTAATGTTAAAATAATTTGTAAAATGGATTACAAATTCTGTTCAGTTGGCAACGGACAACAGAAACAGTCGCTTTAAATCGCATAAAATCGCGTATTTTTCCTGAAGAACTTTGATGAAACAGTTCCTGAAGAACTTTGATGAAACAGTTCCTGAAGAACTTTGATGAAACAGTTCCTGAAGAACTATGATGAAACAGTTCCTGAAGAACTATGATGAAACAGTTCCTGAAGAACTATGATGAAACAGTTCCTGAAGAACTATGATGAAATAGTTCCTGAAGAACTATTCAAACTAAGCACAAAAATATAATATATAAAAAAACTGACTAATTTAGCGTGAAGTTTGGGTCAGTACCCCATAGTATCCCGCTTCATTTGACCTCGTTCGTCATGTCTCGAACTTTGCAGACAGTTTTCAGCAGGACACCAACCACACTCACAATCCAACAACTCTAGACCAGAGCAGCACAACCTCTTTCTACCAAAAAGGGCACAACAGCTTCCAAACCGAACATTACCTCAGCCCATTTTTCCCCAGCATGAGTAAAAAGCACAACATACGGGGGTGGCAGGGCAAATGAAGATTGGATTGCACAGCACAGACCACGCGAGACTCTGGCCTGAGCCATACATGCCCCCCAGGGCAGATCCCCATTAGTTGATTGGCCGCACGCGCTCCATGCTTTGGACGTGCTGCACGAAAGACACGGAGTCCAATACAAGCCCCGGATGAGGCTGGTGGATCATTCTCCAGACATAACGCTGCAGACGCCGTTTTCGGTGAATCAGTGAATACGACCTTTAGTTTAGCTGGTTCTGCTCCACCATTGTCGTAGAAAAGAAAAGTGAATATTTGTTCTTTAGTTTTCTAGGCAATGTCTCTTACGTGGAAATCTAGTCTCGCACACGCGAACGCATATCTCTGTACCACGAGTTACTGATAAACGATTTGAATACGAAACGGCGTTCTTATATGACCAGCGCAAAATGTCGTAATCTTTCCTAGACGATTGTGGATGCTACATTACTGGTACAGTCAAACCTGTGTAAGGCGGTCAAAGGGCTGGGGCAAACTGACCGCCTTAGACAGGTGGCCGGGTTTATCCAGGGTGGCATGTCAACAGCTAGCATGTCAGGGAGATCCTCTGGGGTGACCGGGTTAGACAGTGGCATGGCTTATACAGGTGATCGCCTTGGCAGGTTCGACTGTAGTGTCAAGCCGTTGGGAACAAACTAGTCCCACTCATCTGGCTCAACACCCCTGTCTCGGATTCCTACATTCATAAAGGCTGGCTGGAGCGTTGTGGGGCGGCGGGGATTTTGACTGTGTATCGGCTGGGTGGCAGCTTGGGTTGGAATCAAAGATGTGACAACTGTAAGATCCTACCGTGACACTGCAACCGTTAGAAATCCCGAACCAAGTCGCTGCTCGATTTCTTTGTCGCCCGACATGTCCGCAAAGATTGAATTTGTAGGCGTGGGAAATCCGAGATAACGAAAGGAGACTGTACTGTTTATTGATGACGCAGGAAAGCCTTTGAAAGCAACGATCGTCAAATTGTATACGTTTAGCTAACTTAAAAAAAAAAAAAAAAACCCTGTAGACTGACAGTTGTATTATTATAACAGTATATACGCCTCATCGTTAACTCTACAAGCTGTTACGATAAAACAAAAAATATGAGGGGGGGGGGGGGGGGAGAGGGTCACAAAAATATTTTAAACTTTACTTCACGCAGTTGAGCTACAGCTCTGCGCACAGGTTTCATTTGACGTCGAATTCCATCGTTGGTATATACAATTTTATCCGGAATTGTTCGTCTTCAGTTGGTATACAGTCACAATACATAAGGCAACGGACGCAAAGTGTCTGCACAGCGCGTCCACCTGCACAGCATCTTAACTCTTACTTTGCTGGCAGAGGTCCATCTTTCGTTATTCCATCCTTGGAGTGTTTGCTTATCGTGCTTTTAGACAATTTCTCCCTACACGTAAGTGCTCTCATGTGGAGCTTTGGCCACTGCCGGGCTCAACGGACTCCGGGATCGTGCTAATCCACACAGACTGAAAGCGCACGATGGCCAGAACCATTATGCCATACCGATCAGATCCATCATTTCCATTTGTACGTCCGTTCGTTCCATCGTCCATTTTCTGGAAAACCTACCCGGCGCATGCCTAATTCCTCGGACGACCGTCAGCAAACAGCACGAGAGTCGTCTAAAATCACAGCAAAGTAATCCCGGAGAGAGCGCATGACGCACCTGTTCAACACCCACACATGCACGCGTCCAGCACGCGCAGACAGATAGCTGCAAATCGCACAAACAATATGTACAGATCCTCCGAAACCACTCCAACAATCCATTCCTATTGTCGTCTGAATGTACGCGGGGAGGTTTAAGCTGCGGGCGAGCGGTTCTAAGACAATGGTTGACGAGCGCTCTTGCAGGTAATTAACTGCTCGGGCATTTTCAGCGGAACGCAGAGCGAGGAGTTTTGCTGTTGTCTTGGGAGGCTTTTTATTCGTTTCTGTAGAGAAGGGAGGCTAGGAAGAGACGCGGCAGCCATGTTGCTTAATGGACGGTGTTTTAACTTGTGATCCACTTCCCGCCGCCCTCTTAACTCATTACCGCGGACGGGAAGACGGGATGAGGGTGGTCTCTTGGTCGATGACGCATTTCGGGCCGCGCGGAGGTGGAGGGAGCTGTTGATGGAACTTCCAGCGGTCAATGGTTGGTTGTCGGCGGTTGAACGTCCTTTCCCCACCAACTGTGGGTCTTCCCAACCCTTTTCACGGCAGGAGAAAAAAAACCCGTAGGTAACCTATCAAACAGGACTGCAAATTTACGCTCCAACAAGCGCTGATGTCTTAGTTCTCTCAGTCATCGTTGAAGGTGACAGTTCATTGTCCGTGCGTTTGTAGGGATGCTGTTCTGTTTGGATGGTTCCTATTTTCGAGAAGAATTTCCAGTTACCGGCACAATTTTTTTTAATGATGATGTTGATGATTTTCTTTTTAACAAATCAAGTTCAGGTCGAAATATCTTGTTAACTTGGATTTGGACTTGAGGAAATATGTCAGACGGCTGTCTCATCGCTCATCGGACCCATTTCAAGTCCTTATAGCATGGAGCTGGAAATGTGAATGACAAGAAAATCTACAGTGTGTGTGTGTGTGTGTGTGTGTGTGTGTGTGTGTGTGTAAAAAAGAAATATCCCATAGCTGTTTGTAGAGACTAATTACATGTTGTCACATTGTGATTTGCAGCAAACACACAAGAACTGACCCTAACGTTTTCCCAGGATTTTTTAATGTGTTTCCCCACGACAAGCTTCTGCTTCTTGTGATTAAGACAAACGACACTCTCCTTTCGCTTGGTTTTACCTCGCTTCTTCGCTTTCCAGCCTCCAGCTTTTGTTGAAGACGATAAAACACAACACCTTATCGCTAAATAATTCATAATGGCTGATCACACGGCTGCGGCTGTGTACGTCTGAAGTTAAGGAGATTTACACTCTAATAATCACACACACACACGCACACGCACACACACACACACGCACACGCACACGCACACACACACACACACACACACGCACGCGCACACGCACACGCACACGCACACGCACACGCACGCACGCACACGCACGCATGCACACACTGCGGGCGCGCGCGCGCGCACACACACACACACACACACACACACACACACACACACGTACACAAGCGAGCAACTCTCAGGAGATACCATAAATTAATGATCTGCTGGGCGATGTCTCCCGAGATTTGGAGACTTTAAGCTTCATCAATAAAACATGCGTTGAAAAACAACACGACAGCGGAGGCTAAGGCGTCGAAGCAAAAGATTAATGCCAGTGTTTCCAGCAGGCCAAAATGGCTGCCGCTGACATGAAAGTGTCAAAGAAACCCCGCTCCTCATCTCTGCTGTGTGGATTTCAGGTTTTGGTCTGGCATCTGTAGTGACGAGCTGGAAAGTGTTTTAACACTTCCTAATCCAATTGTTTTCAAGGAAGCATGTGAGGGTTTGAGTGCGGCAGATGGCAGTCAGTGAGAAATCAAGGGAGTGAAAATGCATCGAGTCCATTTGAGATGTCGGTTGAAAACCAATTACTAGTCTCCGTTTATTTATAGCTTTCATTGTTTTTCCCGTGTTATTTGTGCGATTTTTTTTTATTTTTTTTTTTTGGTGAAAACCTTCAGGTAATCATATTCCTCCAGCTCTATCGGCCCCCGTAGTGTAGTGGTCAGTGCTTCGGACCCTGGACCGGGAGACCCGGGTTTGAGTCCAAGCCGAGGCAAGCGGGATTTATCCGACCTAGGTCGGCTCCTAACTGAGCGGGTGTGCTATGGGCCCAATGGGGAGACTGTTGCCACACAGTCGAGTTTCACCCACTTCGCGGGTGCGACTTTTGTGGTGTTTCTCATGGTGTGGATGATTACACGGCCGGAACCGCAGGTGCCGTAGCTCCCGGGCCTGGTTAACGGCGGGATATTCATGAAGCTTGGAATGCGGCCCTGTCCCCAGTCCCAAACCACACGGACCTCCATGGCATCATCTTACCCTCATCCTCATCTCCATCATCAAGCATAATAAAAATTGCCCCAATTTTCGAGCCCTCCGTGGCTGCCACCCATGACCTGACACTGAGGCTGGCAAAGATTCGGGGCAGAAAAAAAATCCTCCTCCAGCTAAATGACGTTTGCTTATGCAATATAAATTACAGAATATTGCTTGCGTGGGGAGGATTAGGCTTTAAAAAAAATGCTGAAGCTAACTGTCGTGAATATGTTGTTTCCTACAACTTGTTGGGGGGGGGGGGGGGGGCTACTGCAAGAATGTCACTAGAATATTAGCAACACCGTGCACTTCTGTTCACTGTGCCTTACACTGAAATGAGCAAATACAATCCTATTGTTTTATTGCATTTTCACTCCCGTCCACCCTGCCCTGAATGATTTCCTGTCGCAAGACCCCTTACATACACCTCATACATCCCCATGTCCAGAAAATGTACACGGTCCGCTTCGTGATAGAGAACAGAGATGGAGGTCATGACAGACCGAGCCCATTAGCCCAAGAAGGGAGAGGGATGGGACGATGGCGTGGCAGGCAGGAAGCATATCGAACTGACTGTGGTCCAGACAGGCGCCCGGCCTCCGACCTCCTGTGAGAGGCGTGTCATGTGACATGCGGGAGATGGTCCCATCCATCCCGTGTCCTCCAGCTGGGAGAACTGACACGCTCACGCTTATAATGTATGTGGTGTATGGAAGCTTTGAAAGTGGGCCATTCTTCTCGCGTTCAGTCTTTCGTGTGTGTGTGTGGATGTTGATAAATTTATTGGAGGATGTGGGTAAATGGGTGGGATTCTGAGATTTTTCTATGATTATTGGTCTTTTGTGGGATGGGAGTCAGGCCGGGGAGGGGTGGGAGGATGGAGGGGAGGGGGTAAGTGGGTTGGTGTCTGTACGGAGATTATTGATCGTTTGTGTATGTGTGTATGTGTGTGTGTGTGTGTGTGGGGGGGGGGGGGGGGTATTCTGTATCAAGATTATTACTTGTTGCACGGGGTAGGGGGTGGGGGTGGAGTTTTATCCAGTACCGTGATTAATGGGTATTGCTTGTTTGCTGGTATGTGTGTGTGTGTGTGTGTGTGTGTGTGTGTGTGTGATTACCTGTTGTTTGTGGTGAGTGGCGGTGGGTGGGATGGTGGTGGTGGTTAACGTCCTTTTCCATCTCGACAGGAAGATTTTTTTTTTTAAACTGGGTAACGCACCTCATACTTCAGCCCGAACAATCTCCTCAAAACTGCTGTCCATACAGCGCGCTGTGCACAAAAGACCACGTGATTCTTCGGGCTAAACCCTAGACTGGTCAGGAAAAAAACAGCACACACTTTTGGCTCCCACCTGGGAATTGAACTCACGACCTCAGCTCCGACAAAATGACGCACGAACGCGTTGTATATGTGCAAAGTATAACACCCCCAAGAATAATATGCACACTGACGCACTAACAGCACAGTTTGGGACGCGGTAAGGATATCCACTCTGACGCACTGAAAGTATCCAAAGCGCTGTGGATAACGGGATCAGGCCGCAGACGCGTGTGAAGGTCGTGCTTCAGCTAAAAAAGCCTGCCTCGGTCAACGGTCAGCGCGCAAAGCGCTTTTCGCTGTTCCAGTGTCGGTGACACGAGTTTTAGCAATCAGCTAAAAACACCCCCAGTCACGGGGCAAATTGCAAATGCACACACACGCTGTCTTTGATGAGAGTAAAAGAGCACAAAAAATAAAGTGCTTTAAGGAATTTGTGCTGTATTGAAATTTCATCCATTAAGTAATTTCCCCTCGGCGGCGGTTAAACAAGAGGGTTCGTGCTGGTGGAGGCTTTTCCCCCGAGTGGGTCCATTTCCCTTTGCGGGGCCGAGTAGCCATATTGGATACTTTAGCAAGGGAGTGAATCACTCAAACACATTATCTATATTAATATTGCAAACACTAAACTCCCCAACAAAATGTCACTTGCCTTTGCCGCGGCCCCACTCTCCAATTTACCTTAATGGTGCTGAAAGGAAGCGACCGTCAGACTGGCTTACGCTGGTCCAACCTGTCAGCTCTGTTTGTTTCCATGTAGTCGAGGCCAGAAATCTGCATATCCCATCCCCAAAACTCAATCCTTGTAGCTTTAAAAGCCTTGTCGACCCACTCCGACTACACAAACATCCATTAGCTCTGGCCCACGACTCATTGTCGGTGGAGGAGCGCGACTGAAAGAAATACCGTGTTGTTTCTGGCCATGTGCGAGGTGACTTCGAACCCTTCAGCGGTCCTTGGCGAGGACGGCACTTCGGCAATTTTGTCTACGTCTCAGTTTGTGTATCCGTTCATGTGAGCCTCGTGCGGGAGCCTGAGCGTGTCCTGGGGAAGCGAGGTGGTGTGATTCCAGGAGTAGATAGTGTCTGCACAATCCTGGAGATTCCAGTCATCCTCCTCTGGTTCCAGAGTGGTGGAGCACTTCACAGAATTGTGTCTACTTGAAGGAAGTGTGTGTATCCCTTCTCTTGCTCTTTTTGCAGGAGAAACGAGTTTGTGTGTGTGTGAGTGTGTGTGCGTCCCAGTCACCTAAGGGTCTGATGATTTTCTGGGGAGATAACGTGTGCGGAGTTTCTGCTGTGTTTGAAGTTTGCCCGCTGGATTTCAAAGATAAGAGTCTCCGTTTGCTGTGACATGCTCGGTAATGTTTTGACTCGATCTGTAATCTGTGAGAGGGGAAAAAGGCTTCAAGAAAAACAACCAGTTTTAGAACGAAACAGTGAGCAAAGCTGGCTGCGTTTTGAGTGGTTCGGGTTTCCGAAACTAAACTTACCTTCAGTGTTCATATCTGTTCATACAGTTTATCTTTTTATCTCTGTTCATGCAGGTTTCGTGTGGAAGGACAAGAAATGCTGTGTCTAATTTGTTTCAGTTTAAACTGTATTTAAATCTGTGCACGTCGGTTGGCACGAAGGAGACAGTGTCAGTTATTAAAAACAGAATAAGCGGAGACGTAAAGCTATGTGTTCCTATAGTTTAGCTGTCTGCAAGAGATTCAGATGAAAGTCAGTTCGTGTAGAGTTAGTTCTGATCAAACGTTTGCACTCACTGAGCCTGAATACATCAATTGTCAATAAATTTCTGTGTTCCAATACACGGCTAATTTTTGGATTTGGCAAGCTGTCTCTTGAGATGATGATGATGATGATGATGATGATGATGGAGACTTGGTATAGTGTACGGCTCCACCCTAACTGAGTGCTCACGGCGCTTAGGAAGAGGTTTTGAAAGGAAAGATAGTGAAAAAAAATCTTAGAGAATCTTAGATGACTTGGTAGGTTACTGCCCTAGTCTTCAGATTTACTGCTGATGCAGTTCACAGGTGATCGCTGGCTCTTTAACCAATGGTTCTGAATAATTTACACACGAGAACAAGAGAGGGAATGAACGCTGCCTCAACAGTTCTAGAGGTACTTCGTCCAAATGAAAATGTCCTTGAAATTATTTTCGCGTTTTCCGCTAGATTGGACATGATTCGACACAACTCTTTCGTGTTCATTCAATGCCGAAAACTTCCAGTAAACACCCAGAAAACTTTCTGCATGCATGATAAAACTGCTAATCAACCATGCCTAAAAATAATTGAAACTTGAAGCAGTTTGCACTTCACTTGTTTGGCGCTGCATAAAAACCCACAAAACAAGTCTAGAAGCATTTCATGCACATATAATCAAGCCTTCTTTTAGAGTGATGCTGATTTTTTTTCAATTTCCAAAACTATAAATTCTTCAACAAGATTTTTGTAAAGCAAAGCCCTCTGTAAGATGCCGGCACATTATTAATTCATACGACACAGGCTGCGCAATGTTTCTCACTCTCGACGCTTCATCGCTGTTGTAGGACTTTTGTGGCTGTCTGAGGTTCGTCTGTCTGCCACATCATTAATTCAACACGGCATTTGCTGCTTCTCTGGAGATACTGATGGCGCAACAAGCGGAGAAACACTAGGCTTACTTGATGAAGCGTGAGGTTTTTTCTTTCTTGGAGGGAAGGCTTGTATTTATTCATGCATTCGCTCCACGCTGAAGTACAAAACAGAATTATTTTCGCGAGAAACGTGTGTATCAGAGACAAAAAAGAAATCACGAACAACCCGATCGGTTGTTCGAAGTGACATTTCGAGCATAAAAGAAGCCATGAATAATTCTGTGTCGAAAGTGGAAGCAAAACGTGAAATGCACCTGTTAGTGATGTCATAGTTAGTTTGCTTGTGACGAAATTATTGGTGTGAGTCACCTGCACTTTCACTGACGCTGATAGGGTACAAACAGCCCACCCCACCCCTCAAAACAACAACAACAACAACAACAACAACAACAAGCCCAAGAGCAATAAGACAAGATCATGATTGTAACATTTGAAGAATTTTTATAGATATGAACAAGTGTTATTTTCTGTCAAACTAAGCTTTCCTGATGCCTTACAGTAAGCCGGGATAAAAAAACACACAAAAAAACCGAGCGAAAACAATCACAGCAGAATTTGCCCAGTGTATACTGTACGAGTACTGACATTTTTCACACACACAAATGTCAACTTCTTATCGATGGTGCTAGGAAAGAGTGCTCGCCAAAACCACATTACTTCTCCAATACAAGGAAGTGTAAAACTGACCTTACCGTTGTCGGAATAATGACTAAAATATCTTTTCCCGCAAGAAGGGGGTTTGCTCTAAGGGTATATCGGACCGATCCAAAAAAAAAAGTTTAAAAAAACATAGCCTCGACAATCTTGACGTGCACGCTCTCTACTTTTGTTCGTGTTGTAACTTGTATGAAAGAAATACCCTTTGACAGAGTAAGACTGAATAATTATTTATTTTTCACAAGCATCGTCTTGGACTACTGGCCGGCGCTACCCAAACGAAGAAACAAATCTCTTCACATTCTGGATGGATACCCCAGCGGCGGAGAACTCCCCGAAAAACGTACCCGGTCACTTTTCTACCCTTGCAGCCTCAGGTCTGCCAAAACAGGCGGGTGCGTGTGACAGCAGCGAACAGCCAGGGAGGAAAACCGTACACACGACGGCGCCACT
Organism: Batillaria attramentaria; assembly: GCA_018292915.2. Classification (NCBI taxonomy): domain Eukaryota; kingdom Metazoa; phylum Mollusca; class Gastropoda; family Batillariidae; genus Batillaria; species Batillaria attramentaria. The sequence goes on along the minus strand of JACVVK020000030.1, from coordinate 2,722,858 downwards.
TCTCCCCCGAACAAGCCTCGGTCGACCAAACTTTCTTATCAAAGTTTGCACCGCGTCGCCCTGCGCAGCGTTCGTGTCACTTCCGGCACACCAGCGCCGCCTGCAGGTGAGCAGGTGAGTTGTCGCCCTTTGTTGATTTGTTTGTCTTGTTTGGGCGCGCGCAGATTGGCCAGTGGGAGGAGGCGCCGAGAGAAACAGGGGAGAGAAACGGCAGCCAGTAAAAGACGAAACGTAAGGAAGGGGGGGGGGGAGACGTGTGTGTGTGTGTGTGTGTGTGTGTGTGTGTGTGTGTGTGTGTGTGTGTGTGTGTGCCCATTGCCATATCAACCAGGCTTTCTTCTGCGGTTTTGTTGTTGTGTTGTTGTTCAGTGTTGTTGTTTTGTTGTCGTTGGTCTTGTGTGTGTGTGTGTGGGGGGGGGGTGTTGTTGTTGTTGTTGTTGTTGTTGTTTTGGGGGATGGGGTATAATAAGCATGAACGTAATTACTATGCAAGTCATGTTTCATCGTCGTGCATACGCTACAGAATCGCTCGATTTTCTTATTGCGAACCATACAGAATTTCAGTTTTCAATTGATGCGCATCCGGCCAGGATAAGGAAACAAGAACTGACATTTACTTCCCCCGTTTTTATTTTAAGTGTGTCAGGTTTTCTGTGGTTACAGATATATGTATTTGTCTGCGGTATTCAGCATCTCTCTCTCTCTCTCTCTCTCTCTCTCTGTTCCACATCTCCCAAGCCCCTTTTCACCTCCACACCATAATCTCATCTTCATCCAAACCCACGTCCCCAGGGAAGGCACAATCCCTTCCAAACGGTTGACATGCGTTGTCGTAAACTCGTCACACAGTCCGCGTTACGGTTGTCGCAGCCATAGCGCTGAAGGATGTGCGCTGCTTTGGGACATCAATTTTTCATGGAGTCGACTAAAGCCTTCAGCAGATTTTCGCCAGCCCCAGTTCCGCGTACCGATCTCTCGCTGGCTGCCGGGTTGGGCTGACTGTCTGCATTATTGATGTCCTCGTGAATTCGGATTAGTAGCAGAAATCGAGGACAGGCTGGTGCTTACGCTGGGAGGGGTTTGGTTTCAGAGAGAGAGAGAGAGAGAGAGAGAGGGAGAGAGAGAGAGAGAGAGCCGATTTCAAAGACAGGAAGCACAACTCACCAGATCCCGTGAAATATAAAACAAAAATACTGAAAACGTGATTTCAAACAAACAATCAAACAACAACAAAAGTTGTGTCAGAAAACAGATGACTAAAGAAAGAAGCTGCAAATTTGCAATGACCCCCCCCCCCTCCCCCCCCCCTCCCCCCCCCCAAAAAAAAAATAAATAAATAAATAAAAAGAAGAAAAAAACGTTCCAGGATTACCAAAAAAGGTCCTGAATTTCTTAATCCTTTATGCCCTCTGAGATCGTGTGACTACTTCCTTGCCTCGGGAGGAATTACAAGGAAGAAAATTTGACTTTCAGTTTTTTCTCTCCTTTCCGCCTTCCTTCCCCTGTCTTCTCAGTCCTCCCCCCCCCCACCCCACCCCACCTCTCTCTCTCTCTCTCTCTCTCTCTTTGAATTCCGCCCCCTCCATCAATGCAACAGAAGTCACCTCGTTTAACCGGAAGCACTCTCCAACATGGGGAGGTAGGAAGGCTCCATTTCACGAGAGCGTTCCATCTCCCTGACGACAGACGACGACTGCGCGCGCATACTTTACGCGCAGATCGCGTGCATCGCTCCGGGCGTGCGCACTGGACTCTGCTAAATCACGGGCACAACTTCCGGTTCTCGTTGCTAGCGCGGAGGATGAAACAGGAAATGGAGGCGCAGGCTGCGATCTGTTAAAATTTCAAAAGCGAGGACAAATAAACTCAACCATGGGAGGTCAAACTCACGCGTTTGATGATGGAGATAGGTCGTAACGTCATGCTATTACTGACCAGCTTCATCACGACACAAAGGAAGGTCTTGCTAACCTGGGGACAGGCAAAGTCGACTTCCGGTGTCAGATCTTGTCAAAGTCCTCCAAAAAAGAAACTCTCGCCTGTGACGAGAAACGCAGCGCGGAAGTTCGGATTTCAGTGTCGTGAAAAGCGAGAAGCTAAATGAAGAGCTTGGCGCATTCCCTCGTTCACTGAAAGGTTAACTTCCGTCGATTCTTGTTTCATAACGGTACTAGCTCAAGGGCACCGCTGCCGCACGGCCAAAGTAAACATCACAAAATAACAGGAAAGAAAAAGGGACAAAACAAAAACCAACGCATCCGTGCTGGTTCAAACACACGATTGAATACTTTCCGTGCGATTGTCTTAGACTTTGACGAATCAGAAATGAGAAATATGAATGTGCATTTGACAGGAGACTGAAGAACATACGATTAACGTTGTTTTTGTTTGGTTTTTGTTGTTGTTGTTTGTTTGTCTTGTTGTTGCTGGGTTTTTTTTGTGAGTTTGAATTTGTTACAGAGGCTAGTTACAGAAAAGAGCGATGTCATGTTATCCGAAGGCGCTGCTCTAATCATTAAAACTGTTTTTCTTTCTGCTGCAAGTGACCTTAGGGTTAGGCAATTTTGGCAGTAGAGGTAGGGAGGCTCTGTTGAACACACACACACACACACACACACACACACACACACACACACACACACACACACACACACACACACACACACACACAGATTGATTGATTGATTGAGTGAGTGAGTGAGTGAGTGAGTGAGTGATTAAACGTTTATAACAGGTTAGAGCCGATAGCCATTTGCTGCCTATTTCACAAACTGCTGCAAAGCTACTTCTGATTAGAACAGCAGCAAAGAAAATACACCGGGAAGTTAAACAAGTAATCAAAATAGGTGATACAAAGTGGTAAGAAAAGAAAAAAAATGTTTTGTTTTGGGGTTGTTGTTGTTGTTGTTGTTTTTTCCAACAGTATCGATATGCAGAGAGAGAGAGAGAGAGAGAGAGGGGGGGGGGGGGGGGGGGAAACGTGGACAAACGAACTTTATTTTTCAACGGAAAAAGCTTAACCATACTTTGGTCAATTTTCAATCTACCGTTGCTGAAAACTACAAATAGACACAAAATTATAAGAGAGAGAGAGAGAGAGAGAGAGAGAGAGAGAGAGAGAGAGAGAGAGGCTATTTTTTATATCTAGAATAAATCACCTGCACTGTAGTGCTGTGATTTTCCACAGGGACTGTATTCTCGTTTTCCAAGTTTAATGGCAGATACGCCTCAAAGATTTCTGCAGTCACAGAATCGATTGCCTGACAATTCAAGCGGCGTAATGGACGAGTGTTCCGTTTCGGTTGAAAGAACATGTTGCGCGTGTTTAATCCTTCTTGACACAAACTGTTACAGATGACTGAACACGTAACAGAGACTTCTTAATGTCAGTGATGCTTAGAATGGGTTCTTTAAAAGCCCGTGCTATCTAAGGATCATTCACCCAAGGAGACCATATCACTTTCTTTCTTTGTTGTTCGCTTTTTTTTTTCTTTTTTTTTTTTGTTGAGAGATGCCGGTCAGGTTCGCGCCCCATTCGGGGCAAAGAATTTTTCCTTCTTGTACGCGGCACCGTTCATTCGGGCCGATCGTCGGGGATTCTCTCCGGGTACTCCGGCTTCCTACCCCTCTGCTTTGGAAATGTTCAGCCCACAAAATTTAAAAATGAATGCAATTCTAAATTCCGAAACTTAAATAGCTGAGCTGACCCTTCGCACCACGTGATTGTAATGCGTTCATATCCAGCGTGTGAGAGAATGCGTGTGATTCACGTGAGCATACGTGTTGGGTTCAGTTGGCGGCGCTTTGAGCCAGTTAAAGAATTTAGGTAAAGCGCCGATACAATACTCAATTATTATTATTATTATTATTATTATTATTATTATTATTATTATTCGTGTATTTCGGTTACACCCTTCCAGCTTTCTGAGTGTGATAATACCTGTATTTATTTATTTATTATTTATTTATTTATTTATTTATGTGTTTATTCATTTTACTTTCTATGATTTGGAAAATTACAGTCACTAAAGTTAGAATTCGTTAAACTCCCAAACACCCACCCACCCTAAAGTTAGAATTAAAGGGGTGCAAATATCAGGGGTAACACCGCTTTGTTGACATATCCGCGGAAGCATGGTTTCGTTCCACAGTCAAGTTTTCACCATCTGCCAATAGTCATAGAACCGGTGTATTTCATGTGGGCCGCACACGCTTCAAACAGTACAACGGCGTGCCACCAAGAGAGAGAGAGAGAGAGAGAGAGAGAGAGAGAGAGAGAGAGATTTCATCATCCGATTCATAGTATTCAGGAAATACCGACGGGTGTTTGTTTGTTTGTTTGTTTGTTTGTTTGTTTGTTTGTTTGTTTGTTTTGGCACACACTGAGATCACAAGAAAGGAAACAATTACGACAACTCAGGTGTTCTGTCTCTAATAATAATAATAATACCTGCCTGTTTTGTGAGTGACAGAGAGATGGCCTCACGTGTTTTTAGCCTGTTGAGTTTTGGAGCACCGCGACGAAGTCCATAACTTGAGATAAAAGATTTATTCTGTACTGTAAGCCCGTAAACAGAACAGAAGAAAAGAACTAAGGCATAACAGCAGCAGCAACAACAACACTAAAATACAAAACAAGATGGCCACTGACCAGCCCAATATGTTGTTTCCATTTAATCACCTGCTGTCGTCACGGTCGTACTTTTGTAATGCCATGTATACGGGAGGACACACACACACACACACACACACACACACACACACTCTCTCTCTCTCTCTCTCTCTCTCTCAATGGAAACAACTGACCGGGCTTGTCAGACCAATCTTGGTTTTGGAGGAGAGACGTCAAGTTGTTTTCTTTGAAATCTATGACGTTTTCCTCATTGGGATGACGCATAATACATTTGACGTAATAACTTTGACTCGGATACAATTCTTGCAATGAAAGCAGCCCCATGAAAATTGAAGTGTTGCTGCTGCGCAGTGTAAAGATCGAATTTATACCGGCTCAATGTGTTTAACAGACAAGTCTGCGCGGCGAACGTTTTTTCACTATGTGTTATGTCTGCTGCGCGCGCGCGCACACAGACACACACAGACATACGCGCGCGCGCACGCACGCACGCACGCACGCACGCACGCAGACTTGCGCGAGCCGCGTTTGTGCATGTGCTCCATTGAGACCTATGTGGTGTTCTCTCACTCTACTATGCTATTGAGTGAGAGTCAGTGGGAAAAACAAAGCTCACTACATCAATGAAACTCCCGCTTTCCCCGTCTACAAATAGAGAACTTCCGAAAAGTGACGACACACCCCCACGTCAATCAAACATGACGTCGGCAAACTGACGCTGATACAGTTTTGCGTCAGTGCGCGTGTGCCTTTTCTGCGATGTTTGTGAGGCGTGTGGCTTGTGTAAAGGAAATGTGCTTCGAGTACAAATTTTCGAGTCAACTGACGACAACGGCTGCAGTGAATTTTTCTAATTTTTTTTGTATATTTTTTATGGCACCCCAGGCTCATTATCTATGTATAGTAGGAGCGATTTTGAGATCTAAAGTGTGTTCACCAGCACTTTCATCAGGTACGGTTTACGCCAAAAGTATAAAAGCGACAACCTCCAAAATTCACTCAGTTGAGAGTCCGTATTCATGCTATCTATGTCCCAAAAATGGAGTGGTTTAGGTAAATATTACGCCTTTAAACGCCAGAAAGCCACTTTTTTTGAAAAGGGCGATAACTCGCAAATCATGTGTGCAATCGTACCTGGATCGGGCCTTCTATTCAACAATCTTGATTCATTTAGAAACCCCAAATTTGAAATCGATCGGTTTAGTATTTTCGGAGAAATAGGCATCTGAACTGGGTTCACATGCAATGTCAACTCAGGCTCGGTTTACATGAAAACTATAAGAGCGACCATTTTCTAGTAGTGAGTCAATTCAGAGTCCGTATTCAAGCTATCTACTGCCAAACAATTGAGTGATTTAAATAAATATTACGCCTGTACACGAAAGACAACCAACTTGTCTCAAAAGGGCGATAACTCCCAAATCACTTAAGCAATCATCACACGCTTGAATCGTCTAATGTAACATTTTGATAAATTTGGATACCCCAAATTTGAAGCCATTCGGTTAAGTATCTTCAAAGAAACGGGCCCGGACACAATTCACACACGCACACACACACGCACACACATCCGCACAGACGGCACTCACTGAGGAGGAGAACTGCGTTCGGAACACCATACGCGTCAGCATCGATGACGCAAGTTTTCTTACGTCATTGTCAGAGTTACACTTGCATAATCGTCTCTGCGGGAGATCGGCAGTGACGTGCGTTTGTACCACAGATGCTTGCCCATGAACGTGGAAATTTTAGCCCGTCCTATTATGTTGTTTCCATTACTATGGAAACAACATAAAAACGACGACGACGACAACAACAACAACAACAACAACAACAACAACAAAGCCCAGTTAGTAAACAATAAAAGCAACAACCTCTCTCTCTCTCTCTCCTTTCCCTTTTTCCCCCCTTTCTCATTTATTCACCGCCTTTCTTCCTGCTGATCCTTGTGTAACGTTGACGTCTGAAGTCGGCGAAAATGAGTGGCCCCGCAATTATTGAATACGAGTTTGGTTAGCGACGTACGGGCAAAACATAGTTTGGGTGCCTGTCACAATACTAGATCACAACCCTAAAACATCTCGTCCCTCCAATTTCACAACGCCACACCGCAAACAAAAGATACGGCACAGGAGAAGCTCGGCGGTGAATTTCTTAAGCATATGTTTGGGCCGCAGTTCGCCCCGCCTCCTTTTCAAGCAGACGTATGAGGGGGCGGTACTTGGGTAATTATAAGTCAACAACGCAAGCCACGTTTTTTTCAACTCGATTTTTCTTTAGGTTTTTTTTTCTGTTTCTGTTTTTAATTTACCTTCTTCCGTGTTTTGTTGGTTTATTTTCCCCATGCGTTCTTTTTCGCGCGCCTTGTAAAAGGCGATGCCGTGGAGAAATCTCAAAGAGCGAATAATCTGTTTTTGTTTGCTCGCTCTCCAAATCTGTCTGGCTGTTGTTGATTGTGTGCCTCTGTCTGAAACTCGCCCAAACTTTGTGATTTCGTGAATGCTGGATGCTGGGTTTTTTTTTGTTTTTGTTTTTTTTTTTTTTTGTTTTTTTGCTCCTGTGCCCCCACAAGTTGGACCTTTTGTAACACTGGGTAATTTACACACTTGAAAATCTCTCGGTTTCTTTGGCTAGGGAAGCAAATGAGAATTACTAGCGTTTACAGCTGCTAACACAGTTCCTTTTCTTCTGCCTTTCTCTAAAATTCGGTCGATGTGCCTGGGAAATTATGTCCGCTCTTTCATTCCTTTCAAAGTGGGTGTGAAGATTGTTGTGAGAAAATTGTTACCTTCCGCACAACATCTCAAATGCCTACGACTGTAATCATTGCAGACCATTCACCCAAAAGCACAGAGATGTTTTTTTGTTTTGTTTTTCTTTTTCCTCTCTCTCTCTCTCTCTCAAGATCAGACGGCAGCTGTTGACACACTTTTTTTCTGGGTCAGATTTTTTTTTATTCCTCTTATTATCCTAAGAGCAAACTCACGATGAGACAACTTGGAGAGCCGTTTCACTTCTTTTGCTGAGTGTTAGGCGCAACTTTCATTTCTTGATGGGAAGTGTTTGTTTGCGTGGTTGATGTTTTTCTTCAGCAAAATTCTGTACTAGTTGTTTTGTTTTGTTTTGTTTTGTTTTGTTTTGTTTTTGGGTGTTTTGTTTTGTTTTGTTTTGTTTCGTTTCGTTTCGTTTCGTTTCGTTTGGTTTCATTTTTGGTTCTGTTCTGTTCTGGTCTGGTCTGGTCTGGTCTGGTCTGTTAACCCCTCCCCTTACGCCGCTGAGATGGAAAACTATCGCTTTCAAAGCTCCAGGGCTGCTTGGCCATTGCGACCGTTTTTGTGACTTTGTGGCTTCTAAACTTAGAGAAATAGGCTTTCTGTGAGCCTACGGCCCATTCCTGCACAAACTGGGACTAGACAAAGCTTCTTAAAATAGCCACCAATCAGTGCCGTCGAGCTGGTCCTCAGTCCGCGACCAAATAACATCGTCTGCTCAGTACGCGGTACACTTCTACAACAACCAATACGCCGACCAGGGTGGGTGGGTGGGTGTTTGGGAGTTTAACGTCCTTTTCCGCCACATAAGGGTGATATCAAAGACGGGGCAACGAGATAAAAGGCCAGCACAAATATTTGGCCCCAGCCGATACGCCGACCAGAGGCACCACAATGGTCTCAGATGCTGTATTGTGACCCAAAGAGTCCGCACATTAGATGAAAAGTTTACCACACGCTGTTGTATGCTTATAAACCGTATTGAGACTTCAGAGGTATGTCAAGTACACAAACCGATATAGGTGTATCGTGTAACTCTCTGGTTCTTTGTCAGAAGAGGCTATGACTGCACTCCCGTATTGTAAACCACGTTGTTTGTGAGCGGTAACGGCGTGCATATAATATTATCTGCAATGCGGATGGTCTTCACACTTCGCCGCATCCATAAGTGCCTGTTGTCGACACGCACGAGTTATCATCAGTAAACTCTGCTTTACTCGTGTTTACTATCTCAGCATCTGTAGTGGTTTTCGTGTGTCCACCCTATGTCCCGTATCGCTCACCTAGTGTCAGCTATCGGATCCCGATGACCGCAAGTGTCACACTAGCGTATTTTCAACTGGTGCGGGCACCGGACTGGGAGTTTTCCCCCAGCAAAACAATAATGTCAACACGTCTGGGCTATCTTATCTCGCATCCTGCATGATGAGCGGGTCTTCTGTTTTGACCACTTCACTCCATGTCCATGCTGTTGCCACAAGAAAGAGGGCGTCCTGGTGGGGGAAGGGGCGGGGTCGTGGTGCGTGTGAGGGGGGGGGGGGGGTGTAGGAGAGGTTGGGGCGGGTTCTTGCTGTAAAAGCCAGCTGATCATTATTTGAAAACTTTTTTTTTTTTTTTTGGAGACGGAGGCAAAAGGGATGTGATGAACGTAAATTAGGAGCGTGTTTCAGGCTGAGCTGACCCTTCGCACCACGTGATTGTAATGTGTTTATGTCCAGTGTGTGAGAGAATGCGTGTGATTCACGTGAGCGTGCGTGTTGGGTTCAGTTCGCGGCGCTTTGAGCCGATTCATGAAATCGGGTAAAGCGCCTATACAATACTCATTATTCTTATTATTATTATTAGAAACAGATTTATTCTTTTAAATTGTCTACCGTAGCTGTACAGGTATGCATACCATTCCAATTTTGAAGTGTCCACAACGCAGTTCAGTTTGCGTGCGTGTGTGTGTGTGTGTGTGTGTGTGTGTGTGTGTGTGTGTGTGTGTGTGTGTGTGTGCTCGCACGCGCGAGCGCACGCATCTGTGTTTTACCCCCTAGAGACGATTTCTGTCACCATGGTCGTGTTACAGGTCTCGTGAACTACTGGTCTAGCGTGTCAGAAATCGCCATGACCCACCGCCTCATTTCCTAGACGTCTGCCAAATAATGGAACAAATATCCGTACACAGCCACTGTCTCATCCTTCTGGGCGGATATTTTCTCGCCTGGCTGACTCGTGTCTGTCTGGTGCTCTGTCGCGACTGTGAAGGAACGGAGTCTTGTACACAACGCTATTGGCAGAATGCTTTAGACAGAACACTGCAAGCCTGTGGCGTTGTTTAGAAACTTTGGTAATAACCATTGTCAGTAACTTTCAGGTCTTGCAAAACTCTCCTAGCAGTATGTGGCCTCAGACAGGGTGTACCAAAACAACTAGTTCAGAGACTGAGGTGTTTTTATTTTGTTTGTTTGTTTTTGTTTTTTGTTTGTGGTTTTTGTTTGTTTGTTGTTGTTGTTGTTGTGTTTGTTTGTTTTGTTTTGTTTGGGGGAGGGGGGTTGTTTGTTGTGTTTTGTTTGTCTGTTTTTTTTTGGTTTGTCTGGTTGTTGGTTGTTTGTCTGTTTCTTTTTTGTGTCTGGTTGTTGGGTTTTTGTTGTTGTTGTTGTTGTTGGTTTTTTTTTTGTTTTTGTTTTATTTTGGGGGGGGGGGGATGTGGAGTATCTTGTTGTTCTTCTTCTTTTTTCTTGCGCCTTATCTATTCAGTATTGTTTGTATAGCAACTGTTCAGTTTTTTTGGGGGGGGAGGGGGAGGGGGGGGTGTTTTTTGCTTTTTGCTTTTTTTTTTTTGGGGGGGGGGGGGGTTGCTGAGTTTCTTGTACACACCATTAAGATAATTTCACAGACCGTGACACTGAAACAAAAAGGTCTGTACGAATCTGAAGCATGTCGGGATTCGAGCCTACAACCCTCTTCTGGACAGTCCAGCGCTGTGTCACCTAAACTAGCCCCAAACCCTAGGCGAGCATTGAGTAACAATCTGTCTGTATGCCGGCCTACGCGCAAAGACGACGCCTTCAAAGTTACCTCAAGGAAAAACGCCTCAAGGCGTTACCGTGGCGAAGCACAGAGTTTGGAGTGAAAGCGCCTGGTAATGTCACTGCGGATAATATGGAAGATCAGTGTCGTTTTAGACCCGTATCATCGGCTGAGAAAATCGGGGATGTGAAAAGGAAAAGAGGGAGATGACTGGTCGAGGCACAACCCGGCTCCGTCAGTCAGCGGCCTCAGTTTCCATCTGAACGTTGTTTGACAGATCCGTGCACAGAATCGCGCGATGTTTGACATTTGCAGTGACATCATCGCGACAGAGATGTGAAGAGGTTAGGTCCTTCACTTCCGAATTTCTAAATCTGATGCCGGGAGGCAGCTTTGTTAGGACGCTGTGCAGCTTTCTTGGGGTATTCTAAAGTCGATTGACACCTGCGTTCGAATCTTTGTCATCGAGAGTGATCTCTTGATCAGTGTCCTTCAGCATTGATCTGTCATACTTGTTGCCGGCGGACTAGACCATCGCATATCCGATTTCAGATGGGGGCTGTACAAAACGGCTTCGCCAGTCAGTGGCGTCAGTTTGCAGGTGAACATTGTGGACAAATGTTTGACAGATCCGTGCACAGAATCGCGCAATGTTTGACATTTGCAGTGACACCGCGACAGAGATCTCAAGAAGTTAGGTCTTTCACTTCCGAATTTCGAAATCTGAGGCCAGGAGGCAGCTTTGACAGGGCGCTCCAGTCCTTATGTAGTCTTCTAAAGTGGAATGACACCTTCCTTCGATTCATTGTCATCGAGAGTGATCTCTTGATCAGTGTTCTTCAGCATTGATATACTTGAAGGCGGCTTACTAGACCATCACATTTTCGATTTCAGATGGGTTTTTTTCGCGTCAGTCTTCATTGAGGGGGGACTGCTAGGGGGTTTAATCTGTGATGTCCCTGAAACATTCTTTCGAGCATTGTGTCAAACTTAACAGCTGCATGCGAAGTACTTAGTGTCACATAAAGAGTACTTCGTTTAAGTGATGCTTGGGAGTACTGAATGAAAGAAAGCCATATCGTATATCTCAATCTGTACAACGCCGTACTGTTTTCTGTTGTCTACGGATGTTTTCTGTTCAGCATGCGTACCGGAAAACAACAACAACAACAACAGCGGTTTAATCATAATTACATATTAATATACTCAATTTTGCGACGGCGTGTGTGTGTGTGTGTGTGTGTGTGTGTGTGTGTGTGTGTGTGTGTGTGTGTGTGTGTGTGTGTGTGTGTGTGTGTGCGCGCGCGCGCGCGTGTGTTTTCAAAGGCGAGGCCACATAGCTGCGGCATTTTCACTGCTAAAAATTTGACTCTCGATCAGACTTAGTGAGTCCAAATTCCTATTGGAATTAAATGTGTACCTGCAGACTATTTGATCCCTGATTTTTTTTTTCATAGTTTTTAATCATCCTATAGTGGCCACCAAGGAAATTCAAGATGAACGCGCGCTCGTGTTTGCAATCTTCGGTCTAGAATGACACTGGCGGAAAATAAGCTTTCAGACTGTTTGATGAAGAAAGAAACTTCACTTCACGGGATGAAAAATGAACACTAGCTATAAGTTCATCTAAATATACATAATAAAGGCTTTCATTTTGAAACAGGTCAAGTGTGACGAAGGTCAGTCCAGTGCACTTCCTTTATCCATGCCTTGCCCACTCCACTGCGTAACTGCAATGCCGTTACTTCACCACAGCGAAGTCTCCATCATCATGAGAAACCCCACTTCTAGCCTTTGTTTTTGTTTGCCTGTTTGTTTGTGTGTCGTTTTTAAGCACCTTCCTATCCCAGAAGGAGGAGCATCTTTTCTCATGACGTAGTGCACATAAACAGATGACGCAACGGAAGCAAACCGATTAGACAAGGCTGAGAGCGAGTGGGTTGTTGTGGTAACTGGAAGGGTCAGTTTCAGGAAGAGTAGCGGGCCCTGGACAAACGATGACACCGGATTATCTCCCGATTAGCTGTTGACCTCCTGACACTAACACGTCGCCGCACAACCCTCGATAAGGTCTGTCAACCTGCATGGTGGGCTAAAGTGGTTTTTAGTAGGGGCTGAAACAACCCGTGTTGGGACAGTCTTTAAGGATGGGGAATGTGTCTTACTCAAAGCATTTTGCCAGTCTGTTTGTAGTGTACTTACTGTTTTTGCAATTTTAGTCACTAAGGTTTAACGTGACTGTGTTAGTATGTATGTGCGAGTGACTGTAATTAATTTTATGGTGAGTGTGCATGTGTGAGTGATTGCACAGCCGCTCTCTTAAACCAAAACAAATTCCTCATGTTTATACATATGGTAGACTAATAATGTTTATGTTTATACGTGCAAAAGTAGAAGCGCTGGGAAAGAGCAACTGAAACGCTAATTTCAGTGCTGAGTATGTAAATCCGATCTTGATGATTCCGTCATAACTTTAAAAATGCATGGGACTATCCGCGTGTTTTGCTGTGTGCGTGTATGGTATGGTATGGTATGGTGTGGTATGGTAGACTTCTCCCTGGCGCACATATTCATCTCTACTGAAATGCTCAAGGCGCCGCAGGGCTGGAGGACGAGGCAGTGAAAGCCTGCTGCCGCTAAGCGCTACTTCAAGTTATGTGCAAACCTCCACCCTGCTATTCACTCTGGTGCGCACGACAGTATTTCTGTTTTCCACGCCACCGGCCACAGCCTACTCTTTTTCGAAAGATGAACGTGGGATTTTTAGCGTGCACACTTGATATGTGTGCGTGCTTGTGTACACGAAGGCGAGACAGGCACCGTTAACGGGTCTGCACATGAATTTGACTCGATATAGTAAGGAAAACTCCCACCATATTCCTGCCCACCGGGCAGCTCAGGATCCGAAGTCGGATGCCTTAACCACTAGACCAAATCCCCTGTTATGCGTGTGTATAATATTCATGTTTAGACCTAATTTCAATTTGTCTTCATGACAGTATCCTGGGAGGGTTCGGGTGCCCAAAGCCTTTTTGTACCGGTCGGTATATTCGGCTAGGAGTGAAATATCAGATCGTGTACAATCAACTGAACGATCACTGAGTCAACTTGATACTTTAAAAAATGGAAGTGAAACTGACCGCAAGTGGAAGTATAAACAATAGAAGCCCCCCAAAAAAACAAACAAACAAACAAACAAACAAGCAAACAAACAAACAAACAACCAAACAACAACAACAACAAACAAACAAACAAACAGACAAGACAAGACAAAAACCACCACCAACAAAAAACAAACCAACAACAACAACAACAACAACAACAACAACAACAAAACCCAAAGAACCACTTATTTTACAAGACACACAAAACATTTCACAGTTAACACGTCGACGTCTCGGCATGGTACCTTCAGGGTCCTGATAAAGGCACAATGCCGGCCGAAACATCAACGTGTTGACTGTGAAATGTGTCTTGTAAGATAAGTAGTTCATATTTTTCTTTTCTGGTTGCTTCTATTCGTTTAAAAGAGAAGCCAAAGCTTATGATAATGATAACTGCATCTGAGCACAGCGTATAGCCAATAGTGAGTTCGAATCCCGCCGGCTGGGGCCAAATATTTGTGCTGGCCTTTTTTTTTCTTTTTTTTTTTTTCGTTGCCCCGTCTTTGATATCACCCTTGTGTGGTGGAAAAGGACGTTAAACTCCCAAAACACCCACCCCACCCGTATAGCCAATATGGCTTGTCGCATGTATTACATGACGCACCCGCAGATTTCAAGCAGGTCGACAAGAAAAAGTTGATTTTAAATCCTCAGAGCAAACTCCGGCAAAAACACGAACCAGACCTGCGGAACATGTGTACGTGGTTTAGGCCAGTGTTTCAACACAGTGAGCCGAGCGAGAGGTGTGTATCGTAAACTGTTGGACAGCGGGTATCAGGCTGTATTGGTGACGGATTAACCCGGTAGATATGTGTTGGAAACAGGCTTAGGTCGTGTAGCTAAACTTGAAAACAGTCGGTTGCGTCGGCGGTAGCTTGCTAAGCTTCTCGGCGATCCTCTGTCTGGTGGAACGTTGTGCGTCAAGGAATAGTGACGTGGTGATGATGTAGTTGGAGGAATCTGTACTATCCACTAAACCCGGACTGACTATCCCATGGTCTATTGCCTTGTTTGTTTATCACTCCTATAGGCTGTCCAGCAAGAGCTAATACTGGTTCTTTCTTGACTACAGTCAAGTCAAATCAAATCAAGTCAAGTCAAATCAAGATTTAAGTCGGGAACTCTTAGGGTGGGTGGGGTTTTAGGTGTTTAACGTCCTTTTCCACCACGCGTGGGTGATACCAAAGACGGGGCAACGAGAAAAGGGCCTGCACAAATATTTGGCCCCAACCGGGATTCGAACTCACGACCCGAGCATTGAAAGTCCAACGCTCTACCATTCGGCTCCCCCGGCTCCCCGGGAACCTCTAGGTGCATTGAATATTAATTAACAAATTCATTAGTCAAACTTGTCCATTCGCCTCACTCACTGCCCACCTCCTCCTATTGCAGCAAACACGAGTATAATCAAAGTGCAACACTCCCGCTAAGCCAAATTTAAATCCATACAGACCGTCATTAATGAATTACTTATGATTGTGTGTGTGTGTGTGTGTGTGTGTGTGTGTGTGTGTGTGTGTGTGTGTGTGTGTGTGTGTGTGTGTGTGTGTGTGTGTGTGTGTGAGAGAGAGAGAGAGAGAGAGTGAGAGAGAGAGAGCACTGGTGCACAACCCCAAACTTACTTGGCAGGTATAGAGTTAAACTAACTTTGACTTTGAACGCGGGATATAACTTTTCATGAAGTCTAGTTACCGCGCACCAATGTACACCAAATGAAGGACGGATGGTTGAGTTGTGAACCACACACACACACACACACACACACACACACACAC
>JACVVK020000030.1:2545000-2702500 GCA_018292915.2 Batillaria attramentaria | reverse complement strand
GATAAGGTTGTGGGTTGTTGAGGTGGAATGTTGACCCGGAGGCGAGTAAGGGCGAGAGAGATGCGTATCGTAGATCTTGTGCTTACCGGACCATACTCTGTATAGGCTTGCTATTTTTGTTTGTTTGTTTAATTTTGTTGTTGTTGTTGTTGTTATCCCTCCACCCCTCTCCCCCAATAAAATGTTTATAACCATAATCGCTGATGCGTGATGTGTCCTAATTTCTCCGCGAAACCTGCGCCGTGGCTGACACACTCCGTCTTAGCATCCGGCTGGATCAAGTTTTCTGTAGGGGTGATTCTTTCTTGGTTCAAGACTGAAAAGTCCAACCCTGTGAGCACGGGGTGTGTGTGTGTGTGTGGGGGGGGGGGGGGGGGTGAGGGAGGGGAGTCCCCTAGGCAAATCACCGCCTATCACAGCTGACACAGCTCCGTCAGTCTCTCCATGTTTCCTTGCCCGAGTTTTCCCAGGTCGTCACCGGACAAGACGGCAACTCTTAGCTGGACCTTCGCCTGATGACCTGTCTGGTATGGGTAACCCTATCCAGCGTAGCCCACATGATCCACGGGCCAGATACGCCCCTCCCCCCCCCCCCCACCACCACCACCACTTGAAGGTCACATTGGTTGCCCCGGGGGAATAAAATGTTCAATTCTGAATGTTAATTCTTCACGTTTGTGCCCATGAAAAGCATAAGCTCTTCAGTCTTTGATCACTCGGCTCTAACTCTGCAAGTCACAAGCAACAGTGACGTTTCATCTCTGAGCAGATCACGATGTACCTTTGTCTGCAACGGTACCAGTTACGTTTTCGGCACAGTGATAGTGACGTCAGTTCGGTAGACAGCGGCTAACGGGCGGAGATCACAGTGCGGCATTCCTACCTTTGACTGAATCAGTCAAGACGGAGCGTCGGTAGTTACTTTCAACCAGACCCCTTATTGCTTTTAAATCTCCCTTCTACGTATCTCCTGTCCCATCTGCTGTTCTGGTTTGTGTACAAACTCCCCATTCAGACCAACTCGCACCTTGACCCCCTGGGGCACCGAACTCTTACTGGTTCACAAGACCACCAGCGCAAGTTATCTGTTCTTGTATCACAACAAAAGTGAGCGGCCCACTCCAGGAACATTTCCCAGAGTTCCCGTTAGAACCGCTACCTGCTTCCGGTTGCGCAATGCACATCAGATGCAAGGCCTCTGCGATGGGATCTTTGGCTTGCGGTGAGTGCGCGATCTGTACACGGCATCTTGTCGGCCATTGTTGTGACGTACCGACGCGGGTAACCGTGTTTGTGGGCCCAGAGGCAAGACGTCGGTAGCGGCGCCTTTACTGGTGTCCAAGCGTGTCCGGCGGTCAGTTCATCGCCAGCTGACTCGGAATAGATTCACACCTGTATCTTGAGGCACCGACAGCCACTGACTTATACTTCACGGGTTGGCCGCCGCCCACTGTCCGGGTTCCTCTGTTTATGCTTCTAAACTGACGCCGAACAGTCTGCAGTCTCTTTGTTCCGATTTTTCTGTAGACTTTTTTTCTTTTGCCGGGCGGCCTGCAGTCTTACTACTTGTCTTTCTTTCTAGCGGCCTGAGTCCTTACTGTCACAGTCACTTCAACACCTTTCGCGGCAATGGCAAGCAACTGGCTTGCGGCTTGTCGTGACATTGCGGCGGCGACGACATGTTTATGTAACACCAGAGACATATAATAATATATTGGCTACGTCTCTGGTAACCCGTTACGAGATTGTGCATCTCTGAAGCAACCTTACAGTTGGTTCAAACAAATTACAATACAGGTTGTAGGAACGTAACATATAATGAGACTGAATAAGCACAGGTTATGGTAATGCTCAAGGGTGGAACAAATACATTGTGCCAGTATTGCAATGGCAGACTGAATTGATCCGTAATTATGGTGAATCAACACTACATGAGAGAGAGACAGAGACAGAGACAGACAGACAGGCACGAGAGAGAGAGAGAGAGAGAGAGAGAGAGAGAGAGAGAGAGAGAGAGAGAATGAGAGAGAGAGAGAGAGAGGGGGGGGGGGTCTATGTGTACTCACAACGTGTTAAAAAAAAATGTCAAAAAAATCTCAGCTGGGCTGCGCCTGACTCTAACTAAAAACTAACTTTGCAGTTACAAGCAAGCTCGTGCATAACACTATAATTATATATCATTTTTAAAATCAAACAGCTATAGTCCGAGCAGTTCAGACCAGGGGAAACCAAGCAAATTTGTAGGTGGACAGGTACAGGTAGATATTTATCATCGATGACCTTATCAGCGGGAGAGCGCATGTGAATCAGGTCATCACAAAAGCCCGTTAACCCGCATCTTTCCTTTCTCAGGAAACTCCGATCTTTTGATGTCGATGCTGATTTACTACATTTGTTTTACACGTCTGCTGGGCAGAGCGTCCTGAGTGTCGGTACTGGGTAGCCGGGATAGCCGAATGGTAGAGCGCTGGACTCTCAATGCTCGAGTCGTGAGTTCAAGTCCCGGTTGGGGCCAAATATTTGTGCTGGCTTTTTTCTCCTTGCCCTGTCTTTAATATCACCGTTACGTGGTGGAAAAGACGTTACATTCCCAAACACGCACCCACCCATTTCGGTGCGGTATCCTGGGGAAGGAGCGTGATAGAGTATGGTGGGAGTGTGGGGAGGGGACAGGTAGACTTCAAGACACTTTGCAAGACAAGACTGACTGAGGGGAGGGGTTTTGGTGGAGGGGGCATCTTACGACATCTTCAGTTTCAGTAATAAAGTGCATTGATGTCAGTGGAGTGTGCATTTATTCATTTACTCTGTAAGCTTCTTAGAAAAAAATGAAAGTGAAGCATAGGGCTATGTATGTATGATTTGTCTCCGCTATCTCCTCTGTCTGTTGGTTTAAACATTTGTTTTATTTATGCAAAGATCGCCATCACACAGCAAACAGCATTGCTGCAGAGCACAACAAGTAAAAACTTACATGCGTGCTCATCTGAGCCAATTAACATGAATACATGGCGGAGATGTTGGCGTCTGTCAGTTTATTTATTAATTTATTTGGACATTGAGTGTACCTACAAACAATTACCTTTTCACTTCAACCGGTACATCATTATTTCCTGAGGACACACTTCTACAGGGCGTGCGCGCTTACTGATTTGCTGTAATTTGGGGCGATAAGCTTCATTGCGGCTGTACATCGACATCACCAAGTTTGCCTTGCGGCCAGCAATTATGAAATCACAAATTGCTGCTTTTTGCCCTGTGGCAAAAGATGCGGATATAGATAAACTAGTAAACTGAGGCAAGCGGCAACATGAAAAAGAGGCTTTTATACCTGTATATTCAGCTTGCACTGTGCTCTGTCTAGCAGTGTATGCATCTAGTTTTTATTTTCATTTGGGTTTTTTTGTGAGGGGGAATGCGGGGAGTCGTGGTGGCGGGGGGTGGGGTGGGCGGGGCGGGGGGTGGGGGGGGGGGGCAGGATTTTAAGCTAATGTTCACGGTCTTATAATAGATTATTCATACTGTGTTAGTTCGGTGCCGCTGTGGAAGGAGGGTGGCGGGGGGAGAGGTTGAAATCGTGTGCGTCTAATTGCAGCGATGTGAGACTCCACTGTCGTTTTCTCTACCGTGAAATCTTTCTATTGCTCTCTCTCTCTCTCTCTCTCTCTCTCTCTCTCTCTCTCTCTCTCACACACACACACACACACACACACACACACACACGCACGCACGCACGCACGCACGCACGCACGCCATAAGCGCGCTCGGTCAGCTGGTTTATCAGCCAGGCAACACTGTGGACCCCCGCCCCCCCCCCCCCCCCCCCCCCCCCCCAAAAAAAAAGGTCTTGGATGTCGTCAAAACAAACACTCGCTTTTCCAAACATGAAGAAGTCCACCTCATGAGTTTCTGTCAACAACGTAAAACACCACAATGACAACACACCTTTGCTTCCCTTTCTTTTTTCTCGTTTTCACGAGCTATTCAAAAATTATTTAACCCTTTTAAGCAAATTGCAAGTTGCGCAGTCCGATGGCCTTTCCGAGAAGGATGAGACAAGAAACATTTAACGTTTATTTTTCACCGCAGTCTTATTTCCGACTGAAACGATTTTTATTTTATGAGTGAGTTTTTGAGGCTTAACGCCGCGCAAGCCACAAAGAAGTGTGTCTGCACCACGTGAAATGAACAAACATCCCCCCCCCCCCAAAAAAAAAAAAAAAAAAAAACCCAAATAAAAACCTGATGTAACGTTGGGCAACTGATGCAAACTGGTCTACGGGGCAATATAAACCTAGGACATGCAGGAGACGCTGCACCTTCATGCTCATTTATCGAACTCCCGGTTACAAAAAAGCGTAGAAAACAAATAACAATTACAACTAGGTAAAACAAAGATAAATACTAGGTGCATATACTGCAAGTATTGTAACTTATCTCCAATGCGAAGTAAACCAGTTCGCAGCATATGCCCAACATCACTTATTCCTAACCACTGGTAGTGCAGAGTTCACCTCTGTTGTGTTTTCGGTATATAACTGTATGTTTGTGTGAGTACTGGAGCTTGCTCAGAAATTTTTTCTTGGACGTCTCTACGTCGGACTAGTCAACCCCTTTTGCAGCCTAGTCTTGACTGCGCTTGGCAGGACAAGCATCACACTAGGGCTACCCGTCCAGATCCTAAACAACACGCTGTTGTTTGCACACAAACAAGTTTAATCATCCACTTAATCGGCCATGTGGAACGCTTTAGAAAGTTTGTGCGAAGACCTCCTGTACGCCGGACAGAGTCCACATGGCCAGCCAGTGTTTACATTTAATTCCCCCGCTGCTGGAATACACAATACAACCAACTCGCCTCAACTCGTATTGTGAAAACTCAAGAAAAACGGGGATCGAGTGATTTTCTCGAAGCAAAAGAAGCGAAACCGCCGCCATCTTTATTTACCTTGGCTACGTCCTTCGTGAAACTTTTAAGGCGCCACGGCAACTTTATTTTTTGAAATCAGGAGTTAAAACATCTTAATTATTAATGTTGCCAGTACGAGGAACTCGTAATATCTACAATGAAAAAAGCAAACGAGTTTTTGTGTGAAACATTTTATCGGCGACCACATGGATTGAGTTCGTATAGCTTTCTAAGCACAACGTCGTTCAGCTGTTCCCATAGCTCAGTTGGTTAGAACGTTATGTTAGCTATCCGAACATCGTGGGTTCGATCCCCAGCAGCGGCGTGGTTTTTTTTTTTTCTCCCTTCCACCCCATCCCCTTTTTTTCTTTTTTTTTCTTTCTTTGTGTCTCCCACACATCTAGTTGTTTTTTTTGTTTTTTGTTTTTTTTATATGTTAGTGATATTTTTATGCTTGAGATAACTTTTTAAAGTTCTTAATATTTCCAAAAAAATTGTGATCATATTAAAAGGATGTTTATTACATGGCAAATAATATGACGTTTCGATTTTTGTTTTAAAGTTCTTAATATTATCATCAAAATAAAACCGGAACGTCATATTATTCAATTGGGCCATATAAATACATGTACTATCTTTTAATTTCAAGTCTCCGCTGACTGGACTTAGAAATTTCAACAACTGATTCCAGCTGAAAACATGCATTTGCCGTTGTCCTCTTCCTGTGTATGCATGCCTTTTTTATGTTAGAACTGAAATTTTGTACAAGATCAGACACTGTCCATAACTTGAACACTGAGCGAAGAGCCGGGGGCGGGGGGGGGGGGGGTGTCATCCGTAACCGCATCTGTACGTCATTATACATAATACTATAATACTGAAGCGTAAAAGTATATCATTATACGTACTATTCAATTCTATTTTATTCAATATAAAGTTAATATGACCAATGATTCGACTGGCAGTCAGTGACAAATCAGTGGATCGGTCATCACCAAGTTAGTAAGGACTGATCAATGTGTACTAGTAAAGTATACGTTTATGGGTAATAGGTCTGTTACATATAATATATTCTGACTGTGAGTGTACATTTGTCTGCAGAGATAGTTGAGTGGTGCTTCGGCTCCCACTAATTATCAGCCCGCAAAGTACCGTGCTCGAATAAAACTGACAAGGTACAGGTCGACTTGACCTTTACATCGCTGTGAATTCTGCACACTGAAAAAGGGCCGCCCTTCTATTTCTTACCAGCCCTTTTGGTCCCTACTGCCCAGCGTAGTGTAAACAAACCGGGGCCAGCTGGTCCAGGCGTCCAGCCACTGAGGTTTCCAATCGACCCGGCCTACTGAGAATTCCAGCACACTTTAGAATCTGATTGCAGTTCCGACAAAAGTATCGACTTTGAGAATGCAGGGCGGTAACCGGCAACAACAACAACAAATTAATAAAAGCTTGCCAGTTTTCTCAGGTCAAATTGACGTTGGTGATGATACGGTCTCGTTATGTATCAATACAACTGAGTCAACTGAAATTCGTTTATTTCAAACTACCCCTTTGATGCATGTAAAAACAAATGAACACACACACACACACACACACACACACACACACACACACACACACACACACTGTTCTTACTTAGTTCAAATCAAACTGTTCAGTTCACTTCAAACTTCACAAAAACATCATGTTCAGCGAAGATTCCTTACACACCCTATTTCAAAGACTAGAATACAACACTTTAACACAAAAAGTAGACCCACAATATCAATTTTGTCCTTCTGATGACCAAACAGCACCCCCCCCCCACCCCACCCCCCCCCCCCCCCCCCCCCCCCCCCGGGCCCCTTCTATATTCTTACTTAGCTTTAAAACCAAATTGTTTTCACTTCAAACTTCACCAAAACAGCATGTCAAGCAGATTCCTTCCAGGACCTACTTTACTAAGTTGAAAACAACACTTCAACACAAAAAGTAGACCCAAAATATCAGTCTTGTACTTTTGAGGACCAAAAAGCAACCTCCCCTTCGATCTATACTGATTCTTACTTAGCTTTAAAACCAAACTGTTTTCACTTCAAACTTCACCAAAACAGCATGTCAAGCAGATTCCTTCCAGGACCTACTTTACTCAGTTGAAAACAACGCTTCAACACAAAAAGTGGACCCAAAATATCAATTTTGTCCTTTTGATGACCAAAAAGCAACCTCCCCTTCTATATTCTTACTTAGCTTTAAAACCAAATTGTTTTCACTTCAAACTTCACCAAAACAGCATGTCAAGCAGATTCCTTCCAGGACCTACTTTACTAAGTTGAAAACAACGCTTCAACACAAAAAGTAGACCCAAAATATCAATTTTGTCCTTTTGATGACCAAAAAGCAACCTCCCCTTCTATATTCTTACTTAGCTTTTAAACCAAACTGTTTTCACTTCAAACTTCACCAAAACAGCATGTCAAGCAGATTCCTTCCAGGACCTACTTTACTCAGTTGAAAACAACGCTTCAACACAAAAAGTGGACCCAAAATATCAATTTTGTCCTTTTGATGACCAAAAAGCAACCTCCCCTTCTATATTCTTACTTAGCTTTTAAACCAAACTATTTTCACTTCAAACTTCACCAAAACAGCATGTCAAGCAGATTCCTTCCAGGACCTACTTTACTCAGTTGAAAACAACACTTCAACACAAAAAGTAGACCCAAAATATCAGTCTTGTACTTTTGAGGACCAAAAAGCAACCTCCCCTTCTATATTCTTACTTAGCTTTTAAACCAAACTGTTTTCACTTCAAACTTCACCAAAACAGCATGTCAAGCAGATTCCTTCCAGGACCTACTTTACTAAGTTGAAAACAACACTTCAACACAAAAAGTAGACCCAAAATATCAGTCTTGTACTTTTGAGGACCAAAAAGCAACCTCCCCTTCTATACTGATTCTTACTTAGCTTTAAAACCAAACTGTTTTCACTTCAAACTTCACCAAAACAGCATGTCAAGCAGATTCCTTCCAGGACCTACTTTACTAAGTTGAAAACAACGCTTCAACACAAAAAGTGGACCCAAAATATCAATTTTGTACTTTTGATGACCAAAAAGCAACCTCCCCTTCTATATTCTTACTTAGCTTTAAAACCAATTGTTTTCACTTCAAACTTCACCAAAACAGCATGTCAAGCAGATTCCTTCCAGGACCTACTTTACTCAGTTGAAAACAACGCTTCAACACAAAAAGTGGACCCAAAATATCAATTTTGTCCTTTTGATGACCAAAAAGCAACCTCCCCTTCTATATTCTTACTTAGCTTTTAAACCAAACTGTTTTCACTTCAAACTTCACCAAAACAGCATGTCAAGCAGATTCCTTCCAGGACCTACTTTACTCAGTTGAAAACAACGCTTCAACACAAAAAGTGGACCCAAAATATCAATTTTGTCCTTTTGATGACCAAAAAGCAACCTCCCCTTCTATATTCTTACTTAGCTTTTAAACCAAACTGTTTCACTTCAAACTTCACCAAAACAGCATGTCAAGCAGATTCCTTCCAGGACCTACTTTACTCAGTTGAAAACAACGCTTCAACACAAAAAGTGGACCCAAAATATCAATTTTGTCCTTTTGATGACCAAAAAGCAACCTCCCCTTCTATATTCTTACTTAGCTTTTAAACCAAACTGTTTTCACTTCAAACTTCACCAAAACAGCATGTCAAGCAGATTCCTTCCAGGACCTACTTTACTCTGTTGAAAACAACACTTCAACACAAAAAGTAGACCCAAAATATCAGTCTTGTACTTTTGATGACCAAAAAGCAACCTCCCCTTCTATATTCTTACTTAGCTTTTAAACCAAACTGTTTTCACTTCAAACTTCACCAAAACAGCATGTCAAGCAGATTCCTTCCAGGACCTACTTTACTCTGTTGAAAACAACACTTCAACACAAAAAGTAGGCCCAAAATATCAGTCTTGTACTTTTGAGGACCAAAAAGCATCCTCCCCTTCTATACTGATTCTTACTTAGCTTTAAAACCAAACTGTTTTTCACTTCAAACTTCACCAAAACAGCATGTCAAGCAGATTCCTTCCAGGACCTACTTTACTAAGTTGAAAACAACACTTCAACACAAAAAGTGGACCTAAAATATCAATTTTGTTCTTTTTGATGACCAAAAAGCAACCTCCCCTTCTATATTCTTACTTAGCTTTTAAACCAAACTGTTTTCACTTCAAACTTCACCAAAACAGCATGTCAAGCAGATTCCTTCCAGGACCTACTTTACTAAGTTGAAAACAACGCTTCAACACAAAAAGTAGACCCAAAATATCAGTCTTGTACTTTTGATGACCAAAAAGCAACCTCCCCTTCTATATTCTTACTTAGCTTTTAAACCAAACTGTTTTCACTTCAAACTTCACCAAAACAGCATGTCAAGCAGATTCCTTCCAGGACCTACTTTACTAAGTTGAAAACAACGCTTCAACACAAAAAGTAGACCCAAAATATCAGTCTTGTACTTTTCATGACCAAAAAGCAGCTTCCCTTTCCACATTCTTACTTAGCTTTGAAACCAAACTTTTCACTTCACCAAAACAGCATGTCAAGCAGATTCCTTCCAGGACCTACTTTACTAAGTTGAGAACAACACATCAACACAAAAAGTGGACCCAGTATATCAATATTGTACTTTTGATGACCAAAAAGCAACTTCCCCTTCTATATTCTTACTTAGCCGGGGTGGTCGAATGGTAGAGCGTTGAACTTCTAAAGCTCGGGTCGTGAGTTCGATTCCGGCTGGGGTCATATATATTTGTGCTGGCTTTTTCATCGTTGCCTCGTCTTTGTTATCACCCTATGTGGTGGAAAAGGACGTTAAATACCCAAACACGCACCCACCCACCCTGTTTTTATTTCAAGTTCCACCAAAACAGCGCGTCAAGCAGATTCCTTCCAGGACCTACTTTCCGAAGTTGAAAACAACACTTCTATATTCTTAGTTAGCTTTAAGACCAAACTGTCTTCACCTCAAACTTCACCAAAACAGCATGTCAAGCAGATTCCTTCCAGGACCTATTTTAATAACTTGAAATAGTGTGTGTGTGTGTGTGTGTGTGTGTGTGTGTGTGTGTGTGTGTGTGTGTGTGTGTGTGTGTGCGCGCGCGCGCGCGTGCCTCTCACTGAGTGTAAGTGTATCTTCACACAAAAATGATATCCGTTTGATACGTCTTTATATGAACGCACACCCGAACTCCAACAACAACAAATTCATAAAGGCTTGCCAGATTTCTCAGGTCAAGTTGACGTCGATGATGATACGGTCTCGTTATGTATCAATACAACTGAGTCAACTGAAATTCGTTTATTCAAATACCCCTTGGGGCATGTCAAAACAAAATTTATAAACACACACACACACACACACACACACACACACCAAACCAAACCAAACCAAACCAAACCAACCTCGATCAGGTTTGTTTGTTTTGATTCCTGTCTGCCTGAAGCAGTAGCCTGCTTGAGCCAAAGTCGATATTTTTTTAACGTCTATGATGCCACTGAAATATTCTAAAGTGCGAATTCAGCCTTGAATTCTCCACACAGAAACCCCAGGACCAGCTTGCCGGGGTTTGTTTACACTACGCTGGGCAGGAGGGACCAAAGGTGCCAGTAAGAAATAGAAGGGCGGCCCTTTTTCAGTGCGCAGAATTGGTAGGGTGTAAAGGTCAAGTCGACCTGTGACTTGTGGCTTGCTAGTTTTATTCAAGCACTTTGGCTGTTTATTAGTGTGAACTGAATCATCACTCAACTAATACCTGGGAGGACAAAATTAATGTACACTGTGTATGCAGTCAGTCAGTATATAATATATGTAATAACGTGACCGAATACCCATAAACGTATACTTTAAACACAATGACTAATCCATGCCGGCTCCAGTTCGCAGCCGAGTGCGACTGATTCACTGATTTGCCACTGACAATGACTGCCAGTCGAATGGTCCTGCTCAATTTTTTTTAATAAAATAGGGTTGAATAGTATGTATAATGATATACGTTTGTTGGTATCTTAGCAGTATGTATTATGGCACACATACATTTACGTCGAATATTGTATTTATGTACTGATACATTAACTACACACAGTTACTGGCGGCACATATAATACTATACACTGTCTATATGCTCGAGCTGAGTGATGTTTCAGCTCACACAGCAAAATAAAATAAAACCGGCTGACAAGTTTGAAGTCATAGGTCGAGCTGACCTTTGTACTGCAAAAATTGTGCACACTGAAAACGGGGTTCCTTCTATATACCATGCCAGTTTTCCGGTTCTCCAGTGGACGCTGTAATATAAACAAAAAGGGCCGTCTGGCCTAGCCATTGGGGCCTGGCGGACCGGGCGGGAAATATAAACGCGCTGTCAGAGGCACGCGTTAGCTGTCGGTCCGGTGGGTTAAGTGAGTGCCGGCCACTGTGCCAGACGTGTATGTTTTGGTAAACAAGTAAACTGTTTGGGTTAACCCTAGTGTGATCGCATAGAGGCGCTTGTCCTGCTATGGTTTGTCCTGTTTCGCTACGGGTCGTGCGGTGATGGGATTTCGCCGTGGCTAGGATTCTCCTGGCGTCTTTGTTGTCTTTTGTGCCTGTCCAAGCCTTCCGTAGAACGCACCGGTCGTTTTGGACCGTATTTTGTCTGTGGGTGATTCCACGCTCTCTGAGGGTCTCCGTGCTACCTGAAGTCTGCGGCACCTGGACCGTATTTCGGCGACTCCACGCTCTCCGAGGATCTCCGCGCTGCCTGAAGTCAGTGGCACCTGAGGTTGAGAGGACCAGGTCTGCTCCCTCACTCTCCGTATTGCGCTGCCCCAAAGCAACTCGGCGCGCTAACTGGACCACAGCTCAGCACCGGGCCACTCGCTCGGCCAGACGGTTGTGCTCGGTGGATGTCCCTCTGGAACCCCAGCTTTCAGTCGTGTGTGTGACTTGCTGACCCCCCCCCCCCCCCCCAAGAGGAGATTTTAAGAGAGCAAAAAGACAGGTGAATGGACCGATGGAGGCAGAAATGAGAGTAAAGAAAGAGCAAAAAGGGTGGGCAAGCACAGCGAAACTGATCAGCCCCGCCGCGTGAAGGCGAGCCCATGGGACCGCGGCGGAGGGAGGGGGGGGGGGAAGGGACCTAAAACAGTGTGGAAAATGTGTTAAGAAATATATTTTATTCGTAGTATCCAGGCGCAGATTTTTAACCGTCTTGTTTGATGAATCACTGATGAGGCGGAGACATTTCGCCTTGATTTTAGCCTCATCATCAGTGCCCTCCCCCCTCCCCCCCCCCCCCCCCCCCCCCCCCCCCCCCCCATGAAAGAGACAGTTCTTCAAATATTTTCCACACTATTTTGAAAATGAATGGAGTATGCACGAAGTTTGGCTGTTTTAAGTTATAAGTAAAACTCAGTTCCACAACCCTTGACCAAGGTCTTCATCTCTACACACGGATGTTTATTATTTTAAAAGATAGTGAGTGATATAGCGAGCTTTCAGGGCCCTACGCCTCGCAAGCTCGACGATACAGTTCAGGACGACCTGGAATAGTATTACAGATAAAGGCTTAAAATAAAAAGACTACCATTTAATCCATCGGTTTTACTGACTCCTCTAACAACACTGGCGGCGGAGACGTCCGGCAACGGAGGCCAAACCGACGTCTCGCGCCTGTAATGCGCTTACCGAAACAGGTGTGGCTAGTCACAGGATGGGAGCCGAGACGGTGTGGCGGTCAGCATACGCCTCATCCTATGAACTCATTAGTGAGACTTAGCGCGCCTTCCTCACTGAGGAGAGTATGCAAATTCAGCCTCTGACGTCATCACATCCTGCGTGCTTTGGGGTCACCCGCCAGAGGCTTCCTCTCCGAAACCATTTTCCCTCTGCGAACTTCGTGAGAATCGCCCATTCTACGAAGCCATTTTCGTACGTCTTTTTATGTACTCAAACTTGTAGAATGTGTTGTTTGCGCATTACTTATAGGTCTACTGATGTTTCATTTTATGAAATTCGCAGTCAGCAGTGAGTGGAGAAGATCCTAAATTTTATTTTTCGATTTTACTGGGACACCCCACGAGCGCTGTCCCATTGTGTTTTCGTTAAGGTGTCAACGGTAACCCCCGTCTCCCTTCAAACCACTCACCTGTGACGCCGCACGTGCACAATGACGTAAGACCAGATGGGAAGAGGGTTGTGCGTTGGTGAGTCACGGGGATGTAACGTGGTTGTTTGAGACGAGGCGGCGATGTAGGCTATTGGGCTGGTGAAATATGACTAAACAGCAAAACTGCAGAAATATCGACAATAAAATAAGTGTTTGGTGGGTTTTTTTCAGTGTACAGAAATAAGGGTTTTCTGCAGGAGAAATCAAGAAAATCTGAGAAATAAAACAGGATTGTGCTCTTTTCTGCAAAAAATCACCGAAATTGTTTTTCTGCGGAGAAAAAAAAGTTTGTCCTGAGGAAAAACAGGACTGTCCATTTTTCTGCAGAAAAACTGCTATTTTCTCAGATTTCGCCAACCATATCACGTTTTCTCATCGTAACATCGCGCTCTCATCGAACACCTTCAAACCACATATGGAAATGCTTAACTGGTTATCCCCCGGCGACGTTGACAGGCCGGTCTGGTGTCATCGGATGACGTGATCTTGAGTGTTGCCCGGGTCCCGACGACCATCTGGGCAGAGGTGGCAAGTATCTTTTGTGAACAGGTAGTCACCTTAGGCAAGTTTGTAGCGGGAAGTCGCGGGACGTATTTTAATCCGACATGAAAAGAACACTTGAAGACCCCCGACTGGACGGTCGCCGTTGGCTGGACAGAGGTGAGCAACCTGTGCATTGGGTCAACAAATCGCGCTCTTCGGTGGGCACTAGTCACTTTCGCTGTGCCTTACGTAATCAGGCCAAGAGTTAAGCTAACTGTCGTTGCTGGAGAATTTGCACGATACCCAAGCTGAACGACTGGATTTGAACCCAAGGTGCACAATGGCTGAACAGAAAAGCGGTTTCCAGCAAACTGATCCTGTTGAGGTAGACCTCGATGGTATTGAGGAAGCCTTGAAGTTTGCAGAGAAGATGCTGCAGAGTGACGAGGCGGGATATGAGTCCATAGCAGACTCTGCGACTGCGTTCCCCTCATCTACACCATCGGATAACAGGCATCCGAACTGGAAACCACAAGACACGAGCCGCTCGCCAGTCGAGGTTACTGACCTGACCGAAGAGCCGTATGACCCGCTCAGAGAATTCCTAAGAAATCTGCCCGCAAAACCCTCCAGGTATACTTTGTACAACTTATAACTTATTTATTTAAGAGTGGGTAAGGGGTGGAAGTCCTCCTTACGATGTCATTACAGCGTATTGTCATTAGTATAGCCTCACGTACAGTTGTCAAAACTGAGCGCGGAAAGTCTGACAGCTGCCAGATGGATATGAACCATCTCCTCCCGTCCTCCTCTCTCTCTCGTGCTTTTCGGTGCATTTCTCTGTTTATCGTTTCATGTTGGACCCCGCGTTTTCTTCGTTTAATATTTCCTTGGACTAGCAGGACAGCTTGTAAGATAAGCAGCTTCTGCTACAAGTCTTTATCGGGAAATAAACCTCTGTCTCTGTCTCTCTCTCTCTCTGTGTTTCGGTTATATGACGCGCCCTTTTGCAGTTGTAATTTGGGAGTACCCTTTGACTGTGTATATTTCTGTATATATACTTCTTCCTTTTCACTTATTTTATTGTACCTTTAAGTATTTAGATTATTTATTAAATAAGTCACAGAGCTTTAAAAGTATTGTCATTATCACTACTGTCATTATCCGTCTTGTTAGAGCCAACAGTCTAAATGACTTGACTTCTCGGGTCGCTTCGCCATTTAAAGTTCTTACGATATATCTAGTCGCGGGACGTGTTTTAACCCGACATGAAAACAACTGAACGGACCCCCGACTGGACGGTCGTCGTTGGCTGGACAGAGGTGAGCAACCTGGGATCCTCGTATCGTAGCGCGATGATAGTGCATTGGGTCAACAAATCGCGCTTTTCAGGGGGCACTTGTAATTTTCGCTGTGCCTTACGTAATCAAGCCAAGATTTAAGCAAAATGGCAAGACATCAGTTTTGGACACTAGTGTCAGTGCAAGTTAGTTGCAAGGAAGCGGCCACAGGAAACGGACGCACGGAGCGATACTACTTTAGCAAGCGGAACGACTGGATTTTAATCACCAGAATGGCTGAACAGAAAGACGATTTTCTGCAAACCGATTCCATTGAGGCAGTGTCCGTGTCTTCGGAATCTTCTGTAGACCTCGATGGTATTGAGGAGGCGTTGAAGTTTGCAGAGAAGATGCTGCAAAATGACGAGGCGGGACATGAGTCTATGGCAGACTCTGCGACTGTGTTCCCATCATTCTCTACATCATCGGATAACGATCAACAGAACTGGAAACCTCCACAAGACACGAGCCGCTCGCCAGTCGAAGTAACTGACCTGACCGAAGAGCCGCATGACCCGCTCAAAGAATTTCTCAGAACAGTGAAGTCGGCCTCCAGTGAAGTCGGCCTTCAGAAACGACCCTTAGATGTCTCACTGGACCAAGGGTCAGCAGACACCCGCTTACTGACCTCCCCCCCGGAGGAGATTTTAAGAGAGCAAAAGACAGGTGAATGGACCGAGGGAGGCAGAAATACATGTAAGAGGAAAGAAAGAGCAAACGGGGTGGGCAAGCTCAGCGAAATCAGCCCCGCCGCGTGAAGGCGAGCCCATGGGGCCTGTCCAAACCACTGGAAAGACATATTCGTAACCACACACTCAGTTTCCTAGAAAAAACATCTTGTAAATCCGCTTCAATCTGGTTTTCGTCCCCAACACTCATGCCACACCGCACTTGTCCGCATCGTCGACACATGGTTATCTGCTATCAACAAATCCCAACTAACTGGTGCAGTATTTCTTGACCTGAAGAAAGCCTTTGATTTGGTGAACGACTGTATTTTGTTAAAGAAATTGTCCATATACATCCCTGATCCTAAGACAATCTCCTTATATTTTTCATATCTTCAAGGCAGAAGGCAGAAAATGGTGCGTTTTCTGAGGAAGATATTGTTAAACTCGGTGTGCCCCAGGGCTCTATCCTTGGCCCAATTTTCTTTTGTTTATTCATCAATGATATGCCCCTCTCCATCTCAAACCCTAATGTAAGCTGTGATATGTTTGCTGACGACTCCACTCTCCATGCGGCGGATGTGCACGAGTCCAAAGTAAACGAAGTATTGCAGCAGAGCCTGACTGAAGTCTCCCAGTGGTGTAAGATTAACATGGTAATTAGTACCACCAAAGCCAAAAGCGTGCTTATAACAACGCGCCAAAAACAACAACGCAAACTATCTCCTCTACGGTTGTCAGTTAGATCGGAGTCCATCGAGCGGGTCTCCAACCACCGTCTACTAGGTGTCATAATTGACGACCAACTAAAGTGGGAAACGCATGTTGATGGTCTCTGTAAACTATTTTTTTTTAAATCTATTCTTGCTATCTAAACTAAGTCGCTTAGTTAGTCGTTAGTTAGTTTATAAGCTATTATTTCATGCCCACGTGCAAAGTCACCTGGATTTTGCGTTCACTCTGTGGGGACGAGTGCAGCGAAAATCAGTTCAGAAAGGTAAACTCCATTCACCGGCGTGCTGTCAAACTCTTACACTCGGGTAATTCTAGTACCGACCAAACGTTTAAAATCCTCAAACTTCTTCCTCTAAAACAGCATCTGGCATTTAACAAATGCTTACTGATGCACAAAATTGTTTACTGCAAAGCCCCAACATATCTTCATCAACTGTTTAAAAATCTAAGCTCCCAACAAAAAGCTTTCCGAAGTGCGAAAGAAAAATTTACGGAGTCGACCGTGCGAGCACAGTCAACTCTGTCACAGCTGCAGACTTCGCACAGTGTCCAGGTACAGCGACAAAACCGTGCCGAAAAACTGCCCCCACTTCCTGTCGGGCTCCGTCCACGCTACTGTGCACATTCTCGTGCAACCCAGCTCATTATGTGATCACGCGGCGGATACCTCAGTTTAGACAACTGAGCGATGTTGGACTGATATTGCGCAAGCTATGCTACTACCGGTAGTGGTCACATAATGAGCCGGGTTGCACGGGGATCATGTGCACAGCAGCGTGAACGGAGCCCGACAGCAAGTGGGGGCAGATTTTGTTGGGAGCTTAGATCTTTAATGTAGAATAGCAGGACAGCATGTAAGGCAGGCAGCAATGCCAAAATGAATGAAAATATGTTTCATCATCATCATCATCATCTCTCTCTCTCTCTCTCTCTCTCTCTCTCTATGCCCCCCCCCCCCTCTCTCTCTCTCCCTCAGTTTTTCTCTCTCCTGCCCCAGTTTATTTTCTGGGTAGGATTTCACCGTTGTGTCACATCTGTCATGTCAAATCGACTTACAGTTCATGCAGTACAAAGCCATAATCACATACATGTGAACCGACGTGTACTTGAATGTGAAGCCACTCCGAGTGATTAGTCATGCAAGTGCCCTGTCTTTGTTTTAACTCCTAAAGGTTCATGCGTTTTCGGCGCTTTACCTTTATCCGACATCCCCTACCTACTGCCACAGCTTGTAAACCACACAAACACATCGGGTGCCGCTTGTTTATGTTCACTATCTGTTTACTTGAACGCCTTGTCAGTATTGCAATAAACCTGTTTAAACCAACGAGAAAAAAAGGCCAGCAGAAGCTAACGCCGACAAGTCACCATAATAAGAGAGATTGTATTTCCATCTAGCAGATGTAGTAGGAAAGACCATCGTTACTCTGCTTACAAACAAATTTCAAGGCACGTGAACGTTTGAGGGTTAAGCTTCATCATTACGACAGTGCGTGACCTCATATACGCGGTCCGGACATGTATAGTTCGTTTTCAGTTCCGGGTGCAAACTGGGACAGAACTATGATACACGCATCTGTTTGGTTCAGTAGATAATTATGTTGTATGGGAATGGTCCTTTCTCGTCTGTGTCCAGTGTGGTACTTGTACCGTGGTCAAATCGTTCATTTCTTAACTTCGTCATCATTTATTTCTGCGTAGATAACGGTAGCAATAACGGTAGCTCTGGAACATAAACAAAGCAAACGGAACAAATACACACACACACACACACACACACACACACACACACACACACACACAAAGAACAAAGATAAAGCTGAACTCACAAACATGGACAAACACCTACAAACATATTCACAGGCATACATACAGACATACAGAGAGAGAGAGAGAGAGGGGGGGGGGGGGAAGACAGGCAGACGGACAGTGACAGTGACAATATTTTTTGTTTTCTAACGGTGAACGTTTTGGCATGAATACCATGTTCAAACATGCCGTTGCTAAACTACGACAATATGGAAAAGAAAAAAAATCTGGACACTACAGGAATATAAAGGAGGAGTAGAAAATAAAACGGCAAATTACACATTTCAAACCCAACACACACACACACACACACACACACACACACACACACACACACATTTGAGCATAATATACTGCTGGGGGGGGGGGGGTGTAAGTTCAACAGATCTGTCTGTGTGTGGGGGGGGGGGGGGTAAATTCAACAGATCTGTGGGGAGAGAGAGAGAGGAGGGGGGGGGGGAGAGGGATGGAGGTCGGAGGATAATTGATCAAAAAAAAAAAAAAAAAAATGGCGCGGGGGTGGGGTGGGGGAGGTCACAATGAAACTCCGATACCATGGGCCACATATCAGGGTTGGGGTGTGGGTGCGGGAGGGTTCACCTAAACACAGTGGGGAAAGAGGGTTGGGGGGGGGGGGGTCCCAGTGAAACTCTCACGGATACATTGAAACTCATCAGTACTTGACATTACTAGGGTGTGCAGTGTAACTATGTCAGAGTTCTTATTGTATTACTCAGATCACGCCGACTCACATTTCGTGTAGTGGTTTGTCTCAACAAGGTGCACTACACGATCCACTTGCGTCATCACTTGAATACCGCTTCCTTATTTGGTGAGACGCGACCCAAACCCTTTGTCAGTTTCCTTTTGACAATAACTGTCTGTCATGATACATACATGTACGCTCTCCATATTACACGCTGGTGTATTTGTCACAGTCAAGCTCGGCACAGTGTAATCAGTCTAACTTCAAATCATGTTCATTCATTGTAGGCGCAGGTGGGGTGGGTGTTTGGGGAGTTTAACGTCCTTTTCCCACCACGTAAGGGTGATATCAAAGACGGGGCAACGAGAAAAAGGCCAGCACAAATATTTGGCCCCAGCCGGGATTCGAACTCACGACCCGAGCATTGAAAGTCCAGCGCTCTATAATTCGGCCACCCCGACTCCCCCATTGTCGGCGCAACTGTTACTGATGTTAAGTAGTAAGTTGGTATACTACAAACTGTATAGACTAGAGTGTGTAGCATACTATTGAGAAAACACGGTTGGAAATCTTCTGTTCGTGACGCATTCAAGTTCGCGCAGCAGCGAGCAACAAACTTGAAGCAAAACTGAAACGAAGAAGAACCTGAAAAGGGATACATCTCACTGTTGTAAAGTTGTGCATGCGCGGGTAGATGAGTGCTTCAAGCGGTTTTTTTTTTTTTTTTTTTAAGCTATCATACAGTGAACAGTGCAGTCTCCTTTCGTTGTCTCGGGTTTCCCACACCTATAATTTCAGTCTTTGCGGACCTGTCGGGCGACACAGAAAACTTACAGCGACTTCTTTCGGGATTTCTAACGGTTGCAGTGTCAGGGTAGGATCTTATAGTTGTCATAACTTTGATTCCAACCCAAGCTGCCACCCTACCGACACAGTCAAAATTCCTGCCGCCCCACAATGCCCCAAACAACCATTGTGAATGTAGGATTCTGACTGAGGGGTGCTGAGTCAGATGAATGGGACTAGTTTAGTAGTCAGAGTGTCCTGGAACATTATTACATTATTAACTATGGTTGAACTAAATCAGTTCATGAACTTGCGAAATCTGTAGACCTTTTATAGGTTATACTCGGCGTTGCTGTCATGGAGTCAGTGTGGAGGAAAATTAGAATGCGCTTGGAACGTGGAGAAGTATTTTGTGTGTTATCACTAAAGCAGCATACAAGTGTAGGTAAGACGTACAGTAGAATCCGGCTTTCATCATCAGACATCGTACCTACATGTACTAATACTGTCATGTACAACACCAGCCTTCAATCAAAAAACAAACAAATATAAAAGTAAGCGGTTCTGGTGGAGACTGGATGAGTCATATACACAGCTCTGTCTGTCTGTCCTCTCTCTCTCTCTCCCTCACTCTTTCTGTCAGTGTGTGTGCATGTATATTTCACGTTGTGAATGAAACTGAAGAAGTTACAGGTCCCTCGTGTTCTCCACTACTGAACCAAGGTAACTCAATTCGCAGACTGGAACCGGCTGACACTGAGTCTGCCTTCGGTGTAATCAAACGAAATCAGCCAAATATTTGATTGTTTGCACACTTCTTGAATATTTATGCTCGAAGGTGAATGCAGCGACTGAGAGGCAACAGAGGCAGCCGTATCGCTTGCACACAAAAACACTGGCAGGCCGAGGTAGAACTTGTGTAGAGGGAAATCTTTTCACAAAGCGTGCACCGCACTTCTAACTTGATGATTTTAAGAGAAAAATCCATACAGTTTTAAAATATGGGTTTGAGTCGGTCTGTTTTTTTTTTTTTTTTTTTTTTTGACGGAAATCGACATCGCTTGTTTTAAAATCGATAAATCAATCACTGGTTTTTAAGAAACATAATTCACGTACATTTAGTAACTGGAAAGTAATTTGTAAATCCTAACTGAGAAGACTGAAATGCTGGGAGACACAGCGGGAAAAAAATCACACCCCTCCCTCAAACAATCAAAGAGACACACAAACAAATGTGCAGCAACATGTTTTCCGCCCAGAAATAACAGATAGATTAGAACGTATATTTTACTAGCTCGGTGACAGTCGGTTTCGTCGAAAATCATTTATTTTTCCACATATGAAATTGCGAGATGCAGTATCTCATGTCGATGTATTGTCAGTCAACAATCATCACAATTGCATGGCGGTATTGCGTTTCGCAGTTATCGACGACCCATGAAACATCCTGTTTATCACTTGCTGCGAATCCGTTTTTTTAGCTCCGCAGTGAATATGTGTGAGTGACAGGCGTCTCTCAGGTGCCGCCGCGCCACGTTGAAACTGACATCACACTCAGTCAGTCTACACACTAAACTTTAGTGATGACTTTTAATGGACTAAGTCGAGCGCTTTAGATTAGGCCTCGGAAACTGACACTGGAGACAAGAAACGGGTAAAATTAACCGAGTGAAATTCGTATTGGAGACACGGTGGCGCACTTGGCAGCAAGCATCAGGCCCGTAACCCACGAACGCACACTGAGTACAGCGAGACAGTGGATCACTCCGTGTCATGTTGTTATCCGACAGCTGGCAACGCGCACGCGAGGGGGAAGACCCAGCTCTCCACGGCCTGCAAGTTCTCACCACACTCATCCAATCGCTAGCGGGGCTCACCTTAGCTCCACCCCCTTTGTCTCGTCAGCAGGGTGAAATGGCAACTGGCCCGCCTAAGCCCCGCCCCGTTAGGAATATTGATTGGCACACGTGCTCGCGTCGACACACCTTCGGCCAATAGGAGTGGCTAGAGCGCTGGGAGAGTAATTTGGGGCTCGTGTTTTGTGTCAGCGAGCGACCACGAGTCGGGGAGAGTGTTTGTGAGTGCACGAAGGGACTCGGTATAGGCAGCCCCCCTCTGACTATACACGGGCTAGGATCCGGCGTGTAGCGGTGTGCTTGTGTTCACCTAGTCACAGTGTGCTCGAGTGTGTACGGTAGTCCTGTCTACTACTACCTCACTCACTGTCTTCAGTCTCACCCATTTCCCAGCACGGTGTCGTTAGTCCTGTGAAGTTTACCGGAGCGCCGGACTTTCAAAGTGTCGTACTGTCGACTAGCAGTGTTTGTGTGTCGCCTTGTTGCTATCGGAACCAGTCAAGATTTCGCCGTCCAAAGCCGACGAAATGGCCGTGGAGGGCCAGCCACCCAACAGTAAGTTGTTCCACCCGTTTGCACTTCCGCGCGTTTTTCCTGTGTATGGCTGTCGTTGCTAAGTTCAAAGAGTTCTCAGTTCAGTTCAAGCTGTGTTTCTGGTCAGCTGTGCTGCGCGCTGTATTGGCCTGAATAGCTTTTTCATGTCACAGAATGCATAGGTCGTCAGCCGTGTTGCCGACGTTATGTAGGTCAAGATTATTAAAGTGTGGCAACAGTATCTATGTCGTTTGCAGAAAATAAATCAGGAGAAGTTTCACTAGAAATCAGTCTTCCTCTGAACCTCAAAATCATGGTGTATGTCATTCATATAGTGGCATCGTAGTGGCATTCCGTCAGAAACTGATGACAGAGTAAGAATGACAACACTGGCACTGGTACTACTGTGTGCCAACCGCTTCAGGTTTTTCTTTCCCGTTCAAAGTTTTTGCTTTTAAAAAGTGTGTTTTAGTATCCTCTAGGAAAGTTCTGATAATAGAAGCCAGTGATTGCTCGACAGTCAGTAAGGGAGTAGACCATTAAATTAATATCAGTAATACATATTTATTATTATGTATTCTTGGAAACTAACTAGAAAACTGTGGTAACCCCGTCTAGCTTTATGGTCTTATCTGTGACCAGTATTTTGCGCTATAATGAAACTGACAGTCCGAGTTATGACAAGAGGTCCCTACGGGCTTACTTCATTAACTGGGCCGATTTTCGTTAGTATTTGTGTCAGCTACTTGTTGGCCATTCGCTGTATGAGGATAAAACAAGATGTGTCAGGTTAGGGTTAAAGGGGTACGCGTTTATGTTCTCAATTGAATGTAGTATCTACTGTGCTTGTGGTTAACTACTGAACCTGCTGAAAGTGACTGAATATACCTGGCAGTTCAGTCACAGAGTTGGGGAGCCGGGGTGGCCGAATCAGTGGTAGAGCGTTGGACTCTCAATGCTCGGGCCGTGAGTTCGAATCCCGCCGGCTGGGGACAAATATTTGTGCTGGCCTTTTTTCTCGTTGCCCCGTCTTTGATATCACCCTTATGCGGTGGAAAAGGACGTTAAACTCCCAAACACCCACCCACCCACTCAGTCACAGAGTTGACACGCCAGTGGCAGTGACCCACAACTGAAATTATTGACCACCACCCCCCTCCCCCACCCAACAATCAGACTAGCATGCTTTCTGTCAAATGATTGTGCACAGCTCACAGACCGTGTGTTCAGTGAGGTGAAAGTGATGCTAATTCCTATTGACAAACTGTCAAACATCTTAACGTCACTAGCGTTTAACCTGGCCGTCGCTTGAACGGGCAAACCCCCTTTCTACACAACAGAGAGGCGTTACTTGTGGTGAGAAAGTCACGCAACCTTTCACAGGCCGTTTAGTGGTCGATTCAACCGTGACATTACCATATCAATGTCAAACAACTGACAGTTTTTAGTTTTGCTGGTTGGTTTAGCAGCGGATACTGTAACCCTATACCCCCCCCCCCCGCCCCTCAATAAGTCGGCTCTGTTTCTATCTCAGCTTCTATTTTAGTTTGATTTGTGCACTTATATCAGTACGTCTTTCACACCTTACAAATAAATGACCGATTTTTTTTCAGTTTTACTGATCTTTTTCACAAAACTGAAAAAATCGGTCTTTTGTTTTTATTTTGTGGTGTTGTGTGCTTCAGAGCTGTTAAAGAGTACCTACACCTTATGTCGCCCCCTTCTCTACTTCAGTTTTCTACTTACATGCGCCAAGATGAATGTAATCCATATGAGGGATCACCAGTTACAATGGATCTTAAAGACAATTAAACAGATTATTTCTGATTGGATAAAGCCAGTGCTAGTAGGAATGGGGATATCATCATAATGATTATGACTTAACATAATGTGAAACATTTTCAAGATCGCTATACTGTTCAGTAAAATCAGTTTTCATCAACAAAATCTGTAACTATGTACGTAAAAAAAAAAAAAAAAAAAAATTCACGTGAACTCATGAAACACATAGATGATATCCACATACACTGATACAGCTGTTGTTAACTGTGCTCACTTCACATGGCTACTATGATGATGGCTTTTTTTAGTTAAAACCTGCATTACACATTGTCAGTAAACACCGGCCAAAAGGCCCATGCCAAAGAAATACAACACGCGCACGCCTTTCTTGAAGCTTGTTTGAAGAGGATTGGCGGTTTTGACATATAGAGTACCGAGACTGTGGTTGTAGTGTGCTCAGTGGATTAACTATGAGATCGTTCAAGTCATATTTCGTGTTATGAAGTCGTCCGCACCAGTAACACGCTAAAATTATGCGTAAAGATGTGCTTAATTTTGGCGGTGTGACTGGTCACAGAACTAGATTTGATTTGAACGATATCTGAATGGGGATTATGGGGGGGGGGGGGGGTGGTTGGAGGATATCCGGGTATCGCAGCTGCCATCACAGCAAGCCCACAAAAAACAACCACCTTTTTTTGTTGTTGACATATTTGAATACAATGCACTCCGAATTTTATTCACAGCGCTGTGCATGCTATTGGCGTTGTGACAGGTGCGAACAACTTCACGGAACTAAACGAGACTTGCAGGAAACCTGAATAGGATTACGAAATTACAGGAGGGGTAGAGGAAGGGTAAAGTACTCCAGTGTCTCCGACAGTTACCAGGATAGCGGGCCCTTTTTCAATGTACAGTTTGTTGACACACACACACACACGTGTGTGGTTGTTATTTGTGTCAGGTGCATGTAGGTGCATTTGTGTATCCCGGTATATATGTTGTGCCGCATGCGTGCTTCTGCATTTCCATTCGAGCGGCCCGGTTTTAGTGTGTGTAGCGCAAGTTGTTAGGTCTTCATGTCTGACTGACTGCCAACTGAAAGAAGACATTATTATTATAAGCCAAGCTTGTTCATGCTCAGAAATTGTTTATTTACTTTGAACAAAGTGTATTGCAATAAACTTGTTTAAACCAACTGAAAGAAGAAGAAGAAAATGAGCGACATGAGCGGACCGTAGAAAGCCGGAAAACCTCTTCAGTGACTACTCAATTTAAAACATAAAAATGGGGGAGGAGGTAGCGGTAAGGGGGGAATACCAGTAGCAGTTGTTTGTATGTTACAGGGATTCGTTGGCCATTTCTGAACAGTAAAACGGTGATTGCTAGAGAACAGTAATTGTAAGGGAATGGGGAAAATAAACAAATAAATTTAAAAAAAGAAGACAATGAGATAAATGGGCATGCTTGTGGTCTGCTGTCCTCCTCTAACTCCCCCCCCCTCCCCCGCTCTGCCCATCGCCTACCCTACCCACCCACCCCCACCCCACTCCCCACTCCGGGTCTCCCTCTCACCCCCTTGTCGATGACATATAGAAATAGATTCCTGTCTTCTATTTCACCATTTAATCCGTCTATCACCAGTACTTCAATACAAGACATCGACAAAATTCCACACAGATTGATCGTCGTTAGCAAACAAGAGTCCATAGAGTGTGTCCCGTCCGTATTGTTACGCAAGCGGCTCGCCCCAAGTCGAGCGTTGCACTGGCCCGAGCCCCGGCTCCACCACTCGCCCATTGTGCCCCGGATATTCCAGACAGTCCTACATGCTTTTCCACTTTACCGGACGACCAGAGCCCCACCACTGGTCTCAATTGATGTAGAACGGCCCGCGCGGCCCAGATAGAGAAATTTCAGGTCGATAGAATAAAGTCGGGTGGCGTTTCCTGCTTATTGCTTTTTCTCCGCGAGGGGGGAAGCACCAGCCGCTGAAATAGTTTTGATTTCTGTTTGGGTTTGGGATTGCCGATTTTACCTTGAGTGCATTGTGCGTGGTTTAGGTGGGTGTAATCCGATGGTTCCGGTGAGGTTGTGTCCGTGTTTCTTGCTGGCGGATTAGACAGAAATCGGAGGCGACCGATCGAGTTTAGATGATGGTGATGATACGGATGTTAATTAATGTTGCAGAACGGGATATCATGATTATACAGATAATGGATTATGTAGCGACCCAGAGTTACCCTACCTGAGTTAAGTGCAAAATAAATAAATAAATAAATAAATATTTTTGTTTTTGTTTTGATGTTTTTGTTCTTTGTCAGCTGAACGATACCACCGTCAAACTAAATTACACCATGTGTTTGCTACCGCAAAGAACAGAAACACATTAAAAAAAAAAACCCAAGAAAAACGAAAAACAAAACCCCACATAAATAAATAATTAACCGACTTCTGCCTTGCGAGAAATGTAGTCGGCAACGGAAACAAAACAACCACAACAACAACAAAAATAAAACAAAACAAAAAAAGTTGATGGAAAATCAGTTTGCCAATTGCCTAAAAGAGACCATTGAAACAATTGCTTATCGATCCACCGCAATGAAATAGACCAGCTATTTAAAAGGTTTTGTTGACTTTAGGCAAAACAGTGTGCGGGGGTAATATTTAAAAAATCAGTAGATAATGTGCCCTGTTTTGTGTAGATTGGTAGAAGTCAGCTAAAGACCTAGATGTTTCCATTGTTTAATTAAATGTGTGTGTGTGTGTGTGTGTGTGTGTGTGTGTGTGTGTGTGTGTGTGTGTGTGTGTGTTGTTTGAACCTAATTTTAAGCAAATAACTACCCACTGCACTGCAAAGAAAGAAAAGAATGTGATATAAGCGCGATCAGACAAGCTGAATATTCTCTATGGTCATTGAATTTTTGTTGTTGTTGTTGTTGTTGTTATCATCATTTGTTCATATTTACGATGATTGTCTGCGCGTATCTCTGATCTGTTCACTGGAATTCAAGTTCGTGCAAACTGCACTTCGCAATTCGTAAATCCGTGTTTGTTTTTTTTTTTTTTTTTTTTTTGTTTCCTTTCTTTCTTTTTTTTCACTGGCCACGTATCAGTACCGTGTCAGTTGCGTTTAACATTATCGTCTCCTTATTTTATTTATCGGACGCTTGTCACGCGTCACTGAAAGTATTGTTCTGGTGTGCGTTTGGCGACCCATAAACCACATCGCCTACAGCATAACGTTTTTCGCTTTCCCTGGATGATATCAAGATTTTATGGAACACGCGGGGGATATCAGTTGTTAACTACATTTTCTCTGTTTGCGTGAATATAAGTGATAACAGAACGTTGCAATGCGCAAATCACAGTTTCTTGCTTTACAGGAGGGGTGAAATTTCGCACTGTGGTGAAGAGCTGCTGATTTTTTTTTTCTCCCTGCGAGCGGTGTGATTGTCATTTGTTTGCAAGAAGAGATGAAATTTTTACGGCTGGGAACATAGGTGTCTTTCTGTCGATAAGTAACGCTCAGGTGTGCTAAGAGGTTTTTTTTTTTGTTTTTTTTCCCCACGTGTGTGTGTGTGTGTGTGTGTGTGTGTGTGTGTGTGTGTGTGTGTGTGTGTGTGTGTGTGTGTGTGTGCGCGCGCGCGCGCGTGCGTACGTGCGAGAGAGAGAGAGAGAGAGAGAGAGAGAGAGAGAGAGAGTCTCTTTTGGGCAAATTTATTTCCTTTTTGCGGGGTTGTTTGTTTGTTTGTTTGTTTCAAACAAAACCCGGACCAGTCAATACCTTGTATACTTGATACAACGTTCAAGTCAACAATGTATAAACATATACTTTAGGCACACCTTGTTTTAAGACTTAACAATGATAGCAGTCGTCAGCACAAGCATTTCTCTGTCATCTGTGATTTTTTTTTTTTTTTTTTTTTTTTTGGGGGGGGGGTGCGTTTCTATATTCTGAATACGCACACTCACTCCAGTCTACATGGCACACTCTCCCATAACCATACCTCACATCTTTGACTGTAATGTTACGGGGCCCGTTTTATTACACCGTCGTGTTATAACTAAATCCCCGTCCGAAATTAATGATGCGTCATTTTGCAGATGTTGTCCTCAACACCAACCCGATAACCCAGAAATAAGGCGGCGAAAACGTTTGAAGGAAATCAGATAGGCCAGGCTACCTAGTGTTCCACTGATCCCTGTTTCCCTTTCTTTCCCGGTATGAGGAAATGAGGGAGTTACGGTGTAATGAATATGTAATGAGATCCCCCCTATATTGACATCTACTGCACCATGTGTGCATGAAAAGAATAGGGTGGGGGTGGGGATGGGTGGGGGATCATGTACTTTTGTTGATGAATGATAGGCCAGGCTTTTACAGTTCAGTAACTGTGGGTGCATGCATTTTCGTGAACACAGTGCGCAACAGCGTGCACACAAGCCTTTTGCCTCCACCTGAATTGCTTGTATGTACACAAAAATCGGTGAAGTAAAGTTATGTTTAAACCAAATTTACGCGGATACTCCGGTTTGTATTATAGGTTATTTATTTATTTATTTATTTCAGTTTATTTTGAGAGCAGGTTTTTAACATAAGTACACAGCCATACTTGCGGGCCAGTGGAGACAACCATGCCCCTTACAATAAACGAGTTGGAACCGAATATAAGAAACCAGAAAATACTGAAACAACTAGAAGCAACAATAAAGAAAAACATGAACCACTTATGTTACAAGACACATTTCACAGTCAACACGTCTGGACGTCTGGACGTGTTGACTGTGAAATGTCTTGTAACATAAGTGGTTCATATTTTGTTGTTGTTGTTGTTGTTGTTGTTGCTTTTAGTTGTTTACACGTCCAATTGCAGTCAATTTCGCTTCCGTTTCAGCAAATGCACAACTAGAACCTCTCGCGTCAAGGGGCAGTTTGAACAAATAAACCTCCTGAACAATGTTAAAAAAAAAAAATCCATGATTTTTCAGATTTGTAGATGTAACACATACCGTTGTCCGTTTCATTGATGATCACTACTGAATTCGTGTGTAAAGTATGCAGCTCTGGTTGTCAACAAAACAACATTGTTCCGGTCGTGCAACGCTATTTCATTGTGGACAGCTGTTCTGAACTTATTTACGAATTTTCTTTTTTCTTTCTTTCTTTCTTTTTTTTTATCCAGTATTCATGGATTTTGGGTGTCTCGTTTCCACATTGTTTCGTATCTCCATCAACATCTGCACACGCAGGCTGAATCAGTTGGCATTGTTTTTTGTCCGTCCTACGCAACTGGCAGCTCGGTGTGTCTCTCTCCTCTATCATTGTGGTTTGTCCTGATCGGCTCTTTTCACAGCGAGTGACAGATACGCAGCAGATGTTGTATTAATGTAGACATGACACACATGCTGCGGAAGACAGAGGATTGTGTCCTTCCAACCGGGTCTGGCGTGTAGATATATATACATGTGCACAAAGCTGATGTACCGTATAGGACCTGTGGGTTCTCAGCAT
The DNA here is from genome assembly GCA_018292915.2 of Batillaria attramentaria. NCBI lineage: Eukaryota > Metazoa > Mollusca > Gastropoda > Batillariidae > Batillaria > Batillaria attramentaria. Next base: position 2,673,165 of record JACVVK020000030.1, on the reverse strand, counting down.
TGCAGCTATTGCCCCATGCCTCCTCCCTCCTCCACCGACCCCCCACCCCCATCCGGCATCGTTGATATGCTCAGGCACTGCCTCTCACTCCCCCTCCCCTCCTCCCCCCCACCACCTCTCTCTGTCTGTCTCTCTCTCTGTCTGTCTGTCTCTCTCTCTCTTCAGTCTTTACAAACAACTTTCTGTTTCCTGAAACACAGGAGTGCGACATATCTTTGAGGTTTTGCCGAAGATTATATGCCGCACAACCTTTTTCTGCGGGGAGTGGATTCACATTGGGGGGAGGGTGGGAGTCGATGTTAGGAGGAGACGCCACTGTACAGGCATCCGTATATATAATTTTTTTTTTTCACTGATTCCACCAGCTTGGACCGTCTCTTCGAAAAATGGACTTGATATCTTTAACGCGCAGACATGGTTGAAATTCAGTGCGTGCTGTGTACATGTGTGAATGCGAGACCGACGGCCAACGATATACGAGTCTGCATACGAAATTGACTCGATTGGACTTAACAAAATTCCCAACCCTGCCTACCCGTTTAAAAAAAAAATGCTGCAAATATTGTGTAATAGAAATTGTGTAATTGACATTGATTTTTTTTCCCTCCTGTTTCAGAGAAGAAGAGGGTGTCGGTGTGCGTGGGGTGCGGATCCCAGATCCTTGACCAGTACATTATGCGAGTGGCACCTGACCTGGAGTGGCACGCGACATGTCTGCGATGTGCCGACTGCTCTCAGTTCCTGGACGAGAGCTGCACGTGTTTTGTGCGGGATGGCAAGACCTATTGCAAGCGTGACTACTTTCGGTAAGAAACCACCTACTCTCCGCCGCCCCTCCCTCCCCCCCCCCTTCCCCCCTCCGCCCCCCCCCCCCCCCCTCCAAAAAAAAAAAAAAAATCAACAAACTGTTCTCAAACACTGCAACGAAATCATACCAAACCAAAGAAGAACCAAACATCAGTAAGAAACCTACAGCGGTAACGACAAGAGCAAGCGAGCAAGCAAGCAAGCAATATTTCTTATTGGTTGCAAAAAAAAAAAAAAAAGAAGTATCAGCTCAGCAAAGCAACAAGTTGTCTGTCTTTGTCTGCCATGTGGTGCATTGTGTGTGAAAAAGCCAGACTAGTTGACAGAAAAACGCCCAAATACTCGTAAGCATTTACAATACACAAACTCTGATCACCGTACAATCATCTTTCACGAAAAGAAATAGGACCACCATTTCTAAAAATGACAACGTTAGACTTCTTAACATTAACCATCAGTCCCATGCGTTTAGAAGTATTCCAAAGGGTGTTCAACTGGTTTTGAAGACCACTGACGGTGTCAGACACTAAAGCAACATCATCAGCGAACAACAATAAGAATATTTCAATAACCGGCCCCCGTAGTGTAGTGGTTAGCACTTCGGATCATGGACCGGGAGACCCGGGTTCGAATCCCAGCCGAGGCAAGCGGGATTTTTCATACCTAGGTCGGCTCCTACCCAGAGCGGGTGTGCTATGGGCCCAATGGGAAGGCTGTTGCCACACAGCCGAGCTTCACCCACTTCACGGGTGCGACTTTGGGGGTGCTTCCCTTTGTATGACACGTCTTATGATGTGGATGATTACACGGCCGGCACCGCAGGTGCCGTAGTTCCCGGGCCTGGTTAATGCTGGGATATTTATGACAGGAAGCGTGGAATGCGGCCCTGTCCCGCAGTCCCAAACCACATGGACCTCCATAGCATCATCATACTATCATCCTCATCTCCATCATCATGCATAATAAAAATTGTCCCAGCTTCCGAGTCCTCCGTGGGTTCCACCCATGACCTGGGAGGAACACCACTGGAGCTGGCAAAGAGTTGGGGCAGCAAAAAAAAAAAAAAAAAAAAAAATTCAATAATGTCTGGAAAGAGCTGTATACCATGTTTCCCGTTACTATGTATGTCGTCAGCCAGTACATTGATAAACAGTGAGAACAAAACCGGACTGCAGGTTTCCCCTTGCTTTAAGCCGCGCGGGCATAAAAATGCGTTAGTTATATCACCACCCACCCTCACCCTAGCCTTTACTATGTTGTACATACTTTTAATTGCCTTATACATTTTGCCCTTTATTTTGTACTGTTTCAAAACTATCCATAACTTCTCATGAACCACAGAGTCAAACGCTTTTCTAAAATCAGTAATAGCAACGTATAGTGTTTTATGCTTAACTAACTGCTTCTGGACTAGAGAGACTGAAGTATCTGATCTACTGTACTATACTTTTTACGGAAGCCTGCTTGTGCTTCATCGATCACACTGTTGTCTTCAAGCCATCAATTTGATGATTTCGGTATAAAAATGTTGGAAATTTCCGGATTTTTTCCACGAGAAAAAACAACAAAACAACTACTTTAGTCTTATTTACGTTTTTACGTAGCTTCCATAGGTCACAGTAATCTGAGCGTCTAATGCTTTTTGTAACGACTCTGGTGACTGCACAAACAACCGTGTCGTCATCATACAACAGTAGAATCCATCTCCTCATCACCGATGTTGGCAGCTTGGGCTTGGTATCTTAAACTAGAGAGTCCGTCGACTGTTTTGGGCAACTGTTGATGCAAATTATTCAAATACATCGCAAATAACGGGGGGGGGGGGGGGGGCAGGTTTCCACCCTGACGGACACCTCAGTCCGAGTCTGAGTCTGAGCCCCCCCCCCCCCTCCCCACCAACCCTCCACGCCCTCTCCCTTTTCCATCTCTCTCTCTCTCTCCACACGCACACACGCACGCGTACGCACACAAACGCACGCACGCACCAACGCACGCACACACGTCCCTCCCTGCCTATATATAATTCACGTATCTCAGTGTATCACTGCTAATACTCTTCTTGATTTCAATCGAAACAACGACAATGGGGACGCCAGTGTATGTGGCGACATGTGGGGTTTTATAATCTAGACTGATATCTGTATCTGTTGCATTTCTAACTGTGCCGGTACACAAACAAAACTGTAAACAAGTCGGCAACAGGGGTAGGGTTTGCGTGAACTGAATTACACTCATTGTCGGTCACTCTGGTCGGAGTATGGCAGCATTTGGTATGTTCTCGTACTTGTTGTTTGTACGTGTACATGTATATATTTTAAAGCAAATTTTGCAGCAGCCATCACGAGAGAGAGAGAGAGAGGGGAGGGGGGGGGGGTCTTCCTAAGCATGCAAACCAATTTCGCTCAATTCCAGTCCCGACTTCCCCACAACCCCTCGGCCCCCACCCCACCCCCACCCCTTCACCCCCACCTCATCTACCCCCACCCGAACCCAATACCCCACCCCTGTGAAAGGCATGTTTACAAAAGAATTAAAGTTGTCTTTTCAGCACCCCAAAAGTTTAGAGCCCGCCAGCATGGTTGTCAGTAGTTTCTCAGACTTTGAGATCGGCCAATTTTCTCCTGTGATGTTTTGGCGTGCCTCATGTCAAGGCGAATTAGCGAAAAACCCCAAACTGCGTCAAACTGGTGTACTTTCTCTCTCGCTCTTCAACATGTGCGGTCCAACCTCCTTTCGGAACTATCTGCCACAGCTTTTTTTTTTTTTTTTCTCTCTCTTACTCTTTGTTTTTATCAGACTCTCTCTCTCTCTCTCTCTCTCTCTCTCTCTCTCTCTTAAAATAGAAGATTTTGGATTGGTTTCCGTACTCGTCGAACCGAGAACCCATTTCAATTACCTGAGAAATCCTTTGCCCGGAAAAAAAATGGTGGTCCCAATACCTATTTTACGTTTTCTCTCCCCTACAAACCCCACCCTCTACATTATTGATTCATACTGATTTATGTTCTTCTGCGTGGAGCCTGTTTGGGGTTTTGCCAGTGGTACACAGTATGATTTGTCAGGCGTTAACAAAAGGATGCGACGGCATATGGAAATACACAGTGACCATATTTTACCGCCCTCTGTTACAAAGAAAACTTTCTAATCATATGCTTTCCTAACGGCAAATTTTGTGGATGTGTAGCACTGTTGCTGTTCGGCCGACTGCTTGGTCACAAACAGAGCCACAACAGTGGGGTAATAATTATGCTCTATTCAAAGACGAATACTGTAGCTTTTTTTTCTGTTTGTTTTTCAGGCTGTTCGGGACCAAGTGCTCGCTATGCTGCCAGGGTTTCGCTAAGGCTGACTACGTGATGAGGGCACGGGATAAGGTGTTCCACGTGGAGTGTTTTCGCTGTGCCGTGTGCCACAGCGTTCTGACACCGGGCGAGGAGTTCGCTCTACGAGAGGACGGCAATCTCTACTGTAAATTTGACAATGATAACAGGGACCGGGACAGCGGCACCCCATGTCCAGAAATGGGGGGCAGTCCTGGAAGCGCCCTCAGCTCTGGCAGCGCGGGCAACAACAACAACAACAACAACAACGTCACCACCCCCAACAACAATAGCAGCAGTGTGTCGAACAGTAACAGTAGCAGCAATGGTGCCAAAGAGGGCAAAGAGGCGGAAGGCAAAAGAACATCAAGTGGTGAGTAACAGCGATTACATTTCACCCTTTGCCATCGTGTAGCGGTGCGTGTGTGTGTGTGTGTGTGTGTGTGTGTGTGTGTGTGTGTGTGTGTGTGTTCTATCACTAGCATGAGTTTTACTGCGTTTCCCATCATTCCCTTTCACTATTAAAATCAGTCAGGGTATTGGCCAAACCAGATCCAGACAGAGAACTCATCCCAGCCCAAAATTCTCACTTCCTCTGACAACCAAAGCTCTACAGGTTTCCCCAGTAGCTCAAACTTCTGTGAAAATGTTCTTACCGCTGTGTTGATGCGTTGAGAGTTGGCTACACATCCTCCGTTATTTCTCTTATGAATGAGAGAGAGAGAGAGAGAGAGAGAGAGAGAGAGAGAGAGAGAGAGAGAGAGAGAGAGAGAGAGAGAGAGAGGTGCATTGTACATGTGAAAACCTTCCTCTACCTTCACGGATTTGTTGTCGTTCCTGATCTTACATAGCTAACCATGCTCAGAAAGAAACTGCATATTTATTTCAATGTGTCAGTTACAATTATTACTCACATGAGTATTTTCTTTAATCTTGTTTTTAAAAAAAAAAAAAAAAAAAGCTTTCTTCACTATTCAACCATCCGAACAACCACACACTCGAGCAACAGACAGCAATTAAAGTATGTAAGGAACGTAGCACTAGCCTCAAACAATCATATACATAAAGCCCCAGGTATCGCTCACTGAACACTGAAACTCGGTCTAGTTTTGCCGAAATTGCAAACGCGCCAAGCATGCTGTGTAACGCGCACGTGCCATCCACACAGTGGTCGCCATGTTCACTAATTACCCCTTAACCTTGCTACCGAATTTTACGGGAAAAATCTGATTCGTTTATTTTTTTTTTCTGATTTATTGAAACTGTCACCCATTATGTTGACTGGTCCTTAACTTTTTGTGAAGACTGTATTTCGCATTAAAAACAAACGCAGAAGAAAAGAGAAAGAAAGAAAAACTGCAGATATGAAAATGAGCACATCATTTATTTGTACTGCCGGATTCCTCATGAAATCTCTTGCTTTTCTTTGGAGGAAATCGTTTTTTAAAGCAATCAGTTGTTTCTTTTTTTGACTTCGTGTCATCCTCATTTTTTCCCCCCTCCTTTATCCCAAGCACTTCTTTTCTTTTCTTGTCGCCATATTGCTAACGAGGAAATCGCGAGGGGTCTATCACTTCAAAACAAACTGCGCGTGTTTGTTCAGATGTCACGTGGCACTTATCAAGCAATGTCTCGATCATAGAAAAATAAACTTGCCGGCCGCTTGACGCGCGCCGGGAAACACAAAACTAAAAAACTTCATCTTTTGGCTGTTGAAACTGACATGCTGTGGGGCGGGTGGAGGGTGAAACTGACAACGGGAAGGGATGAGGGAAGGGGGTTCGGAGAGGGAGTGAAGAGAAAGAGAGGGGTTTGCAATTGGAGAGATGTGAGAGGGAGGGGGGGGGGGATGACTGGTCATGGTTGAGTCGTGTGTGTGTGTGTGTGTGTGTGTGTGTGTGTGTGTGTATTCACCATACGACGATGGGAATCTCTCTCTCTCTCTCTCTCTCTCTCTCTCTCTCTCAAGTTTCTGCAGCACAGAGCAGAAATTAAGCTGTCTAAACGAATTTTATGTACATGCGGGCAGGACATGTATCGCGGTCTGCGCGTGCACACACACGTTTGCTCGCACATGATAAACTAGCATGGCATACAGACCCGATTCTTTCATCTTTTCACAGTCTGCCTACTCCTGCTGTAAGATCAATCTTTCTCGTGTGTCGCGCTCGTAGTTTTCACAACCCACCAGACGTATCGCTAAGGCACGCATCAAGTGATATCACCAGACAAAAACATCAATCAAAATCCTATCAACTCGCACCGCGCAAAACACTTATCTTGGCGACTGCAAACAGCACGCCTTAATTAGATCAAGGGCTCCCAACCACAACAGCGTAAATTTTTATCCTGAGTGTAGTTTCACGGGCAGCGATTTGCTGTTGATAATCTGGAAACGCGTTGTGGGCGCGTACAGTCCCTCGAACAAAAATACACTCAGCAAGAAAAACAACGCAGTCCCTCGAGAAGCAAAATCACCTTAGCTGATCAAAGTTTACCTGGGCGCGGTGACTTCAAACAGAAAAGGTGCGCATATTTAATGACATCAGCACAACGAGGCACGAAAACCGAGGAGATAACGACTGTTTACGGAAGTTTATTATGCGATTCTGCGCTCGTGTTTCAGTGTTTATGCGTCTGCCTTCCGTTCGATACTATCGTTCGTGTTTTTGTTTGGGCGATGATCGGAACAAGAGACTGTGTAGGGCCGGGCCACATACAAACCTGATCACGGGTAACATCTAAGAATATTTTCTGCTTATGGTTTGCGCGCGTGTGTGTATGTATGTAGTCACTTGATAACTTTAACAATCATAATCAGATAATATATATGGACAAGAGAAGAGGCGCGGAGGGGGTTATCTTGGGGAAGAGGGGAGAGAGGGAGGGGTTATGAGTGTAAAAGAAATCGGAGGAATATTGCTTTTTTTTAAGGAATGAGCGCTTGCAGTGCAAGTTCTTTCTTCCTGGTTTTTTGTTTGTTTGTTTGTTTGTTTGTTTGTTTGTTTGTTTGTATTTTAAGGAAATAAATAACGCCGTTATCGTTTGAACTTACCTCACGTTTTGTTGAGTGTACCAAATCAATAACACTAAATGCACACACACACACACACACACACACACACACACACACACACACACACACCACTCAACAGCACAAAAAGAACAAGAAAGCTCTGATACCGTATTTATTACGCTGTGTATGGGTGTATTTTGCTGTTTGGGTGATTTCAAGCCCTCATAATCATGCACGATTCTAGGAGTTTGCTAACGGCCATGCAGTTACACTGTGGCATGCATTCCGGGATCTGTTATTCTTTTTTGTGCGTTCAGCCCTTGGCATCGGGTAGTTGTGTTCAGCTTCTGGCATCGGCGGGGTGGTCGTGGGTGCTTGTCACTAATTAGTGTCGGTTGTCTCTCCCCCCTTCCTTACCTTCCTCCTCTTCACCCCACCCTCTCTCTCTCTCTCTCTCTCTCTTACAGGAGGAATGTTGTTCGTTAGGTTGTGAACTCAGTATGAACATGTCGTTGGCTGAACTTGCAGTAACCTCGTTATCATCACGAATCATCGGACTGCACCTAATTCATCATGAACGGCATGGCTGTGTTGTCACACACACACACACACACACACACACACACACACACACACACACACACACACACACACACGCGAGAGAAAGAGAGAGAGAGAGAGAGAGATGGTTCATGTAGCTCTGTGCTATCCGTGGAGGTACGTGGGTCTTTGGTGTGTGTATATATGTTTTCTGTTTTTTTTGTGTGTTTTTTTTCGTCTTGTTTTTATTTCTCTCCTTCAACAGCAAAACTAAAAAAAAAACAAAAAAAACACTGAGCAAATTGACGAAAACGATTCTTAATGAAAATAACATTTTGTCGTCGTCTTCTTCTTTTTTTTTTTTTTTTTAAACAACATGTGTCCCAAGTTACAAGACAATACCTGCTGTATCATTGACGGATACAAACAAGCGAGGCAAAAAAAAACACACTTAAAATAAATCACAGTTTTCTCTGCACATATCACAGCCTTCAAATCGAGCGGTTTCACACGGTTCCGCACCCGACATAATAAATGTTGTCTGACAATCAATAAACGCAATAATAGTGTCACACGTAGAAGAGGCCTAACTATGAAATCGAGCTGCATTGTTGTAATCTGTGAGGAGCAGTAAAAAGAAGCGAAACAAAAATACAGATAAAAACACACAGAAAGAAGGAACAAAACAACAAAAATTTAAAAAGTGTAGAGTGACAGTCGACCGACTGACTGACAAGAGCTGAATTAAATACACATGAAACAAAAGACACTACGGCGTGCGGTGGATAGAGAAAGGTGTAAGAGAGATTAGCAGATTCCTGCATTTTTTTTTTTAAAATCTGTTTTTCTCACCTTGTTCAGCTGCATCTTTATGCTTGGAAAATTATGTTAAAACTTGTTATATGCATTGCAAAACGTATTAAACCAGTAAATAGCTGTTCTTTCTTTATTTTTTTTTTTTTCACTTATGAACCGTAAGTGTTATAAGCGGCGCAAAATACTTCATCTTCTGAATAATTATGTGCAGTTATTTCACACACTTATGTTCATTGTATTTCGATCAAAAGAGTTTGGCTACACCGATACACTCACCTGTATCAACCGCCATCAACGCCTCATGAAGAATTTCACCTGTATACAAAATACTTATCATTTGTGGAGACGGAAAACACTCTTTACATTTTTTCCACTAACAGACTGACCCCAAAAAATATTTTTAAAAATTCATTATTATCAGCAAAAGCTCATGATTTAGTTGATCTCGTAATACCTGTTGTGGCACTGCGCACCGTAGTGTCGCTAGCTCCCCGTGAGAGAGGCGGGCGGATCGAAGGCGTGCGTGAAATCAATCGTTGTGTCAACTACCTGGCTTTTGTCTCGCGCCCCGCGCCAGCCCGTTTGTTGTCGAGCCTGCTTGCAAACGCGCACCCTCCCTCGGGGAATCTCCTTTTCACTCGCCCAATCGGCCCGTCACGGTCGGGCGGCGCTTTGTGTCCCTGTGTTGACGGAGGGAGATGAATGTGTTGACAGCGTGCACACGGGCCGAGCTCTCTCTCTCTCTCTCTCTCTCCTCTTTGAATCTCAGTTGCTGCCCCGGCCTCCTCCCTCCCTTATTTTCCCATTCATGGTATTTACTGATTAAGTGTGTGCAGTATAGACAGCGAAGTTTCTGCCCACTTTGAAAAAAAAAAAAAAAATGAAACTTGCCCTTTTTTTTATCGTAATCCCCCCCCCCCCCATCTCTCTCTCTCTCTCTCTCTCTCTCTCTCTCTCTCTCACCACAAGGATAGATAGGGTAGTGATGGAACATTTGAGTGGGTGTTTCAACATGGACGTCATAATTATGTATTTAAAATATATAGTGTTCTCTCACACTTTATCCTGGATTAAAAATTACTAAATGTGAACAGTTGGGATACCTCCACGGGGCTAAAATCAAGGTTAAACGTCTCTGCTACGTCAGTGACTGGAGACATCAAACAATACAACTAAAAATCTATGCCTGAATACTATAATTCCGAGATATTTCTTTTTAAAAAAATTCATACAAGTTTATTATTCAAAGGATGGTAGCGAGTGAGGTCCACAGCCTCTCGTCATCTTGTAACTCAGACCGTCACACAGTGACACAGTCGCGCCGACATCGGCTATTCATGTCAACAGAAAGTTCTCACCGCTTATCACTGATTTGCATTTTCAATTCTCCATGCATAATGCCACGATCAAAAGGGAGGGACAAGAAGCCGACAAAATGCATCTGTCTGCTTGCCTTGATAAAGACGGCGGGGTACGGTGACTTTTCGCTTGTCCGCGGATTAAGGGTGACAGACCGCAGCTCAGCTGCGGAGACTCTGAAATATTTCAGTGTTTGCGTTTTCCCTCGGCTTGTGAGCGAAAGTTCTGATATGGGTGGCCTCACGCGGTGATGTTATGGGATTTTTTTTTACCTTTTTATTTGTCTTTTTTTTCCCTCATGCTGAGCGGTGCAATGTTTTTTGAGATGAACTAAAAGTAGGATTAAAGTCTCAGTTTCCACCGTGGCAGTGACACCAAAGTAACTTTTGCGTGTATCCCGTGGGTGTTATGTTTTCTGTTTGTTCGGGACGCGTGTTTGTTTGAGTAGTCTTGCTAGTTTTGTGAACTTACATTTTCACGTGCAGTCACTGTCGAGGGCTGTGGTACTGGGGTTGATGAGTAGTTTTTCTTCTGTGCGGGTCGGATCTGACATTTCGGCGACCATTTTAAGTGCAGTCTCATATGGTATGGTTTTTCTTCGATTTTTCTTTAAAAAAATCTTTTCAGTCTCTTTTCTTTCTTCTTTTTCTTGCCGTCTTCTCACTTCTATCTTTTTGTAGTCCGGAGCTAGGGTTTTGTGTTCGCTACAACTGCTTACAAGTCACTGGTGTGCGGTTGTGTCATCCCTCTCTCTCTCTCTCTCTCTCTCTCTCACACACACACACACACACACACACACACATCACACACACACACATTCTTGTGGTGACGGTGATTAAGAATCCACAAAGCTCCTTGATCATTCCTCATAATCCAAAGCACAAAGTCACCGCCGACTGAAGGAACATGTATTACGTTATTATTCGTCCTGTCCTCCCCAGGTCCACTGTTTTGGTCCGCATCAAGTGGAGCCAGCCATGCGTAAAATCTTAATTTGTGTACCCAGCTGGGTCAACCGTCAGGTACCCGGCCACCCGGTCCAGTTCGCTGCGTTACTCGGTGCTCGGGGTATAGTGCAGGACCCGTAACGGTCAGCAGCTCTGCTGAAGCAAGCGGTCGTAACCTTTCTCGCAATAAACTTTAGGTGACGTGCTTCTGTTGTCCTCAATCACCCCAATATCGGGGACGTTAAAACCGAAGTATAAAAGAATTTGTTACTGCCTACCTTGGGAACGCACAAAGAAGTCGATCATACAGGGTGGAAAAAAGTAATGTAGGGGAGAAGAAATAGGTGCGAATCTGCAATTGCAAAAGAATGCCTTTCAGCGAATAAAGCATATATAAAGCATGTTTACGCATATACCACGCGAATGAAGACCATGAGATTTTGTTGTTAATTCACTTCCTGCGTTACTAGAAACGTCTATAGTATTAAAGTTTTAAACTAGGAAATGGAATTTCTAGGGCGCTAATTAATGAGTGGGGGATAGGAAAGGGGGGGGGGGAGGGGGGGGGGTTATTGTCAAGCTAAACCCTTTCGCTCGACAACCACATTTCATCGCACATTCAAAGCATAGTTTACAGACTGCAACAATTATCCCACGCAAATTGCCATTTTCCCCCCACTCTGAAAAGGCTCGACTCGCACGCACTGCTACAGAAGGCACCATTCTAGGACCGCTCGCAGACCGAGCGAATAGACCGAGACAGCTTGCTGACAGTATTGTCCCAGACTTTGTTACGCTCCAAATTACCGGCTTGGTGTGTCAATAAAGTTAACTCAAACCTCGCAGAAAGCCGGCGGAAAATATTGGAGGAAATTAATCGGAACGCTGAATGAGGAGAGAGTGAATTGCACTAGACTGCAGGGTCAACTCGCCAATCCGGACAGAGGTCAATTTGCCGGCAATTGATGACGTTGTCAATATTGATAATCACTGTGCATGGGATTGGGGACACGGTTCGTTTGGGGCGTGACTGACGGACCAGTTTTAAACTTTGCCGTGCGGATAGTGACAACCTTTCTTATTTTTCTCTTGATCTGATGTGAAAGGTTGAAACTTGTATACATGTACCACATTTTTTTCTCGTGTTTCTTTCTCTGGTTCTAATTCTGAAATCAGTTTTGTAGAGTTTCTGTATATTTTGAAAACATTTGTTTCAGTTATTGATGAACGGTTTTCACTTGAAGTAGCACTAGTCTATGCCTATTAACTTTTTCTTCAGAGCTATATTCTAATTTTCGGTGCCACAAACCGTCTTAAACAAATATGGCGAATTTTGAGGATTTTTTTTTCGTTGTGATTTTGTCCTTATTCTCTTCGATTGCTTTTCATGTGTACTCGATGACCTGTGCGTGCGATCACAGGATCGACATTGTAAACATCAGATCTGTTGCTATCAGATTCATAGATGCGCATGTAGTTTGAACTCAATTCCCCTGTGTTGCAGTGTGTGATGTGGATTCTGAGGTGATTATGGAACCCAGAAGACCAGGGAAAAAGAAAGGTGAACACTGTAACAGTTTTTCCTTTGCACACACACACACACACACACACACACACACACACAGAGCGTGAGTTCAAGTTTGTAGCTTTCAGTTCTTTGGCTTCAAACATGCCTGTGTTATTTCAAAGACTTGTGTGAAATGGGGATTTACGAGTGTATGACACATAGCTTGTTAGGCGATTTTGTGCAGTAGTTTGCAGTTTTATTATTGCCTCAAAGCCTCATGTTTTGCCCATTATTCTTCGCCTCTGCCACACGGAGATTTAGTGAACGAGGTTCCGCGTCAAACTTTGCACACGTATTTCTCCCACAATACACGCTAACGAAAGCACACCACTCCGCAGTTTGGTCATCTAGTTTGGCCACTGTATGTATATTCCTTATGCCTACCGTCTGGGGGTTGACAGAATAAATGTTCTCTCAATATAAAGGCTTTTACCCGACGCGTGCGCAAATAAATGTCACTTTGTCACATACTCAACCACACAAACCAACAGTTGGCCGAAAGCTTTGTCCGTGTCAATGCTCAGTCCGGCAGTGGCGGCCATGTTTGTTCCGGGCACGTGGACATGTTGACATGCGATTGGCTGTCACGGTAATAAAACCACGGGCTTATAGCACGTCTGTGTCCAAATATGGGGTTGTATGTTCTGCAACTTGCGTCAGTTTGAACGTGATGTATACTTTCGGGAAAATGCGGGGAGTTTTCGCTGGAAAGAGAAAGGCAAATTCAGCTTTCTTTATTGTTCGCTGGAGAGTACATCATGCGGTGTTTTACTCAGTTTAAGCAGGAAGGAAAACAAGCAAATGAACACAAAAACCCATGGGGCGGATCTGGCACGAGAATTTGTTTGCTTTGTAGGACAAGTATTCTCCGTGGACTGTTTCCAGTAATCAGAATTGAAGTATTGGTCAGTACGTTCATGCCATAATTTATTAGTAAATGAATTTCTGATGTTTCAAATTGAGCGCAGAGGGCAAATCTTACCGGCTTCGAAGTGACACCCCGAGTTGCAGGGAAACCCCAGCACTACTGACAATGTATACACGGCCCTGTAATTGATTCTGTTATTGACAAATCATGCCAGCGGTACATGTGATATATCTGTGACTCAGTATTTAAAGGCCGCATTTCGTCTCAGTTTCTGACCGGCATTTTGTTTGCCACGGAGGTACACACGCCGGCACAACCTCAGTTCAGCCAACAATGTCGGAATATCGATCAATATTACTGGTGCCACACAAGGCCTGAACCAAACCCCTCTTACTCAAGTTTAACTTTTCATCCCCTCCCTCTCCTCCCCCCCCCATCCTCCTTTCCCCCGTTGCTCCCTCCTGCGTTCTCTTGTGTTGGTTCAGCCGCCCCTGCGCGTGCGCACGTGTCATGACGTTGCTGTCAGCGCACGTGCACCGCGTTGGAGCCTGGAGCTTGATGTGAGTCGTATGTTTCACTTGCTGTCCAACGCGTAGGTGACACTGGCGGTTGTAGGACAGTGCAAACACGGCAACAGTGCCAGCAACTTCAGCTGGACCCTGTCCTTTGACGTGATTTTATTTGCGTGTCGAAGCTTTATGCTCTCTTGAATCGATGAGAGAAATATTTGTTTTTCAGTCGGAAATCGCTGAGAAGTCCCGTATTTTTCTACACTCACATGAAAGAGGGGAAAAAAATTCTTACCGATCACGAAAAATTTGGTTTACACACCAATAGTTTGATTTGTTTCGTCATTTTAAACAAATACTTTTTTCTCTGAGTCCGGCAGAACTGGCTAGGAATGATAAGTTGCAATATTTGCTGTATATTCGCTTAGTATTTGTCTTGTTTTCTGCGCTTTTTTGTAACCGGGAGTTCCATAAATTAGCATGAAGGTCTCCTGCATGTCCTAGGTTTATACTGCCCCGTAGATCAGTTTGCATCAGCCACCAAACTTACATTTTTGGGTTTGTTTGTTTTTTTACGTAGTGCAGACACATTTAGCCGCGAATTAGTCTTTGTGGCTTGCGCGGCTTTTTTTTTTTCTGTAAAGACGGTTTCTCCCAGTTACTGCGTGCAGTACCAGTTTGTATCATCAGTACAAATAATATAAGATTTACTCCGTTGAGTTCGCTGTTCAGTGTGGTAATTACATTTGGGAAAGAAGAAGGGGTGGGGTGGGGGGTGTGGAAGGGAGAGAACGACCGAATATGCTGCCTCGCGAATCAGATGGTTTGTATTACGAAACATTGCACCGAGCGAACTTCCAGCATAGCTCCTTCAAAACATCTCTAGTTCTCCTTCTCCCCCCCCCCCACCCCCCCCCCCCCCCCCCCCCCCCCGTCCTCCCCGGTGAAGGTGCCTGACAGTTCACCGCTACATTGTATCAATCGGCGGCCAAAAATGTATCCGGGGTACGTTCAGGTGATGGCAGACACGCATCTGTCTGTAACTGGCCTTCCTTCGAGAGCCTTACCAAACAAATTAATGTAGAGGAAGCGGGCAAACAATGGCCTGAACAAACAGCTTTTAGATCAAGAAAACACAAGCGGCGAGGTATCGCCTCCCTGGAGAAAACAGGCAGCGAGTGCAGGCAGCTCCCAGCAGAGTGGCGAAAATGCCACCGTGGTTACAAACATAACCCATAACACCCCCTCACCTGCCTAGTAGTCTCCTCACGCAGGTTGCGTTCGGTCAGGATGCACGGCGGCAGAGGAACATCACTTTTGTATTGAATGCACCTGGTAATTCAAGATGCGTGCGATTGTTTTGGTGCAGGATGTATCGGTATTTGTCACTATTTGATATCTTTGATATCCGGATCTGGATGTGCGTTGTGCCACAGTTCCAGTAAAGACCCCACTGCTGTGGACGTACATAAGGGCAATGTTCAGTAGCGTTTACGACTGGAAACGCACACTACTGGGTGAAGCCTCCGTATTTTTTGTTTTGTGTATTGTCCATTCAATTCAGTTGGCGGCTTTTAAAATCTTGTTTGGAAGGCTTTTGTAGATGAGAATCTTTTTCTCCAACAGCCCGAAAAAGTTTTTAGTGTGTCCAGGTATTCGTCTTGAATAAACAAAATCCAATCTTCACAGCTCATTATTGTAGCCCAAATACAAACCGAAACAGTATCAGCCGTGAAATGCCTATACTGGAACGGACCTAGTTGTAAAATGCCCGTGACTTATAGTACACTGAAACCGCTTCAGTTACGGATACCCTTCGACCTATCGAGCAGTACGTGCATTGTGTAGGCCCGGCGACGACCCGCTTGCTGCCATTTGTTGCAGAAGGTCGCCGGCCGCGTGCCGTGGGTAGGTGCTGCTCACTGTTGATGCCCTTTGCTCCGCGTCGATCCCCTGAACTTCTGTGGCATGCTGATATTGCTGCCACATTGATTCCGTGTAGACAGAGAAACAGTCGCACCGCTGTATAGGACCCACGAGCATGCATTTCTGGTAATTTCATAGTGGACTGGGCAGTTTCCTTCTAACTCTGCGCCCACTTTATTTGAAGAGCTCATTCAAGTTGTGACTGCGTGTATATTTTTTTTACAGATTATGCTTTTGCTGGGGTTTGGGAAACGTCGAAAAGGAGGAAATGGAGACCGAGTTTAAAAAAATAAAAATAAAAAAAAAGGAAAAGAAGGGGAAAACAGAAATGGCGTGAACCAGAGAGAGAGAGAGAGAGAGAGAGGCGGGGGGGGGGGGGGGGTCAAAAAGTTGCACCTGCTCTCACTTCAGCCCAATGTTTATGAGGGATAATCCTTTACAAAAAGAGACCGTTTCCACGGGCTGTGGCGACAAACAGTAACATAAAGATTAATAAAAAGCAATTTTTGTTAGAGCAGTGACCAGATAATGAATGTGTTTGATGGGTACGGTGAACACCATTTTTGTTGGTGCCGTCTCGTCGTTTGCGAGCACATTATCAGAAAATATCGCCATGACAATTTTTCCTCTGCCTTTTTCTTTTTTGTGTGTATGGAGCCCATGCATAATGACTAGCACGAAGGTGCAGCGTCTCCTGCATGTCTTAGGTTTATACTGCCCCGTAGACCAAGCTGTATCAGTTGTCCAACGTTACAGTATTGTTTTTTTCACGTGGTGCAGACACACTTAGCCGCGAATTAGTCTCTTTGGCGCGGCGTTAAGCCCTGAAAACACACTCACTCCCCATGCATAATGCCGTTTTGGGTCGCGGTGGTAGTTTCTTGCTTCTTCAGAAATGTTAAGGATCAGCACACGCTCAGTGGAAGTCGCTGTTCTGATGGTGAAAGGGAATGTCAGACTCAGTATTGGTTGTACACGAGATAATGAATGAAAGTTAGCTGCTTAATGTCAAACGAAGCAACAAACGGCTAGATCTTGACATCGTGCGTAAGTGAGGAATGCTAATCGGGGGGTTGCCGACATTCAGGGCACCAGCCAAAAGGCAAACGAACACATCTGGACTTTTGATACCTGTACGTACCTGTTGCTTTAACGGGACCTCCGGCACACGATGGCCATCAAAGACCTCCCGGAGCCTGTTCCACAACACACAGACAGACCCCCCAAACATCTAGCAGTCAGATACCCCCAGCATCTAACGTTGTCGGGGATTTGAGACCCTACACAGACACCCTCATCATCATCATCATCACTGCCCAAAGGCCAACGGCCGTGCTGACGATGTGCACGTGCTGAGTGTATCGTCTGTGGTCTACCTCAAGGCGGTGGTCTGTTGCCGTCTGTAGAAACATGGTACTCTTGCCTGAAGCGAGGGGTGTACCCAAGGGGATACTCAGCTCACCGGCAGGTTCCTTTGGAGAATACTCTAAGAACCGTTAGACGCCGTCGGGTGATAAATGTAGACTAGAACTGAATCAACCGTTTCCGTCAAAATTTTCGACATTATGCTGGTTAGCAAACAGTGGTGTGGTGGATTCTCTTCTCCTCTCTCTCTCTCTCTCTCGCTCTCTCTCTCTCTCTCTCTCTCTCTCTCTCTCTCTCTCTCTCTCTCTCTCTCTGCTTCTTGAAGGACATTTGATGGACAGATTCTTATACAGGATCAACATTACACAGTAGTCTTATTCCTTTTATTTTTGTTGTTTTTATCCAACACACAAACACTCCGCGATGAAGGATTTGCGGTGCCTCGGTCATGAATCACGGAATACTCTGCATGACGAATTTACCGAGCAGCTCGCCTCGTGCTGGCTGACGGTGACGAGGCGCACGTAACACTCGGGACTTCGGGGGCTAGAGAGTGGGGAGATGGACGACAACTCTCACTCAGTGCCATCTCTCAGTCTGGTTGTCGCCGGAGCCAGCTAACTAATTTCATCTTTGCGTCGCGACTATTTGCGTAAAAAATGAGTCTGTCTTGCCTGTTCCGATTGGCTGCGCGGTCTGCCCTCTTTGCTCTTTGTGCATCGTGGTAGACCCTTAGATTTGTTTTCGGGATGGGAGAAAGGGGAATGGTGGCGGGTAGACTGTGGTGTATGAGGGGGCGGCGGGGTCTGCCACGTTAATGAGACCATACCAGACTCTCTCTCTCTCTCAGGCCCCCTCCCCAACACACACACACACACACACACACACACACACACACACACACACACACACTATCCCTACGGCTCAAGAGAAATGACCACACGCCGGGGCCATCTACAAGTGGTGACACCAACCCACCAGTGCACGTCACCGGAGCGATCTCGCCCCACGGTAGAAGACATGACTGAGGACAAAGTCATCTACAAGCGTGTCGCTAGCCCAACACTCTCTACATTAGTCCCTGTCGTGTCACGGTGGCCGGGGGGTCTCTAACCAATGACGCGGCAACGGTTACCGGACGTTCGGCTCCTCACCATCACGCTGCCCTGACTCGGGACGGAGACAAATGACGTGTGCTCATAGAGGGCAGCGTGACGTTAAGTAGAAGGACTCGGGGTTCAAATCCCGGTAAACACTCCTGACACCAGTTTTGCTTTGTCCGGTTATGGCTGATAATGTCTTGTGTATGGACTTTTCGGTGACTAGCGCTGTAGTGTAGGACTATGGGGCTGGTGAACTGATGAAGTTGTCAAGCTGACACGGTCTCATTGTCTTGTTGAATATGAGCGGGATCTTTCCTTGCGTCCTGGGATTATTGAT
Source organism: Batillaria attramentaria (assembly GCA_018292915.2). Lineage (NCBI taxonomy): Eukaryota > Metazoa > Mollusca > Gastropoda > Batillariidae > Batillaria > Batillaria attramentaria. Next base: position 2,654,685 of record JACVVK020000030.1, on the reverse strand, counting down.
GAAGTCAAGCTGACGAGTGACGAGTGATACAGTCGTGTTATGAATTAGGACCTCTCTCTCTCTCTGTCTCTCTCTGAATGTCCTATGTGGTGGAAAAGGACATTAAACTCCCAAACCCCCACCCCCACCCACCCTCTCTCTCTCTCAAAACACACACACACACACACACACACACACACACACACACACACACACACACACACACACACACACACTCTCTCGAAAGTGACAACGACACACTCGTTTTCTTGACCGATTTCTGAACATTCCTGATCCGTTCTTTGATGCACCTCACACTGCACATGTACGTAACAATTTTTCATTCTTTAGTGCCCTCTTTTCGTGTTTCTCTTGTCATCTCCTGTCTACCCTTAATCCAGCTGTCTACATCTGGAACGAGTCCTCCCGCCCCCCCTGCAGGTTCACCTCATGACAGAATTCAAATAACTTAATCGCTGACGCTGCCCGTGGCATCATTGTTTTCTCGCCAGCCACTCACAAGGAGAGTCCGTGCACACTGTTTTGGCCAGTAATTGCCTGCCCAGTTTGGTCGTCTCTCCATTCTTTTGAGACACGATCTAGTTTCTATAGCCCTCGCAGGCTGCATATTCAAACAAATTAGAGCCAAGAGGTGCTCGAGAAGGCAGATAACGTGATAGCCGTCATTGCCGGATTGGCTCTTCTGGGCCTGACTGGAGAGAGGGCCGAGATATTTTTCCTTCAAATTTTTTTCTCTCGCGTCTCATGGTGTTTGCGCTGGTATAGGTTTGAGGGCCCTCTTGAGCGAGTTAAGAGGTGAACTGAATACTGATGAGACTGTGAGAATGACGTTTCGGGGATTAGAAGCTGAATCCCGGAAAGCGAACCAAACTGCGCCAGTCAGTTGTCTGTCGGTGACATAATATTGTGCCACTTCTTTATAACGTACACATGTATTGAAAATTGTGCAAGTGGCTGACCAAGCCAGCTTATCCTATAGTTGCTGAACTATTTTAGCAGCTGTGCGTTTTGGTTTTTGTCTACTCAGTGCAAGTTTGAGCTGTCACCGAGAGTGTGTCGAAGAGGTATGATACTAAACACGTACACAGCTCCAGTTGCTTTTTTCAGCTTAGAGATAGAAATTTTGGACAGGATGGCATTTAGCTACGTGAAGTTGTGTGCAACAGAAGTGGAGAGAGAGAGAGAGAGAGAGAGGTCAGCGCGCCTTCATCCAGTTAACATAATCTATACCTCCCGGTGTGATACCTACCAGACCGCACCATCCCGACATTCAAGCTAGCCCGGCTCTGGGCGGGGCTGGGAATCTTGATCAGTTATCGATCTCCGCTGCCTGCAGTGAGAGTGGTTGCCGAGAACTCAGGAGGCTTGCCCAAGAGCCCTCCAAGACTGCCGGCATAATGTGGAGAGGCTTCAGCCTTCTGCCTCGTCTCGTGGGTGGGGGCTATGGGGGCCCCGGGGGTCGGGGTGGAGTGGCTGTTGACGTTGCGTTGTGTCTCGTGTTTGACCGGTGCTCGAATTTTGCGTCGATAACGTTTTGTTTTGGTTTTTGTGTTTCACGTTCAGGCGTGTCTTGCGTTCTATGAGCGTGCAATATTTGTGTATTTGAATTGAGCGGGTCGAGGGCTCTTATGTGAGGCATTTACAAAGGTTGCTGTAATGGCGAATTTACCTTTCATCCCCCTGTGATGTGTGTCTCAGCGTAGACCCGATCAGGTTTTCTCCTCGCAGGAATTTTTTTTTATTTTAAAAATGGGCTTTAAAAATGCGCTTAAATAAGAGTGAGGCAATGAGGGAATACCGACCACATTATTAAAAACAAAACAAAAAAAACTTCCGGTCAGGAATCACATTCAGAACCTGGATATAATGTACAAAAACAAATACATAACAAAACATAAAAACACTTTGTAATCTTATGTATAAACATTAGGAATTTGTTGTGGTTTAAGACATAATAATAATATACATTAGGAATTTGTTGTGGTTTAAGACATAATAATAATATACATTAGGAATTTGTTGTGGTTTAAGATATAATAATGATATACATTAGGAATTTGTTGTGGTTTAAGATATAATAATGATATACATTAAGAATTTGTTGTGGTTTAAGATATAATAATGATATACATTAGGAATTTGTTGTGGTTTAAGATATAATAATGATATACATTAGGAATTTGTTGTGGTTTAAGATATAATAATGATATACATTAGGAATTTGTTGTGGTTTAAGATATAATAATGATATACATTAGGAATTTGTTGTGGTTTAAGATATAATAATGATATACATTAGGAATTTGTTGTGGTTTAAGATATAATAATAATATACATTAGGAATTTGTTGTGGCGTAAGATGTAATAACAACTTCCGGTATTTCTCTCTCAGGCGGGCCAGGGAACGGCAAACGCGCGCAGCATAAGGGCGACCACAAGACAACTCGGGTTCGAACCGTCCTGAACGAGAAACAGCTGCACACTCTACGTACCTGCTACAACGCTAACCCACGACCCGACGCCCTCATGAAGGAGCAGCTAACCGAGATGACGGGGTTGTCTCCCCGTGTGATACGGGTGTGGTTTCAGAACAAGAGGTGCAAGGACAAGAAGAGGTCGATTCTGCTGAAACAGATGCAGGCTCAGCAGGAGAAGGTGAGTGTGATGGTCTGTATCGCTTTTATACTCCGTAGTTTATCCACCTCCTTGGTGCTGGGGGCTTAGGGGAGGGAGGGTATTGTATTGTATTGTATTGTATTGTATTGTATTGTATTGTATTGTATTGTATTGTATTGTATTTTGAGGGGTAGTGGTGTTTAGCTTTGTTTCTTTGTTGTTGTTTTGTTGTTGTGTCTTGTGCTTTGCTATTGTCATGGAGTACTGTACTATGAGACCTTTGGCGCTTTTGAAGGTTCAGGGATGTGACATGACCAAAGTGCACGACGTTCGTTCGTTCGTAACCCCCCCCCCCCCACACACACACACACACAATTTCCGAGATCAGAAATTAATCTGAAAAGACCGATAGTTCGATACTTTGTGAAATGTACAGTGTGAAAAAAATAATAATACCCTTTGTCGGCAGTTTCAAGATGGTCGTAGGCAAATTACCGAATCCGTGTCACAACCAAGCTTAAGGTCTTAAAGTAGCTGATGCTCTCTCTCTCTCTCTCTCTCTCTCTCTCTCTCTCTCTCTCTCTCTCTCTCTCTCTCTCTCACGCTGAGCAGACGGCGCTGATACCCCACTGTGTTGTCGTCATCTATCGGATAATCTGAGACGTTCCAACAGACAAACCTCTCTTTTCCCGCCAATAAACACTCTTTCGCTGGATGCTGGGGACACCAACCATTCACAAAACTAATTTATTTTACTCCTGGCCAAGTTTGAGTTTCGTAAAATAACTTATGTCCCAGATAAATTGTAAAGTTTGTTTCCCTGCATTTCGGTGGAAGTGTACATTTGGTCCGACTTTTTCAAAGGGTTTCCCTACGTTGTTTTTTTTCTGATCTGTTGTATGTGTGTGGATTTTACGTTATTTCTCCGTTTTTCAAAGACACCAGGCTTTGTTGCCTTCATTTTCCTTTTCTCAAATGCCCTCATGCACGACGGATTTTATGGAAGAAAGCAAATTACGAAAAAAAAAATCTAACTTTTCACAGATTTAGTAAGGGTGTCATTTCTCTGTTTTGTGTGTTCTGATCAATGTTTTGGGCGCACAGATGTAGAAAACAGTACGGGGAAAAAAGGGAGGGGAGGGGTGGTAGGGCAGGACGGGGGACGGTGTACGGGAGGAGGGAGGGGGCAACCCGAACCACATGGGCAGAAACTGAATCCCGATCTGACCCTACTTGAGCGTTACTTTGGTGCGCGTCGCCTCTACAGTTCTGCACCCAGCCACTTGTTTCCATACCTGGTGCCAATGCTGGCGAATTTCCCTGTGTCCCTGGTGAACCTGCACGACATAAAAAGAGCCCATTTGGGCAGATTTTCACTCCACGGTGTTCCGGTGGCGTCCCAGCCATGCCGGGCGTGCGAACACATTGTCGGAGTGTTCGTAAGCATTGAAAACTGGTTAGAGCTACAGCGCTGGCGAATTAAGAATTGTTTTCAATCGTTTGATGGTGGAATTCAGTGTATTCCTGACTGATACACTGCTCCTAGGCGTGTCCGCTCTCTCTCTCTCTCTCTCTCGCTGAGAAACCTTGTAGGAGCTATAGGGAACGAGTCAGACGATAAGAGGGACTGATGGGATGCCCGATAGCCCTGCGGGTTTCTGATAGCCCGATTCCCCGCTGTGCCAGCAACGTTGGCACCAAGATTAGAGACAAGAAATAAATGGAGACTTCTTCTTACGGTATAGCGACGTGAGTACAGACTACTCAGTGCCCAGACTGCAGAAACCCTACTACAGTAATTTGTATGTTTGTAGCTTCAAGGATTTGTAAGTTTTACTTTCGTCTTGTTTGTCAGCGTAAATTGTTCGCCAATGGCAGAACTATAATCCTCATTGTCTAGTGCAGCGTTCTTTATCAGATCAAACATCTGAATATCTGTGGGTTTGTTTGTTTGTTTGTTTGTTTGTTTGTTTTTTGGACGAGACAGGATTTCGGATTCTAAGTGATAGGTCTGCCCCTGCTACATCTTGACCCAACCTGTAAACATTCTCTAGTAAAATACTCTAGTAAAATACCCAATAATAACAGTAATAATGAATTGATATTTGCGGGTGGGTGGGTCGGTGGGTGTTTGGGAATTTAACGTCCTTTTCCACCAAGTAAGGGTGATACCAAAGACGGGGCAACGAGAAAAAGGCCAGCACAAATATTTGAACCGGGACTCGAACTTACGACCCGAGCAGTGAGTCCAACGCTCTACCATTCGGCTATCCCGGCTCCCCAAATTGATATTGCAATTCGTGCACCCGCCGAGGAGAAAAACATTCTGCCTACACCAGCGGAAACTGGAAATAACTGTAGAATTTGAATTCCTCTTTACGCTCACGGTTCTTGGGTGAGCTCACAATTCTTTTGAAGACGCTCCCAGGAAATCAGGGGGACGTAATTCCAGGTTTGGTGGTTAGCGGATGTAGAGGTAGCCGCTAATCAAGTCAAATTTCTCGCGGACGCACGCGAAAAGCTCAGGCCAAGATAATTCTCCTTCCTTCTGAAACTTGCCATCAGGCACGGGAAATGCAGGCGTTTAGCGCGCACAGGGGCGAGGTTTGGCGCAGGAAGAGCGGCAAGGGGGACAATTTGATGTAAAGGGGGACAATTTAATGTAAAGGGGGACAATTTGATATAATCATGGACACCGCAGGGGGGTGCACTCGTAGCCGTCAGAATATTTTGATTGAAGTGTTGCTCTGGGAAGGAAGGACCGGCTGGTGTGGAGCGAAAGGTCTCCAAGGAAGTATGCGGATAATTATAATTTTGCATCATTTCTCGCCTGCAGATAAACACAGATTGATTGAGAATGATAACAGGATCTTCCCTTTCTCCTCTTTTCTTCTCCTTCCTCCCTCCCTTCATTTTGATCTGGCGTAAACAGTTCCACAGCGGTGTCTTTTTTGCCAGCAGTTTTGCAAAAGAGAAGTAAGTAGAGACCCGCATACGAAGAGCTCAAGGCTACATTTTTATGGAAATAATTTAGGAAGAAATGGGTGGTCCAGTATCGTATGGCACATCTGTTTGATTCTGCTGTAAGGCAATTGGGGTTCCGGTATTTCTGCGAGGATTTCACCAACCCCTATTTTAAGCTAGAAGACCTCTGTGACTACACCTTTTTTTGTCAGAAATGCAGAGCCACTAGAAACGAACCGAGTTTGCTGGAAAAGTATAGTTTTCTGTGCCTCCAAATTTATTTTCAAAATACGCAAAGGAACCTTCAAAACACACACACACACACACACACACACACACACACACACACACACACACACACACACACACACACACCTGTAACAGAAGGCCGTGCATGAATTCAGCATTGCTTCTACGCATTCTACTAATAAATTGTGCATCTGCCCCCCCCCCCCCATCCCCCCACCCCCCATCCACCTACCTACCACCATCATCATACCCCAGCCGAATTGGTCTTGCTTATGCTTGCTGTCCCTCGTATGCGTCACAAGATCCCGTTCAAGCCGATGATTTGGATGAGAGTCTGGAGGCCGTCGTCTTCCGCTTCCTCCAGCTTCCTGGTCAGGGACCCAAAGACTGGCATTGTGCAGGAAAATTATAATGCTGTTCCAGAAATGTCCTTCCTGCCACTCGCCCCGGGGAGACAAGATTAAGGGGTGTGTCTACGTGCATTGAAAATGTGACCCTGGGTGCTTGACTCTTTTTCTCCTCCTGGCGTCTCATTGTCGCACAGGACGTCAAGACTGTCGGAAGGAAACGTGTCTCATCCTGGTAGAAGAAAAATCTGGCCTAGATTTGCCAAGAACTCTTTATTTCTCTTGAATACTTCTTTCACCCCACATAAGGCTGTAACGAGCATGTGTTTCGTCCCAAAAGGCTGGGTTATTCTTGGTATCTTACAATTGTGACATTTTCCAATATGCTGCTCTTCTTTGGCGTGGCAGCATTTTTTTCCCCGATGACGTATCTACACACAAACCAAACGAACACTAGAACAAAACAGCAAGGATCGCATGTCCACAGTTTGCTGTTTACGTCGTGTGTAAGTTAACCTGAAAGCAAAGAAAAATGTAAAGGGTGTCTGCTTTTCCCCAGAAGTGATCGTCACACAAGGAGGATGTTTTCCCCCCCAAGTCTGCTCCGCGCCCCATCTCCAACAGGGTCTTTCTCAGACAGCCTCCTCCCTCCATGATTTGCGGGTTCCCCTTCTGTCCTCTGCAAAACCACAAACATCGCCGTCCGCTGTAGAAGAAATTGAAGAAGCTGACAATAGGGTGTGAATTAGGGTTGTGGCTTCTTGTCTCCACCTCTTCCTTGTCTCTCGTTGATACTGATACGGCTTCAGGGACCGATTATAGCTGTTTCTTCACAATACAAACACAAACTGATAATTTGAGAACCCTTGTTGTATTCAGTAGTGGTTTTACAGGTAGTACGGGATGATCTCTCTCTCTCTCTCTCTCTCTCTCACACACACACACACACACACACACACACACACACACACACGCACACGCACACACACACTTATTGTACTGTACTTCTAAACAGTTTCATCTTTGGACACTCTAATTCATTATAACCACCATCTACTTGTTTATGAAATTCCTCTATTATGAAGAACACACACACACGTTTTCTCTTCCGATCTCGGTTAATGTACGTCTGATGTCATCTTGACTTCTCTTCCGTTAAAACAAAAACTGATTTAAAAAAAAACAAAACAAAACCGGATTTCCTTTTTTTTCCAATTTACGGTCAAACTGTTCCCTTCACCCCTTCCTGCCCTGGCCACCTCCGCACTTCACACGTGCTCGCGTGACTTTGGCGCGAGGAACAGGACATGGTCCACGCACGCCACATCCAGGGGTCTTCATTTTCCTGTGACGTGCAGCTCCCTCCGAACTGCTGCACGATCGTGTGCACGTCGTGTGTGTCTAATTGCTGCCTGTTTGTGGTCGGAGCCGCTTCTCCACCCCCCCACCCTACCCCAACCCCCCTCGGTCCTGATTTGATTCCAAGAGTGTGTTCTTCCCTTCTCCTCACGAAGACTTGGTTATCTCCTGGAGTTGGTCCTGGCGAGATTTGCGGAGGGGACTGATTTGATTTGTAAATTATTCCTGTGTTCCTGGGAACGGTTGCGTGATGGGATCGTTTTCAGGCTTGACGTTGTGAAGGCTCCCGTCGCCTGGTGGTGGGATTTGATTGTTGGTTTGCTCGTGACCTTCACGTGCACAGTGGCGGGTTTTGCTCGGAGGCCGAACGCACGTGCACCGTGTATGATGATGGCATCAAATTGCTCTGCCGCTTCCGCATGATTGGAGGGAAAACCTTGAAAGTGATGCTTTCATAATTTATCGAGATGCAGTGTGTGATAGAAGTTTAGAGAAAATAAAGCAGATGCTGCCCCTTGTCTTATCAGATATAGAACAAACGCTTGAAGGACAAATGGAATCTCTCTCTCTCTCTCTCTCTCTCTCCGGGACGTTACCAACATATTGTAAGAGATGTGAATATTGACGCCTCCACTGAACAAAATTTGTCATTTTTTGTCATTTCGTGTCTCCCCGGTACGTTAAGCGACAAACAACCAACTTCTCTCTCTCTCTCTCTCTCTCTCTCTCTCTCTCTCTCTCTCTCTCTACCGTTCTCTGTCTCTCTCTCTCGTTTGTCCCCAGCGGCAGCGGTTGCGTCCCCCTACCTTGCGGAGTTGCCGTTCTTGCTTACGCTTGATTAGCCGCCAATAAACGCGGAGAGCGAGCGTGTTGATGATTCTTTCAACTCGAGTTAATTTGATGTAAATTTGCTCGGTGATTAGTGAAGGGGAGATTTTTAATTTCCTTAGACGACGCAGGATTTGGCCTCACGCCATGGCCGGTTGTCCGCCCCTGCAGGAAATTAAGGCCTGAACGGTATTGGATTATGTCCCTTTCCAGTCGTAATTAAAAGCAAATTGTTGCGACGTAGCCTTGCGCTGTCGTCTGCCGAATTCTATCGTTCACAGCGAGCGGCGCCTGACGGAGGGAGGTGGAAAGAAAAGCGGGACAATAACTTCGACTGGTGCCTGCTGGCGCGAAGACGGAATGAAAATCGGTTCTCTGTCGGACCACGCTGATCGGCAGTTTCCGGACATGTCCGTCAGAGGCTTCGCTGATTTTGAATTATGCTCAATCCTGGCCTCCTTTGTACTTCATACTTTATTTTTTCGTTCAGATTTCAAAGTCCAGACTCTCATCAAGGTCTTTGCTCTCATACTGAAAACTAGGGCAGTTATTTTTAGACGTCTTCCGGTTTCAATGCGCAGGCTTCTTAGAAGTCGGGTAGCGGTGATCGCTAGCTCCGTCTTTCTCTTTTCACAGGGCCGTATCACAACTCGCTCCATTATACTCAAATTTCCTTCTCTTTCAGACAGCGTTTCTTTTTCGATTTGCTCTCCCCAGCGTTCGATTTGCAAAGAGAACTTGTCCATTTAGAAGGTGAAAGGGGCCTTCATTAATCTGTCATAAGAAAACACCAGCGGTTTTGTGTGGAAGCTTCAAAAGCGTTTTATCCTTTCTGTTTTTCTTGGCGTTGGCGGGCTGTTTACGGGACGGATTAATCAGCAGGGAACGGGGAGGTATTGTGAAAGCCACAAGCGAGCAAAAAAAAAAAAAAAAAAGTCAATTGCCATTCAAAGCAAATTATGTCTTCTGTTCTTTAGACATGGCGGTCGTTGGGGATGAAGTTTTAGCCAAGCTGGTGGGGGAGCCGTTGTGGAAAATTGACGGCCATTTTAATGGTAATGTCTCCAGTTTTTTCTCACGAGCGGCTCTCTGCGTTTGTGTTGTGTATTTTATCGCCCGAACTGTGGTACCAGCATTACCGTTTTCATGCGCCTGGCCGAAAGTCGGTCTTGCATGCACGATGAAAGCTCATTCATAACAAGTACACTGCATTATATCATTTTGTTGCGCAACTTATTTTGTGGTAATAAATGATGCGTCCGTTTCAGAAGAGAATACACTTGACAAATTCCAGCTTTTGTTGTACTTTGTATCGGGACAAGTCAAGTGACAGTGTTTCATGCAGACTGCGTGTTTTTGCCAGCAGCATGCACGGAGAGAGAGAGAGAGAGAGAGAGAGAGAGAGAGAGAGAGAGAAGCCAGTGTGTGTTGACAGTACAGCATGGGGTTGACAACCGTTACACGGACCTCTTGATCCCCCCGGCTTGCGCTCTGTCACTCCCCCAAGCCCCCTCCATTTGTGAACCTTGTTTGGGTTATCTCCTCTGCTCACCCGAGCGTCTCGCCGCTTGATGGCGCTAGTACACCTTTTGACGTGGGGCGAATCCAGCCAGCGTGTGCAATCATCGTTCCAATTTTTCCTCTTGTCCGCCGGAGACGTGTGTCTTTTGAAATGTAGACAAGATTACATTGGGAGTCCATGTTGTGGCAGGCTGGATACGTTCCCGAGGCTGCTCGTGTTTACAGTGGGTGAGAGGGTTTTCCCTCCGAGGAATTCCTTCTGGTCAAATCATGTTAAAATTTCACTTCCCCTCTTCCCTGTCCTTTTTATCGGTCCATCTGCTGATGGTATTGGGGTGGAATCGGGAAGGGAGGAGGTTTACCAAGGACATTCAGGATTGGTTTGAGGGTCAACAACAAGCTAGCTTTGTTTTCAGACTAAGCAGAGCGGGAGATGGGGGGGGGGGGGAGGGGGGGGGGTTCAGTAGTTTCGGCCTCCGTTAGGTTTTAGGTGACCTCAAGGACAAAGAAAACAGTCAGAAGACTATGGGATACTGGGCGAGGTGCCGGAGTAATTTGGGGAGAGATGGGACGATTTACCTTATAAACTAACAATAAAAATCAGTACACCAAAAGCTTGCTTCGCAAAACTGTTCCAGAACTGAGGATAAACGTCTCAACTAATATTCTCCAGATCCTTTACCGCTGAGGTTTGCACAAATCAGATACTCTAATTCTACCATTCTCCTTCGTCTCTATTTGCCACCATCTGCCAACTCTTCTACAGTCTTTGATACCACTAATGCATGGTTTGAAGAACACAGGGGATTCCCCAAACGCCGTGCTGGTCGTCGAGCGCTGGGGGATAGTGGCAGCGCTTGTCCGTCACTGTCGCGTGTATCGGTGTGACGGTTTGACAGTGGGCAGGATGACGCGCCACGTGTCGCGTGGATCGTCACTGTCCCTTGTTGATGACGCGTCCAACCTCCCAGCGGCACTCGCCCGCCAATTAGAGGATCATGTAGTGGACTTGCACCTTCATCTGTCGGAGAGTGGGTACATGACATGAAGGACACGGATGATGGAGTCAGCGGTCGCTCACACGTGCGATCTTAAGCTGCAGCACTCGACAAAAGTGATAGCTGGCTCTCGCCCGCTCATTCGACAGGACTTAGGCGGTCACTACCATAAAGTCCCGTGTGTGTGTGTCTGTGTTTCACAGCCCTCACACACCCCAAAGACACTCGCCTAGCCAAGCAGCCAAAGTCACATGCCAGGAACAACTTGTCCTTAAGGGCCAAAAGCCATAGGACGTAAAGCAAGCTAATGATGATCTGTGTTTCACGTGTATTGCCGGTTCGACGTTGTAGTTTGTATCCTTGTCGACGTTGTAGGTTTTGTTGTGATTTTTGTGGCGTGTGAATCTCGAAACTGAACGCGTATCAGATGCGTGTTCATATAAATTTACAATAGCAAGGACAGGGATGATCTTGTCTTAGGTGTTGTCAGTTATACCTTTGTCTTCAAACTTACTTCCCCGCCCCGTTTAAGAATCAGTATATTTTAGGAGCCCGAGTATCTGAAAACCCAGCCTTGTTTGAACTGAGCTTTTTTAGGACGCAAATGGGGATTTAAAAAAAAAAAAAAAAAAAAAAACATGCAGGAAACTGCGTGCGCATCCCATAAACTGCACCTCCTTCTCAGTGGTCACGGTGATGTCGATGTGCACGTTCGGCACGTCAAACAACACGACGTCTGTCACCAGCTATACCTCACACTGGGCTCTCTGACCGTGCACAACACCGGGCCGCACGTGCCGAGCCGAATTAGTTCAAATCATCATTATAAGAAATTAGCGTTTGATTAGAGAGCCACCCGATAGTCTCGGCGGGAATGAGACCAGGGGAGAGGGGAAAGGGCTAGCCGGTTATCTGCCCCGCTATCCTCTTGTCTCTTCATAGTCAGTCAGGCCTTGTTTCCCCCCACCCTCACCTCTGACCCACCCACCCCGCCTCTACCCCTAACCCCTGGGTTTGGGGCCCGCCCTCGCGGCCCTCCCACCCCGCGGGTGCATCCCCGGAACCCACCATCAAGGGGAGGTAATTGCCCTCACGGAGCGACGGAAGTGATAAAGATCTGCGCGCGCATCTGGTCTGAACACTACTCTGTTCGTGTCGACGGCGGATTATCGTCCTTGCTTGTCTGTCGTCGATGTCTCGGTTTTCATCTCGCGTTCCCTTTATTTCGTCCCCGGCTTTTGTTCGCCAAATCATCATCTTTTACTCGCTCGCTGTTTCATCAAAGCGAGGTCTGTAATTTCTCCATTGTAGTCGAGGGCAAATCCGTCTACCCATGTTCCCAACATCTCCCTGTTTCATCTCACTGTTGTATTTATTACTGTTGGGTAGAGTGTTGCCCCTATCCGCGCTGCGGTTACGTTTTCAGTTCCATGGGAACACAGTCCGTTGTAGGGAGATAAAATCTCTCCACGTGATTTGTTGATGTCGACAAAGGACCGATAGGACACTAATGTGTTATTCAACTGCTTTCTCTCATGCGCTTTGAAACATTTTCGTTTTCCTTTCGGTAATAATTCCTTTTTCCAGTAACCTCTTTTTTTTCTCGCCGAGTATCAATGCGTAATCTTGAAAATGGTGAAAGGCAATACATGTACTTTATGCCAAACCAGTCCAGTGCCTATTTAGGTGTTCCAAGAAATAGTTCATGGTTTTTGCGCTTTCACTCCCAAAAGGAGGAGGAACAAACCTCATATTCTTTCTTTAACAACGACTGAACCAGCTGCTCCCCCCCCCCCCCGAAAAAAAGAAACAGCAAACAAACAAAACCCCAAAACAACCAAAAAACCCCCCCCCCCCCCCCAAAAAAAAAAAAACAGAAAAAAAAACAGCAGCAACAACAAAACAGAACAAAAACCAACAACAAATGAACAACAACAAAAAAAAAAACCCTCGTTCATGCTCTTTTATCCAAGAAACCCCGAAAATTGTCACACAAAATAAAATAATGCTTTCTGATTTCCAGTCCACCACACACATATCAACAGCACAACGCACTGGATAATACTTCGGCAGTGCTGATTTCCCAGTAATACAATTGAGACATTGTGTTATTGTCAGTCTAGCCCCGGCTACGATCAATAAGTTTGTTTTCAGGCCAGTACACTGGAGTGTCAAGTTTCGTATTAACTCAGTTTGAGGGGAGAAAACATTGGACGTGCAGACCAAGGTCCCACAGCGTTCACTTGACATTTCCAAAATGGCGCTGACATTAAACTCTGCCAACGAAAGTCAACACGCTTTCGGGGAGTAGCATCCGTAATGGAAAAGATATTCATTTTTTATTTTATTCATTTAAAAAAAAATATTTAATCAGTTGTGTCAGAAACGATGTGTCTGTGGAGGATAAAAGAGGTCGTTTGTCATTCGCTGTCCTGAAATAAACTGCCAAGGGAATTTCATCAGTACTCCATCTGCGCTATTCTTTTGTGTGTGTGTGTGTGTGTGTGTGTGTGTGTGTGTGTGTGTGTGTGTGTGTGTGTGTGATTGTTGTTGTTGTTGTTGTTGTTGTGGTGATGGTGTTTTTCGTTTGTTTTCTTTCCCATTGTGTGTATATTTGTGTACTTAAGTGATTTGCTCACTTCCCGAATGTACTTGTGTTTATGGAAACTCATATTTGTTCATTATATTCATGCTCATAACCATGGTGTAGATTTTGTACTTGGATGAAGAAAACAGTGCGATGACCTCCTTTTCTCATCTGCTTGTTGCAGTCCGGACAGCTGCAGCGTCCACTGAACGGCGTGCCCATGGTGGCCTCATCACCAGTGCGCCATGAGGGACCCCCAGGTCTACAGGCCAACCCAGTGGAGGTTCAGAGCTACCAGACCCCGTGGAAGGCACTGAGCGAGTTCGCCATGCAGGGCGAGATGGATCACCAGCACCCACCCTTCCAACAACTGGTGAGCAGGTTCTTGCCTCCGGACGATGATGACGCGGTTGTGACGTATTTGGACGAACAGTCTTGTTAAGGTGTAAGGGTGGTTTGCCTTTGGTTCTGGTCGAAGTGGACGAAGCATGAGTTTATTGGAGATGGGTTCCCTTCGGAACTGACTCAGTTTCGAGACCAGTCCTTCCTCAGCATAACAGACTTCATCGGACAGAACTATCCTGCAGACGTTGTTCTTGCATACATTGCTGTTTCAGTTATGTGTTGCTTGAGTAAGTTTGCAGTACAAGTTGTCTTCAAGTCATCCACTCACCTGCGGTTTCAATCGAAAGTGTGGTGATAGTCCACTTTGAGCTAGTCGCTGGGACATTGCCTTTATTATGAGTTAGAAGTGAAACTTGGCTGAAAAGTCAGAAACGTTCAAGCCTCGACGGATAGACCGATATAGATTTGTTTTCCTTTTAGGTAGACTGCTTTTGTTTTCTCTCACTTGTTTCATAAGTCAACCAAACGCGCACGCACACCCCAAAGTAAATGGCGTGAGCAGTTAGGTAGAAATCGGGCAGAAAATCTGCGAGAGTGAAAGCGGAAGAACCAGTTAAGCCTCAGGCTGGGCTGACGCGTCAACCGAGGGGCGTGGATCTGCATGCTGCTTCAACCTCCAGCGGCATCGGCCTAATGTTGCCAATCCTGCAAAAGTCTGTTCACAGCAGTTTGCAGCTTAACCAATGCACCATCCACCTTCCACGGATGCTGCAACTGCAACCCGATGAAGCACCAGTCATCTTTAGACCTACACTAAACGGTAATCGGACTTGTTTCTCGCCCCACTGTTCAGTTCCCTATCCAGCTTTAGAAGTGCTTTCCAAAAAAGAAAGAAAGAAAGATGCATTAAATTTTATTGTCATCCACCTCTTTCCAAGCAAAAGAAGAAATGCTTCCTTGAACACTTTGTGCATTTTCAGTGATCAAGTCAGTAGTCTTTCTTTCTTTCTTTCTTTTTTATTCTCAGTTTTTTCCTTATCTTTGGCCTCTTTTTTTAAAGCGCTTTTTAGAACTGAGTATTTTTGAAAGAAACGATTTCTTATTTCTTTCAGAGAAGAAACACTACATTTTGGCTTTCTGAACATTCTGTATTCTTCAATTAAAAAAAAAAAGTTTTTCAGTCTGTTACTTCGAGAATTTACCAGAAGGTACAAGTAAACTCAGCCTGAAAGAAAAGTTTCACAAGTAAGAGCTTTGGCAGCTACCAGCAAAAGGTTTTGTAAACCAATTCCTTGTAAGTCTCCAGCACAAGATGACAGTCCCACTGCGAGAAAGAAGTCCGATTACCATTAATTATTTATTTTTGATGTTTTGCAGTTGTGTTCTGTTTGCAGTTGCTTGCTTTCGTTATTTTACGCCCCGATGTGTTCTGTGTGTTCTCACATATACATGTGTGTGTGGCTACAATTTTATATTGCCAGCTGAACTGTAGGGTCTAGTGCATGATTATGTGATGGCATTGGTTGAGAGCAGAACACACAGCGCAGACATGGTCAGCTCTTTCATTGAAGAATTTCTAGATCAGAAGACTGGTCAATGCTTCATTTAGTTCACTTTTACCAGAACCACCCTGACAAACTCGACAAATGCCCATGGAAAAGAAGACAAACAAATGACTGTGACAGAGACAACAGACGGTGTAACAAAGTCTTTTCTTCTAGTTTTAGGAAAAATGACATAACTGCTTCATCAGCATAATTATCATTGGTATAATTGGTTTTGCAGGTATTAGAACACTCATTTTGAGTACAGCTCTGCCATTGTATCTTTTGTCCTCTGTCTGTATGTTTTGGTGTTTCACGCTCATCTCGGTACAACAATTTTGTACACTGCTGCTCCTTGAAGTTGGTTCGTCAGAAACGAGTGTGTTTGACACTGGAATGGTTTGCGAAACCATACACGTTTTGAAATTTCGAGGGAAAACTTTAACATTGAAAATGGTTAGATTTAAGCTTTCGCGAATCTCGTTCTTTGTATCTGAATCTAGATCTATCATCCGTTTTGACAGAGTTACTCAATGTGTTCTCTCTCTCTCATTTGTCCTCCAGATGTCGTCATTTGAACACATGGAGCACGGATGTCACGGGTCTCCACCCCACAGTGAGATCATGATGCAGGCAGGGTACCACCACCTACCCCATGACGACATGCCCAACTCTGTCGGCTCCGATTTCCCGGGTACCCCGTCTGAACTGTCCAGCCCTCTCTCACAGTGACGTCAAGCCACCAGGTTTCGGGAGGCCTCCTGTTTGTGACGTCACGCCTTGACGCCATACTGAGAGCTTAGGCTGATCGTGGGCGCTACGCTGTGACGTTTAAGTGCGTCGTTTAAATAGGACGTTGTACTGTGACGTGCGCCTGTGTCATCTAGTGACGTATGGCAGTGTGCCGTGACTTCTGCTTGTGTTAGGACGAGACTTCAGGATGCGGCGTCCGTTGTGGTACGTCGCCATATCGCAGCTGTTGTGAACTGTGCTTGGAGTGTTCATGTACAAGTTTTGACTATCAAAGCTACGAGAACGCTTGAAGGACCGAAACGGCCATTGCGTTCAAGAGACGGCCCTTCGCCAACTTGTGGATTCTTGGGGCCCTCTGGATCTCTACGGAGGAAAGATGCTGAGACTGTCTACACAATATCGCTACGAGGGCTTGTCTGCACGCCCTCTGGACGCCAAGCGCGGGTTTAAAAAAAACAACAACAAAAAACCACAAAAAGTGGGTGTGAGAACTGTTGACGTCCTAAGGACGCCGTAAAGTGTTTCAGGTCAGACTGTCGGCGTTGTCCTCGGTCCGAAATATGAGATACACTGAAATGTGTGAAACCGCAGCGGACAAATTGTACATATTTGTCCTCTGAAATGTGCGATGTTTTGTGCAGAATACGGTTGGTGTTGTCTGGTAAATGCTCTACATACACACGGCCGGACTACGGTTGATACGTGTACAAGATGAACTAAGTTACCGCAGCAGCGAGGAGTTGGGTGGCCACTATGTGAAAGAAGCTGTGCTGGCCACCGAAACTTGAAATGTGTAGCGTGAGTACAGAATTAGCTGCTGCGTGTATCATTGTATGTCTCTGTAAGAACCGACAGAGCGATATCGATTCGAAAGGTGTTACTTCACAGACTGATTTTAATTACAATCTCTCTCTCTCTCTCTCTCGCCAAGATTAGCAAATCATCGGCGCTCAGGTGTTGTGGGTTGTGTGCTCTGTGAAGTGTCGGCAGTTATCATTGGAGGACTGTGATTTGTTGACCAATCACGACGAAGTTTACAACACGGATCTTTTTTCTGGTCAACTGTACTGATTTGTTCGTGTAGAGAATATTGAGGAGAGAAATCTACGCAGATTTTTCACCGACAACATGGCGTAACTGTTCTGTGAATGGGGGTATACAGTACTTCCCTTTCAACGATTCTCAAGTTAACGTCAAGTTGACTTCTGTTCACTCTTCACCGAAATCAAACTTACATACTTTGATAAACATTTTCACATAGACGTTTTTCGGTCGGAGAAGAACTGCCGGGAATTTCTCTTGCGTTCTCAGCGACAAGAGATTACTGGTGTTTGGTCAGCCTGCTTTGTTTGAATGTTTCAATGGTGTGGTTATTGTTACTCATGCACCATTTTCTGAAAAACTGCTTTTGGAGATGTATACCATTATATTTCTTTCAATAGGGATCTCTCGGAGATAGGAAAACAACTTTTTCCCCCCGAAAATTAACCTCTATGAGGGTTTGAACACTGTTTTCCGATTTCCACAATGGCGGCAGTGTGTATCATTTACTACCACTAGGATTGTGTGTTGGGGTGTGTACAGTGAGACATTTGCTGATTTGATACCCGTGTTTCTGTATCTGTGGCGTCAGAGGACCTCTTCCGCTCTACAGCAATTCTAGTGGTCGCATCAGATTACCGTGTTTTGGGTCGTCACAGTCGGTAGTTTCGTCGGCATAGGAGATGCGTTTTCAGGGACTTGTGATTGACAACGCTGATTTGGAGAGAAGGATAATTGATGGTTAACATACGTACCTACTCATTGTCCATTCGCAGCAGACCCAGCTTATGTAAATCAAAGGAATAACTTTTTCGGGGGGGGGGGGGGTGGTCTTTTTTGCATACGCAGTTGGCAGTGGTGCTCCTCAACGTCTATTTCCTCCACTCCCCTCCCCTCCCCCTCCTGTTTTTGGAGGGGGAGGGGGGGGGGCTCGGTAAGGCCCAGGCCTGTCAGTCCTTCCACTCGTTCACAAAACCACACTCGCTCTCAAAGTAAGGCATAGTTTCAGAGGGGGATGTTTCTCTTTTATTTTTCTTTACACTCGGCGTAACAAGTTCTCTAAATTTTCAGGGAACACTCACAGAAAAAAAGTAGTGTCCAAAATACAACAATCATTTCAGTTCGTCATGCACAGTAATTTATAAAACTCAGTTCTTGTAAATATCCATCGTTCATTTTTCTGTGAAATGGCTGTGTGTGTTTTAAACAAGTAACGAGTTGTCATTGGAATGTACATAATCACACACTTCTAACACGTCCCGCGCACATGACAGAATATTAGGCGTTAAATCAACTCCATTTATCCTTTCAAAACTGCAGTTTTCCTTTGTCCTATTCTTCAGTAAAATTTTGTTTCCATTTGTTCACGGTTATGTCAGGTTCAACTCTCCAATGTATATGTACAACTATAGCGAATGTCTTTCGGCCACGTCACTCAACTGTAACGAAAAATTATAAATTAACACGGAGGCTGTGTGAATGTCATTTACTTCCGTTGTGTACAGGACAGGTGTTCCCAGACTTCATTGTCATATTGTTCACCCCCTATCATTTCTTGTTTGCAAAATTCATTGTTGTCTGTGTAAATTACTTTTCGACGTTCAAAACGTTTCACGCGTGTTTGCTATTCCATCAAGTCGTTTGTCTGCAGTAATTTGGTTGTTCGTTCGGTATAATTTATGCAATAAACATTGCGACAAACTCTTCGGAGTACTGTTCTACTGTGTGTGTGTGTGTGTGCGTGCGTGCGTGCGTTCAAATAGTACATTAAATACAAGATGTGTTGTCTGTATTCTGCACAATCGAAGATTACCTTGCAAGCATTCACTTACCTTAAAATCGTTCATATATGAAAGATAAAGTGTCTCTGTACATGCCACATAAAAAATATTTCTTCTCATAAAAACTTGCCATTGTGATGAATGTGTAGCTTACAAGCATAGCCAAACAACGTAAACACGTTTTAAAACTACACGGTTAGGTTTGGTGACGTCACTAGGCGCGCAATAAGCGTTCGGCCATTACACCTAACGTGTCTTATTTCTAACCAATCAACAATTACAACTTAACCATACGCAACAACTTTCTCATCCAATTAAAGAACTGTGCCAAACGTGGGTCGCCCGGTGGTTGTCGGAAGAAAAAAAAAAAATTCAACATCCATCATGACCTTGTGACCATCTCACAGTCATTCAAACCGACCGACCCACCCACCCACGGATGGAAGGTTAATACACAAACTCAGTTTTTACACATGCATTAAAAAGAAGAGGAGAAAGACAGACTGAGGCATTACACCCCCGACTGACTACACCAGGCAACCCGGAAAAAAACCCTGACAACTTAAAAAAAACAAAAACAAAAACAAAAAAACTTCAATTTGCAACATTTTCCGCGACAAGGGTGCCCGCTCACGCACAAGAGACTTGGGGACTGTCGCGCCACAGTGCTTAGTGTCGCTCGCAGAACACTGTCCCAGAGGGGGTTAATACTAATTGATTGTCCTATCGATATTCTCTTCCAACTAAGCCGTCGCGGCGCCAGACTTTCAGCCAAGGGGTTGGGGGGAGAGAGAGAGAGAGAGGCGGGGGGGGGGGGGGGGGGGGGGGGGGGGCAGAGAGGGGGGGGGGATGGCGAGCAGGAGGGAAAGAGCTAGGATTTCAGCCCGAGACGAGGGGCGAAGGAGGCGGGGGAAGGGTGGGGGGAAAGACTGCTGAAGAGAATTAATGCGATGAGGATGGAGGACACTTCCCTTTTGCAGGGTGATTTGACTTCTCTTGTTACTGGTTCGTCTCGATGCCTGTCCCATCCTATCTGGTGATGTCGCGATGCCCCCTTGTTCTACAACCACTGATCTGTGCACATCCACACAAACAACACGCCTGAAACAGTGACAATTTCAAGTTTGCAAAACATACACAAACCACAATCCGTGCATAGAAAATTAATATGGTTCATCAATGGTTCAATGTTTACTCACATTGTACCAGAAAAAAAATGGTGGCGTACACAAAGAAAAAAAATCACAGCATGAAAAGACCCCCCCCCCCCCAAAAAAAAAAAAAAAAAAGCCCTACAAAAACGCTTATCAATTTTTGCTTTGGTAAACGTGTATCATTTTTCTCTCTCCTGGCATCAGCGACTGAAATCGTGAGAAAAGAACTAAGTATATTAAACTTGAGTGAATTGTGTCGCAACTGACCTGCTATCTAAAAAAAAATAATAATATTATTTTTTTTATGCCGACAGTCAGTTATCAAGAAGTCATCATTTTGATCTTGATCATCGTCTCTCATTCAGTTATCGCCACTGTCATCAGTGCTGTCCTTACCCTTCCTAATTACATGGCAACACGAGCCGGCGTTTTTCCCAGTTTGTCCTCCGTGACCATTCTCCGTACAGCTCAGTTGTCACCTCCTGAAACACACCACGCGCACATCTTCCAAATCGATGACTAGGGAGCTCGGTGTTCAGAAACTACAACCCAGCATTGTTTGTGTATCGATAAGACACGGCCCTTTAAAAGTCTGATCTTTAAACAAACTTGCAGTGAGAAAGCGACGTGCCTGGTGGAGTTTGTCCGTACAGATTTGCCCCGGGGGGAGATCGAACCCAGTCGCTATTGTCTCAAACGGGAAACACAAAAGGGGAGCTTTAAGTAAGGATGCGTTTGTTTGACAGCGCGTCTCATGTTATGAGGATGCGTTTGTTAGCGAACCGGTTTTCGTTTCGAGTTCCGTTTGTTTGTGAGTGACTGGGGCAAAGATGAGCTTGTTTGAGGTTAGTTCTCAAGTTACTACACGCGAGCAGGTAGACGCGAGCATGTACGAGCACCAGAAACTAAAAAAAAAAAAAAAAAAAAAATTGCCAGGACCCAGAAAACGCACCGGGATGGTAGGTTGATCTTAAGTTTACACACACACCAACAGTTCAGTTATTAATGGCATCGGCAAACTGCATCAGTTGCAAGGTGTGCTGTAGTTTTCTCTTTAATCACGGACGAGAACAACCGAATCTGCGCACCAAACAAAGCGAAAGTGGTTCAATTTCGGATCACCAACATCGCTGCGTGTTGTTTTTACTCTTCGGACTTCAAAATCAACTTAGAACCAGTTTGCACTGTCGTGTGTGTTGAATTTCTTCCTTTGCAGCGAACTGTGAACTATTTGCAATTACTCTTCACGCCGGCCTCAAGTCTCGTTTTCGTTTTGTGTTGACTTTGTATTTCCCCTGTGCCGGTCGGTGCATGAACTCAGGAATGTTTTTAGCAGTACTTACATGATCACACATGAAACGTTTGTTTTATTTAATGGCCCTTAAATTAACCGTTTACATAGGGTGAAAGCGGCGGTCCGATATCCAATCCACCACCATAATCCGTCGTAAAATGCTTGGCATAAATATGCTGACAACGTTCCCTGTTTGTATGTAAGGAACCGCGCATGAACACCGACCTTCATTACACAAACCTTTAACGTAAATACAGTTACCGTAGTGACGAAACAACAACAACAACTACAACAACAACACACGTTTTCCAATGAAACTATCTCATTTTCTCAATTTTTTCAAACATAAACGAAACAAGAACTGAAGTCTACTGACCGGCAGAGCCCTGAACTTAGGTTTGGTTTTGAAAATGCTCCTGGCTCCGCATGTAGATGTCGAGGTTAGGGAGTTTAGCCCCGGGTTAGCCTAACCTCGAACTAGCTGTAGGGTTAAATTTTCTGTTTTTTTTGTTTTTTTTTTTGTTTTGTTTTTTTAAATCAGGAGGCGGGTCTATTCCAGCAAGATGCCTAAGCCGTTATACAAGGATTTATTTCTTCCTTTCTTCGCTTCCTTTTTTAATATAATTTTGTTTTTTGGTTTCTTTTGTCCTAGTCTGGGTTAGGCCCGTACCCTTGGGTTAAATTAACCTCGACTTTTACATTGGGGCCCAGAAATCTTAATCAGCCAGTTTAACACTTTCTTTCCGTCCGTCTCAGAACCACACGCACTAAAACTCTTGCCAACAACCGCAACCACCACCAGCATCCCCAACCACAACCACCACCACCTCCACCACCAGCACCCCCAACAACGACCACCACCTGTGCCTAATGGATGAACAGACCAATGGGCAGAGAGTGAGAGTGTTGGAAAGGTAGACACACGTAGGCAACTACCCTACATGTTGCCACCAGTCCTGGAATAGCTCATTTCATAGTCAAACACAACGAAAGTTGCGCTGTTCTTGTGATCAGTTCCGCCTCTTAGACCACAGGCACTAAAAGCAGAGGGGTAGGCTGTTGGTCCGCTGAAAGGGGGGGGGGGGGAGGGATGAAAACATGGACGTGCATGCACGCGCACTCAGTGGTTGGTCCTGCGACAGAACAGCTCGACGGGCAGCCCTCCCTCAATGCCAAAATCACTATACTCCGATCAGGATTGCATGCACCGTAATGCGTGCACTTAAGAGATTGTTGATGGCATGTGAAGTCTGACCAAGAGCTGACCAGCACAAAGCAAAATGCCCCAGAGGACAAACACGTGATAACGGCAAACCAAAGGCCATTTATCTCTGTGGCTCCTCGCAGCCACGAGGCAAAGTGGTACCCCTGGTGGTCAGGCTAATCTAATAACGGGACCATGCGGCCGCGTTACGGCACGGCTGGTGACATGACAAATTCGACAGCAGTCCTCGATTCTAGGGCGGTGATGCAACCAGCTGCACGTGCCGACATAGTTATGGGGAAGATGTATGTATGTCATACACGACTGCCTGTGGCGGCTTCCGCAAGGTGGAGTAGAACTGAATGTGCACGCTAGACTGACAATGTACACACACACACACACACACACACACACACACACACACACACACACACACGTTCAAAACTCACTCCCTTTGATATCCGACGATGAAGTCCGGCGGATGGCTCATCCCCAGTTCCTGCCAAAGAATAACTGCATAATTTTTATGCTTACCTACGGTAGGCTGTTTAGCTGCACTGAAAATACTCTTAGAAGACCAGCAAAACTGACTGTTAGTTTGATTAAATATAACAAAACATAAGCCTAGAAAGTTGAGTGCTGGTACTTGGAAGCACTTTTGTCCAAATGGCCGAACTGGCCGTAAGAGTTACCGCCCTTTTCCACCCGGTGATATCAAAGACGTCCAAACGAGACTGAAAAAGCCAGCACATATATTTTACCCCAACCGGGATTTGAACGAGAGAGAACGAGAGAGAGAGAGAGTGAGAGAGAGAGAGTGAGAGAGAGAGAGAGTGAGAGAGAGAGAGAGTGAGAGAGAGAGAGAGAGAGGGGGGGGGGATGAAACTGGCAACCTGACCAAAACTGTTTTTCTTTTCTTTTTTCTCTGTCATTTCTTCACTGTGAAAAAAAGTTTTTGCCGTCTGCCCGGGGGGAGAAATCGCGTGCCAGACGTAGAACACCGGTTTCATGCCTTGCCGCTCCATTATTCTGCTATTATTACAAAAAGGAAAAAAAAAAAATGCACTAAGTAGTTTCCATCAATGATTTCCTTAGCACTTCTACTGAAAGCCGGGCGGAGAGAGTGAGTGAGTCTTTCGCGCTCAAAGCCGCGCAAGCGCCCAAGACTAATTCGCAGCTGATTGTGCCTGCACTACGTGGAAAAAAAAGTGTAACGTGGACAACTGATGAGTAAACTGATCTACGGGGCAATATAAACCCAGGACATGCAGGAGATGCTGCACCTTCATGCTAATTTCTCCAACTCCCGACTACAAAAAAAAAGCGTAGAAAACAAAACAACTGGGTAAAACAAACATAAATACTAAGCGCATATACAGCAAATATTGCAACGTATCATCTCCTTGGCGTAATACATCAGTTCGCAGCGTATGTCCAGCATCGCTTAACCACTGGTAGTGCAGACGGACGTGAGTGAGGGGTTAAAAAGAATTAATATAGTTGAAAGGGCCGAACCTTGAAATCAGATGAGAAATGAGAGGAAGGACAGAGCGGCTAAATTTGGGAGGTTTCACAAAGAGAACGCGGCCCGGCGGACTGGTCAGAAATTCCACATGTAAATCTACAATAGTCGAGGTCTTTGTAGAACGCACAAAGGACGGTCTTCTTCAATTCCAGCAGCTTTAGTGTTCGTTCAATAGATCGGTTGAATTCGAACCAGACTGTATGTGTCCAGGCCCTGTAATTTCAGCAGAGGCAGCTGCTGATTTAGAACATTGTGCAGCACACACTGAACCCTGTGGCCGGCCAGTGTCCAGGAAGCCCGGAGTAGATGGTCACAGCGGCTCAACGCAGGTGAACTGTTGCGACTTTCTTCCATTCTTTCTGCCAGCTGCTGTCAACCGCAGCCACTCATTTTTGGGCCGCGGTCTTTTGGCACAAGTCTTTGATTCTGAAAGCTCCTGACAACCAGCCCCACCCCTCGTGACCCCGGCTCACCCCCCTCCCTCCTCCCACCCCACCACAACCTCCAAGCCACCAGCCAATCAAATGGCAAAGTGAGCGGCTAATGGCCACAGATGTAAATAGGAGATAGGCAGCGTTCGGATTTGTTGAAAACGCACACAGGGAGTCGTGATAAGAATCTGCAGTTTGCTTTGGCCATGCAGCGACGGGAACCAGAGAGCTGGGTTACCGTTCTTGCCCCGCTCTGTCATACCTAGGAGGCGCCAGAGGAGACGAACAGAGAGGCAACTGAATGTGAGCAGAACTCAAGAGGACTAGCCCACCAGGCTGAAAAGATGTGGCACCGACTGTTTGGGAGAGATGCTAACCGGAAACCGACAAAGAAATGTACCTATAACTTTCAGTATTCCTGAAGTGTGTTCGACAACTCCTATTGTAGATATTCAAGAATTAAACTTTCAACCGTAAGGCTTCACCTTTCTTTTCTATTAAACGGAGACAAGCCGCTCTGGTTGTAGACTTGAAATTGCGTAACCGAGGCTGCACAAGACGCATGCCTCGGGTGACTGATCTGGAGATGTTTTCCAAGAAAGCCGATAACCCCCACAAACAAAGAATAAAGTTATTTCGGAGATTAACTTGGTCGCTGCGAACAACGAGCCTATGTTTCATAAACCGACCAACTGAATAAATTCTTCTCACAAAGGCAAAACTCTCTACCAAAAAAAAATAATAATAAAAATGAATTATTACAACCGCAGACGACCATTTTCCCAGATGCGTGATGGTTGTTTGGCAACTGCCGGAACTGATCAAACCGTTCTAAAACCTAATTTCCGGGCTTTCCTATACCGTTTCTACGTGTGAATGCGTAGCGCAGTTTTCTTTCTGTAGCGGTGTTAATTTCATTAATTAACACTGCGTATTCACATATTTCGACGCGGCCACTGAAACAGCCAGGGAGACGCCACAGCATAGAGAATCGGAACAAAGGCTCTCAAACATACTTTTTGACTCCTCGCATGTTCACACAGTCTTGTTAGCTCGGCCACCCTGTCCCTGGCGCTTCTCGGGGGGAAAGGTGTTTGACAGAACGGTAAAATTTGTGTTGACTTTCCTCAAAAACTCGCAGGGTGGGCCAATACCAAAGCTAACAAAACAACTGGCGCTGTAGTGCAGTGTCACGAGCAGAGTATAGCGCATACTCGGAGGGCACAGACCCTGTGATTGACTGATAACTCTCTCAGGAGGGACCGCCACGAAAAAGAGAGACGGCAGAGTGGCAGTCAAGCCATGCTGAGAGAACGGTGGTTATTCAGCTTTCAATCGGTGAAGTATTTGGGTTATTACTGAGTCGGTGTGTGTGTGTGTGTGTGTGTGTGTGTGTGTGTGTGTGTGTGTGTGCGTGTGTGTGTGTGTGTGTGTGTGTGTGTGTGCGCGCGCGTAAGAGAGAGAGAGAGAACGGGGGTGGAAGTAGGGGGAGGATGATGGTGGTTGTGGTGGGGACTCGGGGTCTTGGTGCACTGGAAATGGCTGGGGCCGCACGAAGGTTAGAGCACGGCAGAAACATACGGAGAAATTTAAATTTATCGACCTGGAGGGAAAGAAAGACTTGGACAGTTTAGTATATACGTGTAAGAAAGAGAAAAAAAAGGCTGTCCTTATTCCCCGAAATCCCATAATGGGGTTTCTCTCCATGATACATTAGCCCCATCGTTAGTTTTTCTTTGTGTCGAGTTGCAACGCTCATAAACAATTTCTCCTCGTAAGCTCCAGCCCCCCCCCCCCCCCACACACACACACACACATCATCATCATCACCATCATTCCCGCCTCCACCCCTCCTACCCGGCCAACCAAAAATACACACGGCCGACTAACACCAATAACCCTGTCTATCAACACCTCCCTAATCCCCGCCTACTTTGTTGACTTTGAGATGGCCCCTCTAGAGAACACGGCAGTCATCTCCGTTTATCCAACAACATCAAAGAACCGACTTCTTTGACGCGGCGGTGTACCGCAGAGAGGAGAACATCACAGTACACTGATAATCTTCACTCAGGATAGTTGCACAACCCGTCATACACCCTTCGCTGAAAGCCATGTCCGTGCGATAGAGCGTTTTATACGCGAGAATGGAAGCGTGTTCCATACGGAAGCTTCAAAATAAAAACAAACCACTTTGAAACTCAAGGTTTTCTCTCTCTCTCTCTCTCTCTCTCTCTCTCTCTCTCTTATCAATACGTCTCGATATATGCGTTTTGCTCTATCCAATCTCACTTTCATCAGCACACTAATGTTATTCTTTTATGTTTTAATGTAATCTTGAAATAAAAAAGACTTGTCATATTCTTAATTTGCATGTATCCAACCATTCAGTTTTCAATGACGGGGACGTTAAATTTTAGTTCATCATCATCGTCATTTGACACACGCCAGTAATGTCTGACTGATGTATAAAGTCTGTACACTAACGTACAGTACAAAAACATTTGTTGTGGGACAAACTGTGGCCAGCTTACATTTTGTTAGTCCATGCCATTGGTGACGGCATTCCGAAGCTGAACAACGGGTTCTACGCAATATCTAACATCGTCAGATATTAATCTCTTTGGCTTCAAAACTGAGCGAGTGAGTGGGTGAGTTTTCAGGGCTTTACGTCGCGCAAGCACCGAAGACTAATTCGCAGCTGTGTGCCTGCACTACGTGAAAAAAAAAAACCCAAAACGTAACCTTGGACAAATGACGCAAGCTGGTCTACGGGGCAATATAAACCTAGGACACACAGGAGACGCTGCACCTTCATGCTAATTTATCAAACTCCCGATTACAAAAAAAGAAAACGAAAAGCGTAGCAAACAAAAGCAGCACCACAACGGACGTCGCAGCTACAGAATGATCATCGACCACTAACGGCTACAGGCACCACTCAGCAATACTGACTGAGTGGCAATGTACCCCGGGTGGCCGTACCGGTTGCAACATCAGCAATCTAGGACCGAGCTAGATCATACATTCACGGCCGCCTTCTGAAGTCCCGCATTTTTTCTGCTTCATACCGTTGCTTGTTGACCCGGGTAAATAAGCAGCCTCCCCGGACCCTGATACAAATGATGGCTACCCAAACATGTTTGTCTGAAGATTGGCCGCATGTTAGCGTCGCTTCCGACGCAACTCCGACTCAGTCCGCTAACCTTTGCAGCGTCCTCTGGCCAGATCCTGACGACCAGACGGAAAACCTGCCTAGCGTTTTGCCCTGTGGACAAATGGAGGTGTTGCTGGCTCATAACTTACTGATACTTGTCAAGACTGTTGGCCCAATGAGGCCCCGTCCCATCCGGATACGCGGTGAAGTCTAAGGAGGCGAGTGTTTTTCTTGGGGGTCCTTAGTTCGGGCTGGGTACGCGGGCAGACCGATCTGTCGTGGAAGTATGTGACAAATCACTCTCTTTGAAGTCACACTTGGTGGGGGGGGGGGGGGTGAACGGCGGGCAAGGAGAGAGAATTAATCGTATTATAATGCTGCCTTCTTTGGTAAGACTGGCACACCAGCGTTCATTGACTGCAACTCGGGTCAGTCTATGACTGGGGAGTTGCGATGGACTTGATATCAGATCCTGGGCTTCGTCAAAATTTGTACAGGCCTTTGACCAGTGCCCTGTCCTTGAATTCACCCTTTCGGACACTTGAGGAAAAAAAAAACCGCAACACACACACACACACACACACACACACACACACACACACACACACACGGCCAGCCTATGGCAGAACGGTCACGGTTATGTGGGTGTGTGCAGGCTAAACAAATGATGTGGCGGCAACATGAGCAACTAAACTCACTGTATTATTTCGGTCGTCTTCCTACAGGAGGAAGGGTTCATACTATGACTTTTGCCAGATCTTTCCATACCTATATCCCAAATCAAGAAGAACAAGACCGAGATCAGCCAAACGCACCATACATTACATTATGTGAGGGTGGGTGTTTGGGAGTTTAACGCCCTTTCCCCACCACGTATCGGTGATAAGGACGGGGCAACGAGAAAAAGGCCAACACAAATATTCGGCTCCAACCGGGATTCGAATTCACGACCCGAGCATTGAAACGTCCAACACTCTACCATTCGGCTATCCCGGCTCCATATCAGAAGGCGGGGGGGAAAAACCCCAGTCCTATCAAAACGACTCAAACTGAATTCATGAATACAAGAGCAAGCGACGACTAGCATATCAAGAGGACCGCACTGCATTCCTTGATAACCTATCGAGATACACACTGACAGGCTTTCAGCGAACCTCAAGTCTGTACTCACAACAACAACTCTCTGCGCTCAGAGAGTGTAAATTCATGTTTCCACATCAGTGATTTCTCTTTCATCGCGGCACCTTGGGCGGGCCAGGCGATTAGCCATGACCACAGGTGTCACTGCTGGGTGCTTGTCTGTCACTCAATTCGTCACCTTCTCTGACTTCCGGGTCAGAGGTCAAATGATGCCAAATCGAGAGTCGAGTTCTCGGCTAGCATGCATTTGGGTGGTCTGCCAAGACTAGCTGGCATGAAGTGGAGGAAGAGAGAGCGAGTAGTTGCCGGGGCGTGTGGGTGTTGAAATTACTGGTGTCAACTTGTGATAATTAGCCTTGTTAGGGCGTGTCATGTGCGCCAGCAAAAAGAAAATATCTGATTCGTTGAAAATTTGCCCCGATTTCCCAGGGTAGTGTTTGCTCAGTGCACGGCGACAGAGGAATATCTCTGGATCTCTCTCGCCGGCGGGCGTGCATGCATATGTGTGTGTGTGTGTGTGTGTGTGTGTGTGTGTGTGTGTGTGTGTGTGTGTGTGTGTGCGCGTGCGAGTGGGGTGGGTGTTTGGGGGTTTAACGTCCTTTTCCACCACATACGGGTGATATCAAAGACGGGGCAACGACGAAAAAGCCAGCACAAATATCTGGCTCCAGCCGGGATACGAACTCACGACTCGAGCATTAGAAGTCCAACGCTCTACCATTCGGCCACCCCGGCGCCGTGTGCGTGCGTGTGTGCATGCGTGAGCGCGCACAAATTTTAAAAAGCAACCCACCCCCGTCGGCTTAAATAAGGTGTGAAGTAACCCTCAAATGTCGCGCGCGCGCATACACACACACACACACACACACACACACACACACACACACACACACACACACACACACACACACACACCTCTGACTTACAATTTTCCAGTTTGATTCCACATACTGACCGTTAGATTATGATGTCAGGTGTACGAGGCAGACTGGCAATGTTTTACCCCGTCAGAGTTTACACAATCGTCATTTCTTGATATGCAAACATGAATGTCAGAAAATCAAAGACATATTTCACCAACACCTGTTCCAACGACCACAGGTACAGGAAATCATTAATAGCTGCACATTTTTTAGTCGGATTGCCCCTTGAACATGATTGTACACTGTTCAAACTTAATTACCCATCTGATCAGTTTAGTCCAGACGCTGTTCTGTCAGGCAACACATGAAGACATTAATTAATACGTCTTGCCTTGTCGTATTACCACTAAACCAACAACTGGGAAATCTGGCCTTAATCCCCCGTTTATGGTATTACACCAGGAGGGATTTGTCAAAAATTCATTTCATTGGTCCGGCTCTTTCCCCAGCTGTCGTGTCGATCCATCGCAACCGGGTTGTGGTTGTCGTTTACACTGCAAATAGGCCAGGTGAGTTTTTCTCTAAATCATACACTGGTACAAGCCACTGCAAACACGATCCATCATAACGCCAACCGGCCATGGCTCTTGTCCTACAGGGTGGGCCTATCGATAACGTTGATATTACATGAATACACAAACGTTAGCCTCATATTTCTTACAGGACCGACTTGTCCTCAATAGCGGTAATTTGGAGACAAACGAACAAACGAGAGAGAGAGAGAGAGAGAGAGAGAGAGAGAGAGAATGAATACAGTTTACTAATGATGATGAAGGAAAGACTTGATATAGCGCATGGCTCCACCCTGTGGCTCCACCCTGTTCTCACGGCACTTATGAAGTGGTTTTGGGAGAGGGTGGGTGGGTGTTTAGGGGTTTAACGTCCTATTCCACCACAGACGGGTGATACCAAAGACGGGGCAACGATGAAAAAGCCAGCACAAATATTTGGCCCCAGCCGGGATACGAACTCACGACTGATCCGAGCATTAGAAGTCCAACGCTCTACCATTCGGCCACCCCGCCGGCTCCCCCAGAGGTTTTGAGAGAAATATAGGGAAAAATACAACAACAAAGTGTTCCGGGTATTATAGTCGTAGACGTGTATGTGCAGAAAACGAAATCCTCTACGTGTATGCCCATCTGCATTAAATAGAACAAACTCTACAACAAACTCTACAACAAAATCTACTACAATCAGCTGCAAAACGTCCTATGAATACGGTACCCAAGTCATTTGCTGTATCATCAATGCATCGAAACAGACAATGCCAACGTAGGCAGATTTTTTTTTTCAAGTGTCAATATAATGAAAAATCTATGAAGTTTCTAGAGAACAGTCACCTACCGGTCCGTCACCAAGTTCTGTCATTACACCACATCCACGTGTTGAGGAGACACGGGTCGAGCCAAGTCGTCATTTCTTGGTATCGCTGTGACCACTCGTACTCAGTCCTTGCTGATGTCATGGTGTCCCTGACCCTCGTTGCCATGTCAGTTGGTCTCTTCGGAACGGCACCAGTCTCAGAAGGGCTGCTAAGGCACCAGTTACCAGGAATTAACCTCTCGAACGGTCCGCTAATGTCACTGACCAAAACGCAGCGTGTCTCCTCCATCCGACTGTGTGGTCTGACACTGCTCACTGTCCTAGACGGGATTCACGTGCAGGTTTGTGTTTCCGTGCTGCGAAAGGTACAAGCCAAGAATGAAGGTGTTAATCTGCCCCCATAAAACCTACAGTGCGTAGGCGTACCAGTGTCACACGATGGACATCATCTCAAAACACGGCCCGGAAAATAAGGACAAAAGGAATGTCACGAGAAACACGGAAAAACACCATGTTCACTTATCCGACTAACACCCCCCCCCCAAAAAAAAAAAAAAAAAAAAAGACACGACCGTGTGACATTAGCTTTCTGGACATACATTGCGTTCTGCCATTTCTCATTTTCACATCTCAGTTCAGGGTTAAATGCAGTTGAAGTCAGTGTTCATATCTGCTCAAACTATAATAATAATAATAATAATAATAAACTTCATCGGTCTCAAATTATCCTTAAATCAGTAATATTTCGTCTCCTCGATCCTGGGCGGTTTTTAGCACAAGCGGGGGGAGCCGGGGTGGCCGAATGGTAGAGCGTTGGACTCTCAATGCTCGGGTCGTGAGTTCGAATCCCGCCGACTGGAGCCAAATATTTGTGCTGGCCTTTTTTCTCGTTGCCCCGTCTTTGATATCACCCTTATGTGGTGGAAAAAGACGTTAAACTCCCAAACACCCACCCACCCCACCCTTTTGGCACAAGCGGGGGTGGGTGGGTGTTTGGGAGTAAAACGTCCTTTTCCACCAGGTATGGGTGATATGATCAAAGACGGGGCAACGAGAAAAAGGCCAGTACAAATATTTGGCCCCAGCCGGGATTCGAACTCACGACCCGAACACTGAAAGCCCAACGCTCTACCATTCGGCTATCCCGGCTCCCCGGACAGTCTCAGCACAAAGAGAATATATACAATTGTTCAAATGATCATACAGTAAGGAGAGAGAGAGAGAGAGAGAGAGGCGGACAAGGCTAGTCCAGTCTTCCGGCATAGTCAAGCTAGACTGCGCTTTATTTTGTGCTTGATTTGTCATGGTTGTGGACAAACACAGGGTAAACTGGGCAAAAGCCAGCTCTTGTTTCCCTCCCTGACAGATCGCTATTCAAAGCGAGGTCGGCCCCAGATCTGGCATGACGTTGTGCACGTGCCACGAGATTGGCACCTGCAGTTGGCGCGTGTGGAAACTGGCATGCCCTCTCTTTTTTTCTTTTTTCTCTCTCTCTCTCTCTCGATCAAACGGCAGGCGCTGTGTGTTTTGTGTGTAGGGCAGAAAGGGCCGTCGCTGCATGTGCAGTTCGAATTCGGGGATTTGTTTAGCCAGTGTCAACGTTAAAAAAAGGGGAACTGCTTCAGTGGGGATTTGCTGACAAGAATGTATATACATCTCATCATTGTTGGGGTCTTAGTCCTATGAACGTGACAACTTAGTAATGCATGCATTTAAAACTAAACGGTCTGTTTGTAATTCTTTTTTGGCTGGCGTACTCAGTCAGGGGATATTTACGGACTTGGCGATCTCATGTCGTCGCAAGGCGGATCTCTAAAGCCCCCCCCCCCCCGCCTCTGTGTGTGTGTGTGTGTGTGTGTGCGCGCGCGTGCGTCTGTGTGTGCGTTCTCACATGTACGAAATTCAGTAGAGGCGGACTCCATTGCCACACCGAGAATACGGCTGGAGAAAACGCACCGAACAACCTATCGATGCCGTTTAAAAAAATAAAAGAAATAAAAGCAGTCTAGCGAAATCCCGATCCTTCACTAAAAACAACAAAACCGTTCCCCTCATAAAAGCGACAAGCTTCAACTGTCCAGGGACACTGCAGCACGTGCAAGCCGGAAGCGCGTGGCGTGTGTATCACGTCATCAATATCGGGGTGGACAGCAGGTCATCGATTTCATGGTAACGGGGCCTCGGGACCTTGCCTCGGGACATCAGTGTCCTGTCTGCCTACTGGGCTGCACTAACTACAGCATTAGGCCTGACTGACAAAATACTGACTGGTTCCTCTGATGTGCCGACTGAAAGGGCGTGTTTGAACTGAGGCACACGCAGTAGTTTGGCGATTGACTAGTTCGTATACATGCACTACAAACTCCGTAGATTAGAGTTTGTAGCATACTACTGGGAAAACACGGCTGTAAATATCCTGTCTATGGCGCATCCAAGTTCGTGCAGCAGGCAGCAACAAAGCAAAACTGAAACGAAGAAGAACCTGAACAGGAAGACATCTTACTGTTGAAAAGTTGTTTGCGCGCGGGAAGATGAGCGCTTCAAGCGTTGATTTATGATTTGAAAACTTGTACCAGCCGCCATCGCTGAGTAAGCAGTACAGTCCCCTTTTGTTGTCTCGGATTTCCCTCACCTATAATTTCAGTCTTTGCGGATCTGTCGGGCGACACAGAAAACTTACAGCGACTTCTTTTGGGATTTCTAACGGTTGCAGTGTCACGGTAGGATCTTATGAGTTGTCACACCTTTGATTCCAACCCAAGCCGCCACCCTACCGACACACAGTCAAAATCCCCGCCGCCCCACAATGCTCCAAACAACCTTTGTGAACATGATGTTGGAATCTGACTCAGACCTCCTGAGTCAGATGAATGGGACTAGTGACTGACATTCTGGTTCAAAGTGTAGTGCTTGTTTGGACAGTCTGTTCATTGGTCGGTTTTCGGACTGCTGAGTGACTTAACGCTCTTTTCCACCGTGTAAGAAGATATCAAAGACGGGGCAACGAGGAAAAAGCCAACAGACAAAATAAATTATTTTGGCTCCCGGACGGGATTCGAACCCACTACCCGAGCATTGACAGTCTATTGTTCTACCAGCTGGTTATTCCGATTTCCCTTCGATAGCACATATGATGTAAAATAGTTATATACGAACGATAATAAGACACGAATGATATTTTGTATGGAGTTGTGGTGTTTTCAGTCCACTAAACTACTACATCATTAAGAAAAATATTCTGACGTGCATTAAACCTGACGCACTTGCCGCATAAGTAGACACACATTTCACCTTCATTCAGTTAAAAAGACAAGAAAAAAACGAAAAGAAACTGTCGTCAAAAGCCCTGCCATTTTGTAAACGATCAGAAATGAAATCGCAATACTGACATGACAAGGCACAACAGTCAAAGTACAACACAACCACAAGTGACTGAACGCCAACAAGCAGTGTATATGAAACCAACACTGACAATATGGGTCTTCACAAGGCTTCCACTTGATTGTGTACGTGTGCAGGTCACCATACTTCAGCCTGTGTCACCTCACGGACCGTAGGGTCGGACTATAGTAAAGGGGAGGACACGGTTGACCAAGCATTCGTCAGGTCACCGCCGGTCCCAGACGTCCACGCAACCGTGGCCAAGGAGCTAGTGAAGCGTGACCGCGGCGGACGTTTTGTTGTCATTGCAGCGTCCTGTGGCACAGTTCCAATCCTGGGGAACTTTTTTTGTCTGCAGACAACTCGGCCACGGGCAATGTTTTGACAGAAAAATTATCGCATTTCGATGGTTATTTTTTTATCATATATATTAACCTTTTATCCACCACTAACTTTGAATACAGCGTCGAAATGTCAGCAGACGGAAACGCACTGAACACTCACATGCAAAAAAAAAAGATAAGAGGGATTATCCGACTTTATAGAATTCTTAGCAGGCACTTAAGACTCACATGCACTTTGGCCTGATTCTACAGTTTTCAAGATGTCACGACTGAGCCAATGAGGTTACTGGCTTTTAATGATGCATGTATTGTTTCGCGAAACCTATCAAATACGGAGCGTTGTGTTTAACAGGCAGCAAACGTATTCCACCGGAGCTTATCTCGTGAAAATATATACACCAGCTAGCGTTGCTTATTGTCATGATTTCATTATACTGTATATATCTGGAAGATACCTCCTTTTGTGGAACTAGATACCGAAAAAGCCTCTAGACTTACATGAAAATGTCTTACTTTATATAAATGTAAACTACGACACCAGCCGCGGAACTGCGGAGTTGTAACTCCCGAGCCTTGTAGGTTCTGTTTCAGCAATGTTACCGACCACATTGCCACAAACCTTTCATAGCCCAGACATCGCCCTCAAAATTTCCTCAGCAAAAGTCTGCCGCAGATTTGCCCGCTAAACGTCCGGACCCTTCGGGCCAGTCAATTGTCCAGGGAGTTAATTCACCAAACACCGTGTTTTCTCTTCTCCTTCTCCCTCAGGGGCCGTAACCAGGGCGCCACCCCGTAGCCACCTGTGTTTCCACAAAGTTTTAGCCGCGAACCCACTTGAACTGTGCTGAGGTACGCGTGAGTCCTCATTACACCACAATGTTGTTACGTAGTAAACGGGACAAGAGAGAGAGAGAGAGAGAGAGAGAGAGTTTACGTGTTCTCTCTTCTAGATACATCTGCCGAGTTCTGGTTACGAGGTGGGTTTATTTGGGTGCCAAACAATCCTACTATCATTGAGTGTCGGCATAATGTTTCAAAGAGACAGCGGGAAAAGTTCATACAAAGGAATGGAAAGTTCTTTAAACACCTGCCATGAATTATTTATTATGAAAAACAAAGAAGTATTTGTTCTTATATATATCAAGTTGCACAGACATCCTACAACTCTAGGGAGGGAAGAATAGAGAAGACGGAAGTTTACTTTGTTTGTTTGCTTGTCTGTGTTTTATTCGAAAAATATCAGAAGATAGGGTTAACAGGATGTGGTAATATGAATGGTACGGGGTAATTCGGAATCATGACTGTCGTTATAAATTTAGACTGTCTCTGCGACCTCGGTCCGTGAGTTCGAATCCCGGCTGGGGCCATATATTTGTGCTGGCCTTTTTCTCGTTGCCCCGTCTTTGATATCACCCATACGTGGTGGAAAAGGACGTTAAACTCCCAAACATCCACCCACCCACCCTGATCAAGACCAAAGCCCAAGGCGCAAAGAAAGTAAACCACTAATTCGTGATTGCAACACCTTCCCCGCAACGATCGCGTCACATGCTGACTGATCTTCAGGAATGCCCTCTCTTGTTCTGGAGTTGCAAGGATTACCCAGTCTGTCCGACCACGCGGACATGTTTTGACTACAGAATGTGGACCAACTGTCAAGGCCGTGTGTCCCCTAACAGCCAGATCACAGACGTCTACGTTTGATTCGACCTGATCGGGTGGGCAGATTTGGAGATTTGGGGATTTCTTAAGTCTAGACGCGTCAAGGGCAAGCCACCCACAAAAGCGCTGATAAAATCAGAGGAGTTCTTTACCCTGTAGATTTAGGACACAGGCTTAACATTTATTGGTAGGAGATTGCCAGTTTATTTGTTGTTATGGTCGGGTTAATCTATTAAAACAAAAACGTACATTGCAACATGAAGTGGATTCGGTGGGTAAAACAAATCTCTGTACAGTACTTGACTAGCATCGCCGTTCTTATAAATTTACAGTATCAACTTTGCACTTCTGGTGCATACGGTCTAATTTGTGGTTAAAAAAAAAAGGACAGTGTATGTCCGTAAGGCTGATGTCACAAGGTCGTGTCTGCTTGCTTTTTTTTTTTTTTTTTTGGGGGGGGGGGAGGGGAGGTTAGTCAGATAAGTGAACATGGTGTTTTTCCGTGTTTCTCGTGAGGCACGCGACTACAACATCCCTTTTGTCCTTTTTTTTTTTTTACCACAGGTATACAACCTTTCATTCTGACAGAAACTTTACAAAACAATTATCTGGAACGCAGGGTGAAAAGATTTAGAACTTGTTGAGTACATTCAAATCAGTGAAAACTTTCAACCAGATGCAACGCCAAAAGCTGAAAGTAATTCGTTGACAGTGGCATTTTCGGAGGGAAAAAGTGCTTACGTCACTACAAGCTTATCACTACACATGTACAAGTTTGCCATGCAGAAAGGTGTCAAGTAATCACTCCGTGTCAAATCTCCCCCCCCCCCCCTTTTCCTCCCCCTCCCCCGATTTTCTTGCTATTATTCGAGTGCCTAATCGACCAAGGAACTCCGTTGTGTCCAGGAGAATAGAAAATATCCTTTGTGTCAACCTTGTCGATTTCCTGTATGACCGATTTGGCAGTAGCGAACGAGCAAAGGAAACCACAAGAAATTCTCCTGAGGCCGGTTAGGGAGACGCTGAAAGGAGTTGACACGCTGCGGAAAATATTGTGACATGATTGACCGGTAAATGACCATTGAGCGAATTCTCTGATAATCCGCTGACCAATGTTGTTTTGAGAAAACGTGAGAAACTAACACACACGTTCCAGAGTCGCTGTAAAGAGAAATATAAACTTGGTTTTAGCACTTACGTTACGGCCTAGAAATTGGAAACTGGGTTGATTTTTGACAGTAATTAGACACGTTTTGTTCAGTTAGTAGTAGACAAGCGACTGTGTGCTTAGTTCTGTTTTGTGGCAAATAATGACGTAAAATCGCGAGTCAATGCGTGTGGTCAGTGTGTGAGAGATCAGTGTGAGAACGTCAAGTTTTTTTGTTTTTTTTTTGGTTTGTTTGTTGTTGTTGTTTTAGATTGCCGCTGTTCATCATTCCGTCACAAAACTGAAACTGTAAAACTGAAAGTAATGGTGAGAGTTAGAGACAGCTGGGCCCGTATGTAAAAGTCGAGGTTAATTTAACCCACGGCTACAGGCCTAACCCAGATTAGGACAAAACAAACCCAAAAGCAACATTAAATAAAAAAGGAAGCAGAGAAAGGAAGAAAAAATCCCTACCATAACGGCTCAGGCACCTTCTTGAAATGGGCCCGCTTCCTGATTTAAAACAATAAACGACAGAAAATTTAACCCTAGAGCTAGTTTAGTTCGAGGTTAGACTCTAACCCGGGTCTAAAAGCCCTAACCTCGACTATTACATACGGGCCCAGATCCACATTACCACGACTACCACTTTGAAAAAAACAAAACAAAAAACAAATAAAACAAAAAACAAAAAACAAAAAACAAAAAACCCAACAGCAACAACCAAGAAAAAAAAAAAACCCAAACAAACTGAGCAGAATGATGGTGAGATTTCATCATGGTCAGATTCAAATTTGAAGTTTTAACTCAATTCCTTCCAAGAAAGTTTTGGGTTGTGCACCACTGGCCTCACCAAAAAAAAAAATAATAAAAAAATCATAATTAATTTATATCTGGGTGGATTTAAATCTGGCTTAAAGGGAGTGTTGCTCATTGATTATACTGATATTTTCTGCACTATGGACCTGATTCTCGCATACATGGCCAAAACCGAAAACAAGCCAAAAACGTGCGTGGGATATTCGTGTGCGATAGGAACTGTAGGATTAAGCTGTGCTACAAAATGGCACTTCCATACACGTGTGTATAGTCCGTAATCAGACTGAAGGTATCCACGAACCTCGGGGGTGTGCCAGTGTGTGTGTGTGTGTGTGTGTGTGTGTGTGTGTGTGTGGAGGTGGAATGAGGTCTGTTTCAATGCGCAGCCCGTCTTTAGTCAGACCGTATCGGTTTACCCGTTTACCAAACTTATCGACGGCCGAAAATCACAACAGCAGAAGTCCGCTGAACCGATACTGTGCAAACTACATGCTCAGACCAAACGCAAACACACGCGGCATATTTCCTCGTCTGCAGACGGGCACATGACACAACAGAGTATACAGTCTTCACAGCTCCTCCCCCAGACAGTAGCTGTGTCTGTGACCAGCGCGCATGAAAGCCGTGAATCCCTAGGGGACCTCCTCCAAACGACCCTCCGCTCTTTTATCTGTACGCCCATCTCACAGCAGCCGCCCTTTGCTGGACCAGCACGGCAGCAGATGCTGGTGGTAACGGTGGCTGTAGCCCAGGAGGAGGGCATCACACTGAATCTATCCTGTAACGGTCAGGTGCCTGAATGCATCTTGCTACAGTGACAATGTAGGGTGCTGGGATTTGGAGCTGATGACCGCCCTGAACTGCATCTGTCGTGTCACACGCATTGTGGTTGTGTTGTGCGTGAAGTGGACTTCAGACGGCCAATGCGTATTGCATGTACGTTTTTGTCAACAACGCTTAGAAAGATTACAGATGGAAGTTACCGGATTCCAGTCTTTGAGAACGTGTTTTGTTTTCTTGTGTTTTGTTTTGCGAACAGGTCATTGCTCTTTTTGTTGTTGTTGGCTTTGATTTACTGCTGTTGCGTTGCTCATGAAAGCAGCTAAGTGACGATAATGACTCGACGATGCATTTGCTGCTATTGCCCATGTTCTAGTGTTGTTGTTAATGTTGTTCATGTTGATGTTGTTGTTAGTGTTGCTCAGTTGTAGCAGTAGCAATGGTGTGTTGTGTGGGGATGGTTTACTTACTTACTTACTTACTTAGGCCCCTGGCTCCACGTGGAGCATAGGCCATCGACAACCCTTCGCCATCGCACTCTGTTCTGGGCTAGTCTTGCCACTCCAGTCCAGTTGGTCCCCTGCTTACATAGCTCTGCCTCAGTTGTCCCGCCTCCAGCTGTTGCGAGGCCGGCCTCTCTTCCTTTTCCCCTGCGGGTTCCATGTCAGGGCTTGGCGTGTGGTGCTGGATGCTGGCTTCCTGAGGTGTGTGTCCAATCCAGCCCCACTTCCTCCGCAGGGATCTGCTTGGCCACTGGTTCCTGCCCCGCTCGCTCCCACAGCTCTTCATTCCGGATCTTCTCTGGCCATCGGATGTTGAAGATGCGCCTCAGACAGGTGTTGAGAAATGTCTGGATCTTCTGCTGCATCGTCTTCGTTGTCCTCCACGTTTCGCATCCGTAGAGCAGAACTGACTTCACGTTAGAGTTGAAGATGCGAAGTTTGGTTCTTATGCTGACAACTTTGGATGCCAGACGTTCTTCAGCATGACCATTGCTGCCCTTGCCTTGCCGATTCTGGCTGTGACGTCTCGGTCTGTGCCTCCCTGTCCATCAACCCCACTCCCCATGTAGACAAAAGACTCCACCTCCCTGATGGGCTCTCCACCGACTGTGACTGGTGTGTTGGCAAGTGGTGTTGATCTTCAGTGGGGATGGTTTGGTAATGACTAAAAGTATTGATCGAATCTTCAGAAGAACTTGATAGCATGATAATTTCTCAACGCGACACTTCCAGCTCACCAGTTTTGAATTCTGTTTTAAAAAAAAAAAAAAAAAAAACTGGTTCCCCCTTTTACAGCACTCTGGACACACAGACGTTTTTACAGATTTCACAAAACAATAGATATAACTTGATGTTCACGTTTGCACGAATAAAACTTGTTACACCGCTCGGATACTTGGCCGCAAACACTGACCAAACCGGACCACAGATGACCGGCCCTAACCACAGAAATACATTTAATATTTTTTATTTAGCTCTGTGGTCCTAACTTATGATAGTGTTCCCAAGAGCACGGCAGTCCCGATGACGCCCCACGATCTTTTCATGGTCAGCCATAGCAACGATTCCGATCTGCCGCGACATTGAGCACAAATGCAACACAGACATGCACGACTTCACGCTGGATGGCCGGACCTCCAACAGACATGGAGACCTCGACACAGACCAGCAATACAGCGAGCATGCATACACACAGTAATAGCCAACATCGATATGATAGGGCAAAATGCTCGGTATCTGACAACAGCGGGTAGTGTGGATTGAGCGGGACATGGGAATGCATGTGGAGGGTGTGGGGATGCAGCGGAAAGATTGTGGCGGATAGCGGAGACTCGCTGTCGCTGGCACTGGCTCCTGTGTCCAGGGTACAGGACGGCTTCAGTATAACTCTCTGAGAATGACATAGTCTGGGATACCAAGCATCTAAACTTGTTCACCAGAAGGCTGGAAATCATTGGGCGGGTGTCAAAGTCAAAGTGAAAAGTCAAAAGGATTTTATTTCTCTCTCCCCTATCGGAGTGTGGAGGGATGGACAAAGTGAACGGGACAAGATATGCAGAAATGGTGCGGGGTAGGGGTGGGTGTTTGGGGGTTTAACGTCCTTTTCCACCACATAGGGTGATATCAAAGACGGGGCAACGATGAAAAAGCCAGCACAAATATTTGGCCCCAGCCGGGATACGAACTCACGACCCGAGCATTAGAAGTCCAACGCTCTACTATTTGACCACCCCGGCTCCCCCCGCATAAATGGCGCAAAAATGACATTAAACAAAAATATACGATGCGCGCAAGCAGAAAAGAGATTGACCGTTGACAGATTGACCGGTGTGGTGTACGGGAAGGGTGATTCTGAGGTTTAATGTTTGCTGTCTACGGAAATGATTCAAAGACCGGGAGCACTGGGATAGGATCTGTATAAATTTGGACCCGGTCTCCACAACCGTCTGTTCGCGACTTCAAGTTATCCTCAGCTATCTGAGCTATCCAGACTCCCCAGTGTCATGAGTGCCATTAAATTCACACGCAAGCTGTATGTCACGTTATGCTGAAGCGCTATGAACTACAGCTAATACCGTGAAACACAAAAATGTTTGTTCTGAAGTTGATCTGTTGGGCACCGAGCAGACAACTTGGGTGTCCAGGGAAAAAGTTGATATGTAACTAGACCTGTCTTTGTGCAAGTACTACCTGTAGCTTGCAAAATAATGCATTATCATTATCGGCCTGCTCACGTCGTCAGCCACTTCCAGTAGAAGTCTAAAACTGCTTATTATTGCCTGAACAGGCAGCAGTAAAAGCCCCAAAGTTTGGCATACGTAACAGTTCGTCACTATCTCCATCGTCTACACCACGACATTGTCATAATTCAGCACACACTGTGATCAGCATCAGACCGACCAGTCACCGCAAACATCAACATATCGACATGATCGCACGTCACGCATGCGTGGTGATCCGATGATAAGGGGAGACCACCCTAAAGGAACTAATGGTGACGCCGGGGGCCACCTGGGAGTAACGGTTCCTGATGTTACATTCTTGAAGTGCTCGGCGGTTCCAGACTTCCCATGAGTGTCTGAGACCCTCGCTAGTTCCGTCTCGGTTCTGGCAGGGCATAATTTGTGACAGTCTTTGACCAGTCGATAGTCACGCTACGTCGCTCTAGGTCTAGGTGGACAGCACTCGTAATCTGCCGGTAGAGACAATATTGATTATGACACCTTCATGGACTCTCTCTCTCTCACTCTCTCAACCGCACCCCCCTTACCCTCCCCCTCCCCCCGGCCGGCTGGGGCCAAATATTTGTACTGGCTGTTTCTCGTTGCCCCGTCGTTGATATCACCCATACGTGGTGGAAAAGGACGTTAAACTCCCAAGCACTCACTTCACCATCTCTCCTTCTCTCTCTTGTCAATCTGTGTCTAGTCGAGCGCGCGCGCGTGTGAGTGAGTGTGTGTGTGTGTGTGTGTGTGTGTGTGTGTGTGTGTGTGTGTGTGTGTGTGTGTGTGCGTGTGTGTGTGTGTGCTTCAGGATCCTTGGGGTATTCAAAAGTATGTCACTGATAACTGATAATATCGCAATAACAGCCACAGCAAACGGAAAGTTCGCGTATGGATATGGCAAGTGAAATTTAACAAAGGACACCCAGGAATTAATGATTAGGATCTTGTGTTTGGAATCACTGCAGTAATACGCACTCACATTTAGAATTAGAGGCAGAGTTAACTTTATCAGCAAAAAGCAGTCATTGTGGTTGTTGTTCTTATTTTACATGTAACACAGAAGCAATATTACATATTACAATTCACCCACTTCCAACTGACCTCACTATAGTAAGTTTGTGCGGTTGCTATCAGCAACCAGCTTAAACAAATCAAACCTACCCAAACAGCCATTGATCGAAAGAAGAACACCTAGGCGAAAGTTAAACTTGTGTGTGTTTACCACACTTTCTCACCTCGCGCCTGCTTCCTGTCAGCATGCCCTCGGGCTATGACGGAATCTCCGTATGCAAATATTGCAGAAGTGACGTCACATCCGGTGCACGTGAACGACCAATAAAATCTATTAACACCGACTTGGAACTTATGGCAAACAGAGAAAATATATGATGCAGAATATTGTTTCTTTTGAAGAAAAAAAATCTTGTCTGGGAAATTTGTCAAAACTTTTCCAAAAAAGAGGTTTGGAGATGTTGTAGTGTTTCCTCGTGACATCGCAATAACAAGCAGTCTACCGTTGACATGAAGAGAAACACAAACAACAAAAATCATCGAATTTACGACAGGCAAACTCTGAAAATGTTTCATAAGAGTGCTTCAGGACAAAAGTCTCACGTACACAACTCTCAGACCAGTTGGACAGCGTTCATGTTACACCATCTATTGACTTCTATTCAAAATTCTGAAAGAATCCACTCACACCAAAAGGGTCAGCAAATGTGGTCGCCTTGCCACGGTGACTTTGTTATGGGACACAGGCGTAAAAAAAAGGGGGGGGGGGGCGCACGATGATGAAGGTGCAGAAGAACTCATTATGAAACAGTCAACCGGGTTGTAAAGTAAGTTCCACATAACCTACATCATGAGTAGCTCCTCAGGTCTGTTGTTCATAACTTCTATATTGATTACTCCCGTAGCGGTCAGAGACACCGAAGCCAACCTGAAACGTGACACGCTGATGTCGAAAGGAACATGACACAAGAGTGGCCAAAACCAATACCTTATTTCACGGGTCATACACCCCCCCAAAAAAATATTTTTCTGAAAAAACGTTCTAGCGTCATTGATTTCTAGCTCAAAGGAGTCATCAAATAAAACCATTCCTAACTGGACGATGTCATAAAGGGAGATTCCAGGCAGATGGCCACAAACATGATAGGGGTGAGCGGTGGTCTACTAGGTGGCGAGTCGGACAGCAGCTGCGCTACTGAACGGCTGTCACCAATTTCATGGCGATGGGTTCGAGGTCGAGCTTGTGATATGTAATACGGGTTTTTCTTGGGTGCCAGGCTGCCAGGAAAAGTCCAAAGATGTTCAAGCGGAC
The DNA here is from genome assembly GCA_018292915.2 of Batillaria attramentaria. Classification (NCBI taxonomy): domain Eukaryota; kingdom Metazoa; phylum Mollusca; class Gastropoda; family Batillariidae; genus Batillaria; species Batillaria attramentaria. Next base: position 2,610,414 of record JACVVK020000030.1, on the reverse strand, counting down.
AGGGGTGAAAGTCAACATCAACCATTTTAGCGGTCACTGTAACTAGCGCTTCGAAAAGATGTCTTGAGGAATCGAAGTTATTCTGTCCACAAAGCCACCAAAAGTCATCAGGCATTGCGAAAAGAGGCTTAACACGAAGCGTGGCTAGACACAACCTAGCGGTAAATTCTTTACAGTGCTGCTATCTTTACATAAGTCGCAAGAACAGCTAGTGTGCCGTGCCTCATAAAGTGTCTGCTACCCTCTGGTCCATGTACCCTTGAAGCAGTCTTAAAGCCATCGGCGTTTCCCATGGTGTGTCATTGATCCTTCGTGCCGCTTAAAACGGCTTTAAATACGGGAACGCTCATCGACTTTTCGGCGCTGCCTGCGGTTTAAAGACGACGCAATCTGGGCTGATGACACTGGCCGTGAGAAACCGGGAACTCTGGGAGAAGCCGGTATGGGGGGCGATATTGATGTCGGAGAACAACATTGGTGAAAGGTCACGGGCCGGTGTATTCTACTACTCATAAAGATAATGCTAAAGTTGATAAATAATAATAATAATAATAATTGAGTATTGTATAGGCCCTTTACCCAATTTCTTGAATCGGCTCAAAGCGCCGCGAACTGAACCCAACACACACGCTCACGTGAATTACACGCATTCGTTCACACACTGGACATCAACACATTACAATCACGTGGTGCGAAGGGTCAGCTCAGCTATTTAAATTTCGGAAATTAGAACTGCATCTATTTTCAAATTTTGTGGGCTGAACATTTCCAAAGCAGAGGGGAAGGAAGCCGGTGTACCCGGAGAGAACCCTCGACGATCGGCCCGAATGAACGGTGCCACATACGAGAATGAAAAATTCTTTGCCCCGAGTGGGACTCGAACCTGACCTCTCGCACTGGTGGCGAAGTCTCTTAACCACTAGACCACCGATGATGTGCCCCTGTCCTCCCTCCCCTCCAGGTCACACCAATAGTCTACCGAATTTGAACTAAATTTGAAGGAGACTACTTAATGGTAATGATGATCATTACATCAATTACTACCTATTAACGTGATGGTTGTTTGTCGCCCTCACAGGTTCGATCATTAGCTGATCAGCTGATGTTTCTTTTCTCCTTAAAACAACTTCAGTAACTGTAACAGTTACACCACATAGAAGTGATCTGACTGTATGATTAAAACTGTCTATGTACAAGTTTAATGGAGTCACAATATATCGTTACATATCGCGGGCGTACACTGATGTCAACTGCAGTGGTTAAGTCAAGTCAAGACTTTATCCAGGATCCCATAGAGGCGTTGAATATTAATTAACACCGTCCATAACGAATATTTGCCACAGGTGGAAAAGAATGAATAAATATACACACACATACATATATGGTTAAACTAAAACATGAGCAATGTAAAGCAAAACGAAGCAACACACACACACACACAACACACACACACACACACACACAGTGAGTAACGACTCGTGAAAAACAATTTCAAACACGCCAACAGAGAAAAAGAAATTAATAACCACAACAAAAGGAAAACAACAACAACAAACAACAACAGCAGCAGCAACAGCAAAAAAAAAATACAAACAACAAACAAACAAACACAACAACAAAATAATGGTAAAAGGCGGAATGCAAGAGCACACAAGTTGCTTCTGCACAAGAAGAGTCAGTGTCTGTCCCAGCACTGCTAGGATATGTGGGTGATCGGGTTTATTTGGAGAAGGAGGGCACTGGAAGAGATGTAAGATGTGGGCTCGTTCTTTCGCTACTTTGGAGGGTGGGGTGGGTGTTTGGGGGTTTAACGTCCTTTTCCACCACATAGGGTGATATCAAAGACGGGGCAACGACGAAAAAGCCAGCACAAATATTTGGCCCCAGCTTGGATCGAACTCACGACCCGAGCATTAGAAGTCCAACGCTCTACCATTCGACCACCCCGGCTCTCCCTTTCGCTACTTTGGAACTCTGGTTTACATCCTGTTATGTTTGTTTGTGTGTTTGTTTGTTCCCTCTTTAGTATTCTAACACCAATATTTCTTCAACAATCTCTGCATTTATACAAGGTCTCCGCCAACAGACTTGGAGAACTGCACTGGTTCAAGTACAGTCGCGTCCGTTACCGCGTCCCACGGTCTACGTCATCGATTCCCGGCTTTAGGTTTCCCGCGACCTTGTGTCTGTCTTCCGGGCACGTGCTGCTCGCGTCAGCCGTAAAACTCAGGTAACGTTCCTCAAACGTTTCCATGGCACTGCCTGACTCTCGCGCACAAGGTCTATGTGGGACGCACAGGATGACGGGGTGTAACGTGGTGGTATTGAGGTGTACGATGAGACAGTGATTTACGAGGAGAAAGCGTATAATTATGGTTGGTAAAATCTGACGTAATAGCAGTTTTTCTACAGAAAAATCAACTATGAAATACATGTATGTAAAATGGTTTTCTGAAGAAAATTCGACCAGAAAACGGAAATGAATTTCAGTTCCGAAGAAAACCAGACTTTTCTGCAGAAAACACTTGCGAGGGATGACAAAATAGCAGTTTTTCAGAAATCTTTTATTTTGTTTTGTTGGTTTTCTTTTTCTAGAGAAGTCGGGTTTCTTTTAAAATAATAAAAAAAAACCCAACCACAACAACAACAACAACCCCCCCCCCCCCCCCCCAAAAAAAAAAAAAAAAAAAAATAATAATAAATAAATAATAAATAAAATTAAAAACAACCAACAAAAAAAAGACAAATAACAACAACCAAAAAACCATCGTAAATAAATAAATAACTAAATGACAAACGTTTTAAGATTACGTCCGCTATGCGGTTTTGACTATTTGAGAACTTTCCTTTGAAACGCATTTACAGCAAGCATTAGTCTGCTTAAAAGGATTTTTCCGAGCAACAGACGATGGCCAAAACAAAGTTTGTAGTGTCTAAGAACTCCTGGTTCAATAGCGAGAAATGACGACTTATTACAGAAAATGTGCGAGCCGCAGTTCCAAACCATGATGAATGATTTCACACGCCGACATTCAACGATAATCACCAATTCATACCGCGCGTAAGACCGGCAATAATTTCACAAAAGCCATTGTCGTATGCCACTCCGCGAGCCCCAACAATACAGGAAATCAAATCTCGGGATAACAAATTTCTCGCAGCCTTCGCATATTTCTCAATAAGGAACCGGACCAATCCCATACAGCGGTGGAAGCGGGCACGTGCAGCACTGAACGAGCCATTTATCAAATTCCCACATTAATCCTCTTAGTCGGCACAAGTCTCGTATATAAATCGCCAAATAGGTTTTCAATTACAAAGCATTTGAGAATGAATCCATAATTTTGCCTGGTGTTTCCCGGGCGGAAAGCCGCCACCTGAACTCTTTTTCTGACTAAGACGACCACAAATATAAATAGCGAAAACTTTTAGCTCCGTGATTTCTTTTAGAGAAAACTTGTTTTCGGTCTCACACTTTGCGAAAGCAGTCAAATCAGAAGTAAGCAATAAGTTCCGAGGCGGTGTATTTCTTGAATTTTCAAAGCGGCGTTCTTAACAAACACAGCCCTATAATAAGTCTGTACAATTTAGTTTGTGCTTGTAACTGCTCATGATAGGGTGAGTGAGTGAGTTTTTAGGGCTTAAAGCCGCGCAAGCCACAAAGACTAAGTCGCGGCTGAGTGTGCCTGCTCTACTAAATGTAACGTTGGACAGAGGATGCAAACTGGTCTACGGGGCAGTATAAACCCAGGACATGCAGGAGACACTGCATCTTCATGCTAATTTCTCGAACTCCCGATTACAAAAAAGCGTAGAAAACAAATAGCAATTACAACTAGGTAAAACAAAGATAAATACTAAGCGCATATACAGCAAATATTGCAACTTATCATCTCCTAGGCGCAATAATCCAGTTCGCAGCACAGGCCCAATCAATAATGATAGTAACTATGCGTATAAGGGACAAATCGGCAAAGTTTATCACACTGATGTTAGTACAGTTATATCGAAAGCTATTTCTGCAGGATTATAAACCCAGATAGAGCAGGTAAGAACCAAACATTTTGAGGAGTATTAGCAGATGCCAGCCAGCGCTGTTATTTACCGAAAATAACATCACACCCTAAAGGACGACAGAGACGAAGGGTGGGTGGGTGTTTGGGAGTTTAACGTCCTTTTCCACCATGTATGGGTGATATCAGAGACGGGGCAACGAGAAAAAAGGCCAGCACAAATATATGGCCCCAGCCGAGATTCGACCTCACGACCCGAGCATTGAAAGTCCAGCGCTCTACCATTCGGCTGTCCCGGCTCCCCGACACCCCGTCTTTGATATCACCCTATGTGGTGGAAAAGGACGTTAAACCCCGAAACACCCACCCACCCGGCTCCCCGACAGAGACGAAAAGTTCAGCTGAAACGAGTCGCACGAGCAACAGTCGCCTATAATCGTTAATGAAGCAGAACATGACACATCATGCTTAGGACACCTGAACTGGTCTGTCCGACATTCTATTACCCAGCAGAAAATTGCGTGTTTCGGCCCATTCTTCTTTGATCACCTTTTCAATCCAGTGATCGGTGAAAACCAATTTCGCTACACTTGTTGTCACTAGCAAAACCAATATCATCCTTTGGCCGAGCGGGTTAACAAATATTATGGCACAGACCCCTGGTCGCAGCTTCACCAAATTGGACAGAGCACGCGCTCAAAGCCCGAGTTTGTGGGCGCGGCGATCCTATGTGTTTTGACAATTTCTGGCGGGAAATAGACTTGCAGGATGGTTCCATTGTGCACGCGCGGAGAACAAAGGCGGCGAGGAAACTACGGGGCAGCAGGTGAGATAAACCAGAACAAAGCGTGCGGTGCGGGATTAAGAACATTGACACACCGGTAGCTCCCAGTCCCTACGCCATATTTTCACCCGAGATCGACCATAGCGCCCTCCAACTTCCGCCGGAAATAGATTTTCTGCTCGCTCACGAGATATGCGTTTTTATGACTGGCGGACACTAGCAAATACGCGACCAGTTCTGACTCCTAAATGATCAACATCAAAAACTGAGTGAAAAAAAATGGTGTTCACGACAACCAATTTAATCGCAAAAAAGACACGTGACCAGAATGAGGCCAGCCGGCTCACCTTCAGCACCGAGGATCTCTACTGTTTGGTCGAGGGTGTTTAGATTCAGACCTGGTTGACTGGTTGGTTGCTTGGTTGGTTTGGGGTTTCACGTATTTTCCCAACGCAATTCGGGTGCGAAAGGCGGGACAAAACAAACAAATAAATAAATAAATAAATTTTAAAATATCATTTTTACTATCAGTCAGGAATTGAACCTAGGGATCAAGCATTGGCAGTAAATGTTTATAAGGTATACAGTGTTGAGTAAGTGTGTTTATCGGAATTCTACTCAATAGCAGTGGCTATACAATGTTTGCTAGTAATACCGTCACGGCGCCAAGAATTAAGACCTAGAACAAAACTATACACAGCTGTAAAGCCCTTGACTACGAGAGGCTGAAACTGCTTGTCCAGGCCATCATCACCTCAGGAATCAATTAAGACTTGCTGGTGCACGTTATCCGCCACTTTTTGCCAACCATAGACATACACAATACCTCTGGGACGCAGGCCCGTCTATAGCGGCCCGTCTATAGCGGCGGTCATCACGGCCCGACCTGTCTTTGACAACGGTAATAAACTGGGGGGAATTTACCGTTTTTAATCCCCCATTGTGCGTAAATTAAATCCCAACCGCAGTACAAGAGGGGAGCGTGCGAGACTGATCAGTTTGTGCAAACAGCGAACTACCTGGCCTGTGGTGACGAGGAAATCAGACAGGGGCACACCTAGACTGCCTCATTTCTCGCAGGAAATGAAGGAAGATCCGGGAGTGAAATTGGGAAAATAATTCCTGATAACAGGCTGGGGCTTAGCTCGTGGTTTTGCCCGGGAGACTGAGTCACAGACGAACCATTTAGGCAACAGGATACAGATGCAAATTTCAAGAAAAATGCTATATATTCCTCTTAAACATAACGTTGCATATGACACCCGAGAAATGCTTTAAAATTCACAAAAAAATCACAAAAATCCGACAGCCAAAGACTCACGTGTAAAGTAAATTTCAACAAATTCCAATATTCATTTTTTTTTTTTTTTGCAACGTTAGCAGCGACCACATACCCCTCATACCTCTGTCGTCTGCTGGCTCTTATGCCAGCCGCGCATGAATACAAACAGTCCACAAGCCAGGCTTATTATCCCCTAATTTTACTATTACCTGGCATGAAACTTATTAACAAAGCCAACAAAAAGCCCCAGATTGCCATATTTTCTGCACACACAAATTTAAAAAGGGACAACAATTTTGCACTAAACTAGTGTCCAAAAGAAACGATACCAAGGGTTGGCAAGGACATACAATAAAAGCAGAACAATACAGAAATTTCACAGTGGTATATATCATTAGTAAATGTTCCCGGTATTCCCGAGCGCAGACGCTGTATTTGGGACGTGGGATACGTAAACCTATGTTTTTAGGCCTCGGGGATCACTTTGCACAAAAACATTCTGACACCAGTTTGGTATCGTTTCTTTTGGACACTAGTTTATATTTAGCGTAGTTGTTACTGCATGTCCCGGAAGCTGTTAGTGTCCTGTAGCCTTAATTTCGCTACTCCAAAAAGAGGCTGGGTGAGTGTTGTGAGGTTGAAACGTGTTCTTGCCACTGCCATGGTAATTTCAAAGTAAGGGGCACTGGGAAAAGCCTGTACAAATTGTGACCGTCCGGTCGTTGGGTTCGACGCTCAAGCAGCTGTCACCCGACTCCCTCTGTCGAAATCGAGATCTACAAAGTTTTATGTGACTGACAGCATTTTAATCAAGGTCCCATACGGGTAGTGATAAAATTACCTACATGCAAGAACTCACCAGCATTGCAATAAAGGTTATTCTGTAATGTACCGACTTGTTAATATTTGTTTGTTTGTTTGTTTGTTTGTTTGTTTCTTTCTTTCTTTCTTTCTTTCTTTCTTTCTTTCTTTCTTTCTTTCTTTCGCGAGCCGGGATAGCCAAATGGAAGAGCGTTGAACTTTCAATGTCGTCAGTCGTCAGTTGGAATCCCAGCTGTGGCCAAATATTTTGTTGGCCTTTTTTCTCGTTGGCCTGTCTTGGATATCAACCATACGTGGTGGAAAAGGACGTTGAACTCCCAAACATCCACTCTTTCTTTCTTTCTCACTCTCTCATACAGTCTTCACAAAAAGTTAAGGACCAGTCAACATAATGGGTTAAAGTTTCAATAAATCAGAAAAAATAAACGAATAAGATTTTTCCCGTAAAATTCGGTAGCAAGGTTAAGGGGTAATTAGTGAACATGGCGACCACTGTGTGGATGGCACGTGCGCGTCACACAGCATGCTTGGCGCGTTTGAAAATCTGTAATTACGGCAAAACTAGACCGAGTTTCAGTGTTCAGTGAGCGATACCTGGGGCTTTCTGCACGGCAAAAATGAGATGCAGGTCAAAGAATGCATCCCTGGTTATGAACTGTGCTCATTTGCTTGCCTACATAAGCCGCCGTTTCAGCGATGTTCAGCACTACACCAGCATGCCACCACGACAAAAGTTGAATGATATTTGCAACTAATGCAAGTGGTCCTTAACTTTTTGTGAAGGCTGTAAAACACACACACACACACACACACACACACACACACACACACACACACACACACACACAGAAAAAAACAACAAAACATAACAAACATAAAACCGTGGCAATTCTAGTCGTCACTAGCATTTGTCTCAGTGCAAACCTCGGGCACGCCCAACACGTAAATCCCAGTTGATCATTACAACTCGGCCACAACTCATCCATCCTCTTGTCTCCCGCCGTCCATCACTCGACGAGGCTCTCGCCCCGCATCACCAGCCATGCGATAACACGAGCGATTGCAGGCTACAGGGCCCTAATTTAAACAGATCGGGGTGTTAATTCTCGTATTGCACCGGCCCAGGGTGAAATATTTTGATGTCCCGCTATCGTCATCCTGAATCGGACGCGTTTGTTGCGACTAGCGGGCCGTGGGTTATTGTTCCACTGATGCTTTGTTTTCTTTTCTGCGCGAATAAGGTATTGTTTCCTTCTACCTGACAGCTTCCGACGTTCGGTGAATGGATTTTTTTTTCTTGCCTGCTCTAGATACTGGACAATGGGTATGGTATGGTATGGTATGGTATGGTATGGTATGGTATGGTATGGTATGACAGACTTCTCCTCGGCGTACATATCCATCTCTGCTGAAATGCTCACGGTGCCGCAGGACTGGAGGACGAAGCAGTGAAAGCCTGCTGCCGCTAAGCGCTACTTTATGTGCAAACCTCCACCCTGCGATTCACTCTGGTGCGTGCGACAGAATTTCTGTTTACCTCGAACCCGGCCACAGCCTACTCTTCTTCGAAAGATGAACGTTGGATTTTTAGCGTGCACACTTGATGTATGTGCGTGCGTGTGTACACGAAGGCGAGACAGGCACCGTAAACGAGTCTGCACATGGATTTGACTTGATATGGTATGGAAAAATCCAACTATATTCCTGCCCACCGGTGCAGGAATTCCTCCCAGTTCGTCGGTGGCGGAATCCATGGACGGCTGAGGAAGCTGGGACAATTGTTCTTAAATGCACGATGGTGGGTGGGTGGGCGTTTGGGGGTGGGGGGTTAACGTCCTTTTCCACCACATACGGGTGATATCAAAGACGGGGCACCGATGAAAAAGCCAGCACAAATATCTGGCCACAGCCGGGATACGAACTCACGACCCGAGCATTAAAAGTCCAACGCTCTACCATTCGGCCACCACGTCTCCCCAACTGCACGAATGGTGAGGAAGAGGTTTATGGTATGATGCTGCTATGGAGGTTCCTGTACTTTGGGACTTCCTGTCATAAGTATCCTGACTTCAATCAGACCTGATAACCACGGCACCCTGCGGTGCAATCATCCGCATCCTGACTGTGATGTGTCACAACAATGAAAGCACCACAAATGTGGCACCAGTAATGTGGGCGAGTCGCAGCTGTGTGACAACAGCCTCCACTCAGGCCGGCCGATAGCACGCCCGCGCTGGGTAGGAGCCGACAGAAAAAACAAAACTCCCGCTTGTAGGATTCGAACCCAAGTGTTTACCACTACACCCACCGGAACCGGGTGAATGGATTTCTGTCCCTGCACATTAGAGAACGGGTGGGTGGGTGTTTGGGAGTTTAACGTCCTTTTCCACCACGTATGGGTGATATCAAAGACGGGGCAACGAGAAAAAAGGCCAGCACAAATATTTGGCCCCATCCGGGATTTGAACTCACGACCAGAGCATTGAGAGTCCAACGCTCTGCCATTCGGCTACCCCGCCCCCCGCACATGAGAGAAATAAACGGCTGTACATCATACTCATGTTTATGTGTTATTTTCACTTGTTCAAATACTGGAATGCACATTTTTTCAGTGTCTGCGGGAACGAGTATGTACAACGGCTGTGAAACATGAGGTCTGTTTGAGAATGTCAGAAAAGTGTTTTGTGAAAGTGCTTCCGGTCTGGAGCCAGGAAAGCGTTCTTGTAACTGTCGGAACTGATAACATCGTATAACTATCTTTCATTTTTTCCCCTAAGGCCGAGTGTCAGGCAGAATACATATTACAGCTGAAAATAATGGCATCATGAGCGTCACAATAAAACTTGTATTCCTTCGGTAAAGTTCTATTTCTGAGGTAACATGCCATAAACTATGGCAGCCATCTCAGTCCGGCCCTGTCTGTCTGTCTGTCTCTCTCTCTCTCTCTCTCTCTCTCTCTGTAATAGTTTGTTGTTGTTTTTATTTTGTTTGTTTGTTTGTTTGTTTGTTTGTTTGTTTTTTTTTTGGGGGGGGGTCTCTTGTCTCTTCTTTTGTTTTACATTTTGTAGTTTAGCGAAGGCAAATTATAAACTGGCACGTGTGATCCAATTTCTACCGCTGAAAAAAATAAAGTTTCATTGTCATTGTCCCTCGTTTCAGTCTCTCTTTTGGTCTCTTTCAGTCTGTCTGTCTGTCTCTCTCTCTCTCTCTAGACCCAGTCTCATTCTGGTCTCCCTGAGGCTCTCTCTGTCTCTGTCTCTCTCCCGTCAGTCTCGATCTCTCTCGCTGTCTCAGTCTCTCTCTCTCTCTCTAGTCTCAGTCGTGTTCTCTCTGCATCATCTTGATGACAGAAATTTAAGACTGACACGCCCCAAAACAGCCCGTCGTTTCAATTAGACAGCGTCCACCCCTGAGAATTGCAAATGATAAGCACTCGATCATGACAAACCTGGTATTGTTTTTTCTAGGTTTTTTTCTTTTCTTTTTTTCTCTCTTTTCTCTACACGGTTCACTGCTGTACCAACACTAGTCGAACGGCTGCGGTCGTCAAGCGGCGGTGGTCTGTTTTATGTGCGCGCTGCATTTTATGAACTTTGTCCAAGCCACGGGAGAAGAAGTGAGATAAAATGAATGAGTTCACGGGCCATGTTTTGCTGTCATTGTGACTGGCTGCTGACCTTTCAGGAGGGGGGCGGGTGGTCGGGGGTCGGTGGGGGGGGGGGAGGTGGTGGTGGTGGTGGTGTGCGGAACAGTTTTGTGTGTGATTCATTGTCGAGGAGAATGTGTGTGTGTGTGTGTGTGTGTGTGTGTGTGTGTGTGTGTGTGTGTGTGTGTGTGTGTGTGTGTGTGTGTTTGTCTGTGTGTGTGTGTGTGTGTGTGTGTGTGTGTGTGTGTGTGTGTGTGTGTGTGTGTGTGTGTGTTTGTCTGTGTGTGTGTGTGTGTGTGTGTGTGTGTGTGTGTGTGTGTGTGTGTGTGTGTGTGTGTGTGTGTGTGTTTGTCTGTGTGTGTGTGTGTGTGTGTGTGTGTGTGTGTGTGTGTGTGTGTGTGTGTGTGTGTGTGAGAGAGAGAGAGAGAGAGAGAGAGAGAGACAGAGACACAGAGACAGATTCGTCTGACAGAGAGCGCAGGACAACCAATGGATAAAACTTTTTGCTGATAACTGTAAAGGCATACGGATGTAACGACTACTGACACGCCCAAAAGTCCATTCAGGTCCCCAAGCAAACAAACATACACACAAAATAGGCGTCATTTGGTAGCAGGCTGAGGACCAGCTAGACGGCGCTGACTGCTGGCTATTTTTAGACGATTTGTCGAGTCCCAGTCTGTTCAGAAATGGACCGTAGGCTCAGAGGAAGTCGTCTAATATCAGAAGCTACAAAGTCACGACAACGGCCGTGAAGGCCAAATGAAACATCCTTCTGTCTAGCAAACAGCGTGAGAGCTTCGTAAACGCCTGTTTTCCATCTCAACGGCGCTAGGCACATAGATACTTTAACCCTTTCAGCCCGGAAGGAATCTCAATGGCGATAACGCTCTCTGCCTGCGAGTTTTTCCAAGTGTGCTAGATATAAAGCTGGGCTCTTGCATACAAAACCCTATTTCTCAAGAAGTATTGGATCCATCCTGTAGGGGAATCTTCCACTGTGCAGAGCGTATGAGAGTCGGTCGCATGCAGGCATATTTTTGTTAGGGTCTGCGAGATCGTAGGTGATACGGTGGCAGGGCTGAAAGTGTTAAGAAGCTCGTGTAGTTTCGGCAGACAAGGGGCCGTGGTCACGACGCGTTCGTAACTTTTCCGCCACCGATTTACGCACGCGAGGATCCGTAACTTACGATTCGTGATAAAATTGGGTGGTCATGTCGTTTGCGCAGAGTTACGGCCGCTCGGAAACCCTTGCGTATTGTACACCACCTAGGAGGGTGTCGGAAAGGTGCCGTAGCCTTTGCGTAAATCTGAAAAATGGCGGCCCGCTTGATTTACCTGAACTGCAAATGAGAAGAGCATTGCGACGGGAAAGGGTGTTCCGCGATCGTACTAACCCTTTTGACTTGTACGACGATGTGGACATGCTTCAAAGGTTTAGATTTAGGAGGAGAGACCTGCAGGAATTGTGCGATCTGCTGTAGGACGACTTGAGGTATCCGTGTAGAGGGGGCGCGTTCAGTTCACTACGCACCCTGCAATGCAAAGGCCTGTATGGCCGGCCGTACACACATCGTGGGTTGATTTATTTCCTTTTTGTGGGTTAACATTTGTTGTGTGTGTTTCGGACTAGTTCAGTGCTGAACGTACTCGGTCAGTCCTCACTGATCAGCCACCACCGTTTTGATCGTATGCCTGTCAATGCAGGTCTCATTCATTGTGTTGTGGACCCGAAATGTGCGGGTTCCGAATTCAGAGTTATGGTCGAGTCATGTTTCTCTGCCGTAGCAAGTCAGGTTAAATGCGTGGCATGTATGTGGAGAGTTTTGTTGATGTTGTTATCCTCTCCTCTTTCGTTTTTCGTTGTTCTTTGATTGAGGTTCATTCCGTTGTTGTTGTTTTTTTTTTGTTTTTTTGCCAGTGAGCCTGCTACATACGGTTTGTACGTGCAGTAAATGCTTCTACTGGTTGTAGTCCGTCCAATGTTGAGATAGAGACTGCTAGGGAGCGGCCTATATGCGACCTGCATGCTCTCCTGATCACACTCTCCACATACATGCCACGCATTTAACCTGACGCTACGGCAGATAAACATGACTCGATCAAAAATTCTGTAGTGAACGCGTACTGAACACACCCCCTCTACTCTTTCACTCTTCACGCTGGAAGGAGAATTTGTGCAGGCCACGTGATGGTGTTTTCCGTGGGAATCCCAGGGGTCCCACACCTATCTAAAAATAACCCGTACGTGACACCGTTTCCAGTAAGTGCGCGTCGTGACCGGCCAGCTAGCGGAAGAGATAGTTTTCACGTAGCCACGTACGAACTTACGATCCGCAACCCATTTGCGCAAAGAAATTTGCGTTCGCGTCGTGACCACGGCCCAAGATGCGTGACGTTAGTTCACCGCAGCCAACACTATACAACAGTGAACAGTTCATCTCTAATTTGCATGCAAATAGGTTTCACGCCTTTTAAATCAGATAAGCACCACAACCTTCCATTATTCTCACCCCCCACACACAACAAGTTGACAGTTGTGTATATTCAATCAATCCTATCGCAGCCCATCTTTATGCTTGTGCTGAGCAAGTGCAGGCAGTGAATATAATTATCACAATGCATCTCTTTGCCCACAATGTGTTGGAAGCGACTGATCTACCGCGTTGGCGACACTAAACAGCCTGTGTGATATGCTCGTTTTCACCGGCTCCCGAGCGACAGCTGTTTATAATGTTGACGATCTCTCTCTCTCTCTCTCTCTCTCTCTCTCTCTCTCTCTCAAGGACAAGATAAAAGAAAGGACGCTGTACCTAATCTTACATCCTTGAAAAATAAAGTGTCATTGTCATTGTCATTGTCATTGTCATTCTCTCTCTCTCTCTCTCTCTCTCTCTCTCTCTCTCTCTCTCTCTCTCTCTCGTAGTATATACCATAGGCGCAGTACCTGTGTTGATATCCCGTTTCAAGTGTGAACGCTGATACTTTGAGTACTTTGTATGTGACTGAATTGTATAAATGCCTTATGTTGTGCCAATTCCCTGCTGTGTACAGACTACCCCGGTGGGAGATTGCCGCCGGATTCATTGTTATGGGTCAACGGCCTAACGATAAATGATTGAGTCTCTCTCTCTCTCTCTCTTAATTCGTGAACCGCCGTTGCAAAAGTTGCTTTAATTGAAATTTGTATTGAGCATGTCGTAAGTACGTCTTATTTTTCTGTACTTCCTCCAATGCAACAAAATAAATCTGTTTAAACTTAAAAAAGAAACGAACAAACAAACAGGTGCGAGATGGAGAAACGGAGGCTAAGAAAAGTGTACGACTATTTCAGGGACTACACGCTGATGACAGCAAAATTGTAAAAAATACAGGATAGGTATTATTGGGTGGCGCTGCACCTCGGCGACGCGCTTCCCTCGGGGGAGGCAGCCCAAATTTCCCGAAAGGGATAATAAAGTGTTTTTTTTGTTTTTTTTTTAAAGTCCCGATGTAATACGCCTGATACTAGGGTTAAGACCCAGACTAGTCTCGGATGCTTCCCAGAGCCTGGGGCCTAAAGCATGAGGTAAGACTTCGAGACTGGACAGTATTACAGTATTACGCCAGTCTCGGACTTACGTCCTAGTCTTCCTTCGTGCATCATTCCCCTGGTATCTAACATCGAACTGCGTACACACCTGCGCAGTTTCAGCCTCTCACAGGCCGGCACTGAGTGAACAGAAGGCTAAAGGCAAAGGAAACAGCGAGGTGTCATGTGTATCGTAGTCTTCAGTCCTGTCACTCTTTCACTAGTAAAGCTGTAGGGCCGCTCCATTGGGTTTGCGCGGGAGTGTATTGCATTCAGAGCTCTACTTACCACAAACTATAGAGTGAGTACACGTGTACTCTCAAGCGCCTCTCAATGTTTAAAAAAAGCAGCAACAACAACAAAACAAAACAACAACAAAGAAACAAATAATAAAAAACAACAAAAATAACAACCACAAAGAAATAACAACAAACTAACAACATCTCCAAACAAACAAACAAACAAACAACAAAACCCCCAAAGAACCAAACAACAACCCCAAAGAAACCAACCAACAAACAACAACAACAACAACCAAAAAAACCCAAAAGAAACAACAGCAACAACCACCACCACCCCAAACAAACAAACAACAACAACATAAAAAAAAACATTCAAAGAAAGAAACAAACAACTACACAAACCCCAAAGAAAAAAAGAAACAACAACAACACTAACAACAACAACAACAATAAAAACCGTCTTTTGTGATGTCTGGTAACTGTGTAATATACGGTGAGTGAATTTCTACGGCTTAGCGCCGCACAAGCCGTATAATATAACACGTTTGAATGTAGAGTACGATACGAGAAAGGACTGGATTTTGTTTGAACTCTTTTTTAACAACCATTTTTTCCTGTTTATCTTTCTTTTCGGGTTTTTGTGGAGTTAAATCCTAACTAACTAACTAACTAACTAACTAACTAACTAACTAACTAACTAACTAACTAACTAACTAACTAACTAACTAACTAACTTTAGGGCTTTTGTGTGGCGGGCGCTCTTTGGACTAAGCTTCCACTGGTTTAGAATAAAGGGACACACGTGTCAACTGTGACGTTAATGGCGTTTCGCTTCATCGTATATTATTATTTTATTTTTTTTAAGGACTCAGGCAAACGGCTTAGCTGGTCATAAACATTTCAATGCTATAAATCTAAAAGTGTTGCGCCAGATTTTTAGCACAAACGCCGCAGTAAAATTTAAATGGTCGATCTGGGATGTCGGCCTTCCCGGGTCTAACTCTGGGCCTACACACACACACACACACACACACACACACACACACACACACACACACACACACACACACACACACACACACACACATCTATATCTGTATAATTATACATATTCATATACATACACACACACGCACACACACACACACACACACACACACACACACACACACACACACACACACACACACACACACATCTATATCTATATACATATACATAATGAACAAGTCTCGAGCAATTTTTTTTTTTTAAAATATCACGGCCTTTCAATCCCGCTTCACGGTTCGCTTCAGTAAGTGACGATGACTAATTAACATGCGGTGCAAATGCGGTTGGTGCTGATGTTAGAGATAATGTACACGAACAATGCACGATGATAATTATTCTGCTTTCAGGCTCTTTGAGTCAGACAATGGCGGAGAATAAATGCAAACATTAACCGAATGATAAGTTTCACTGTGTGCGGATTCAGGTAGCATAATTGTGACTCGGTAGTGATCTCGGCAATGCTATTTGCACATCAAACAGTAACATTAATTGCAACTTGAAATTTTAAATGTGCCGTTTGTTTCACATTAAGGTAACTGAACATTGGTATGTTCTCTCCGTCTAATGCGTCAGTCACATGTTGCCGACAGAGAAAGTGTGTGTGTGTGTGTGTGTGTGTGTGTGTGTGTGTGTGTGTGTGTGTGTGTGTGTGTGTGTGTGTGTGTGTGTGTGTGTGTGTGTGTGTCTCTCTCTCTCTCTCTCTCTCTCTCTCTCTCTGTGTGTGTGTGTGTGTGTGTGTGTGTGTGTGTGTGTGTGTGTGTGTGTGTGTGTGTGTGTGTGTGTGTGTGTGTGTGTGTGTGTGTGTGTGTGTGTGTGTGTGTGTGTGTGTGTGTGTGTGTGTGTGTGTGTGTCTAAAAGGGTAACATGTTGCAAACCGGCCTGTTGCACGTGTTTCTCTGTTTGGCTGATTCAATTTTCCAGGTCACAAAATATCGGAGATTCCATCTAAGCGGAACAGTTGCGGAAAATTAACCGAGAACAGTTCTGTTTAGTTTCCATACTGGTGTGAACCTTCAGATCAAAAGTAGATGATTTTTTTCAAAGATTCAGTGAAACTAAAACCAACAAAGAACTTGGCTAAAAACAAACCATGTAAAGCGGCCTGAAAAAAAGACCAAATTAATGCACATAAACAGTAAAAGGCTTCTGCGCATTTAACTGCCTCTTGCTGAGCATGATATTGTTAAAAACTAATTACAACAAAACACAGAAATGTAAAGTATTGTAGGAATAAACAAGCCGGCGCAGATGCATTATTTATGCTTTTAACTACTCAGTAAGTCGCACCAGCTGACGACCTTCGCGTTCTGCTATCGTGCTTTGTCCTCAGGTGTGTTAAATACTTAGATCGATATATAATTTGATACAACACTGTGGGGTGTAGTAGGTGAAAACGCAAAATGCGGTCTGCTGCTGCCTGGTGAACTTTTCTTGTGAAACCCGACACGCCTGAGTTGAAACAAAAGCGAAAACTAGCAGCCTCCTTCTCCACCCCCCTCCCTCAAACCAAAGATATTTCCCCTACGGTCCGTAGGAGAAAGATCTTTGCTCAAACTCCTCCCCCAACCCTTCCCATCCTCCCCGCCCCTGCTTCCCCCTCCTCCCCCTACCCTCCCCCAGCCCCCCCCCCCCCCCCTCACATACACACGAGAGCAACGTCGCTTCAACCGACGAGCTCTCGAAAGCTCAGATGTCTAAACACCCAAATCCAAAACAAAAACTAAGACGAGATGTTTTTCGTTCAGACTCGTGGAGTCGCCGTGAGCTCAGGCGGAAAAGGCTAAGCGGAGACTTGAGGTGTCAAAACACAGATAAACTTATGGCCACCAACAGTGCAATCTCTACCATTCCCAACAGACAGACCTCCTGGACATTCACAATTTCACTGACATTGGTTTAATATGTAGATTCATGTCAGATCTGCGATGTCCCGCTGAGATGCACTAACACCCACCGACTAACTTGTTTGATAATCTCAAGCTTCACCGAGAATGGGCAGCCTTTGCCTGACATAACCAGCTGTCTGCAGTAAATACTTAGGTGGATTGTTCCCCTGGCTTCTCCGACGACACAGATCTGCCAGAGGTACCTACATCAAAGTGGAACCGTCTGCCACATGGCCCGCTAGCCAGTGGGCTGTTGTAGGTACTCCCACTCAACGTGGCGTCCATTCCGACCGTGATCTGCCATTAAGCGCACGTGGCACACAAGGAAAATGATGGATCTAATCCTGGGTTCCTGTTGTTAGTCAGAAGTTCGGATTCATTCGGAAAATTGCATCGTTCGTTAAGAAATATTTCCACGGCGAGAGAGACTATGTGAACTGACTGAATAATCCCCGTTTATGTTAATGTTTATGTTATATAGAAAATGAAGTCGACAGTTTCAAGACTTATGCAAATTCATGCATGGCGATCACTTTTAAAAAGTATAGGGGTGGGGGTGGGGGTGGGTGTATGGGAGTTTTCCGTATGGGTGACGGACGGGGGCAACGAGAAAAAGGCCAGCATAAATATTTGGCCCCCAACCAGGAATCGAACTCACGACCCAAGCATTGAAAGTCCAACGCTCTACTATACGGCTATCCCGGCTCCCCTTAAAAAGTACACACAAATATGCAACGT
This sequence comes from Batillaria attramentaria, assembly GCA_018292915.2. Lineage (NCBI taxonomy): Eukaryota > Metazoa > Mollusca > Gastropoda > Batillariidae > Batillaria > Batillaria attramentaria. Next base: position 2,592,380 of record JACVVK020000030.1, on the reverse strand, counting down.
AAGACACAGAAGAAAAGGTAAGTAGGAAAATTGCAGTACTGACTGGACGCTGCTATGCACTCTCAACTGAACAGAAACAGGAAAGACAGGGTGTGCCTGCCCGCACCTGTCTGTAACCAACACTGCATGCTGTCTTCAGTTACCTCAGTCATCAATGACGAAACACAATCTTCAGCAACACTTGACGAGTTTCCAGGCCATCTCAGTATCTCCGCTCACAAGCATCTTCTTCTGTCGGCCGCCAGCCGCTGGGAGTCGCCATCTGCGCTGACCGGACATGACCGTTGCAGCTCGCGTTGCCCTGGAAACCGAGTGTCCAGTGTGTGGTTGACCATCTGGAGTTCCGCCGGACTACGGTGGACAACGGTTCAATACCCCGCCGCTTGTGTTGACTTTGCGCACGGTGTGAGTGGACACTGATGGACACGGCACTTGGGAGGGACGGAGTTGGGAGTTTGTGTGTGCCGTTATGAGGAGTTGTGTACAGAGAGAGAGAGAGAGAGAGAGAGAGTGGGTGGGTGGGTGTTTGGGGGTTTAACGTCCTTTTCCACCACATAGGGTGATATCATAGACGGGGCAACGATGAAAAAGCCAGCACAAATATTTGGCCCCAGCCGGGATACGAACTCGCGACCCGAGCGTTAGACTGAAGTCCAGCGCTCTATCATTCAACCACCCCGGCTCCCCGACAGAGAGAGAGAGAGAGAGAGAGAGAGAGAGAGAGAGCACATAAATAAAAACTGAAACAGAACAAATGAACAAACGAAATGGATGTATGCACAATTAACTAGCTGATACAAAAGCTGTAAACGGTAGAACTGGGAAAAACTAAAGATTCGCACAACTTACAATTTTTCAGTGAAGTATACGTAATTATTACGGGTGTGGTTAATCCATACTGTTTGATTATTATCCACAGATCCATCCACAATTGATTTTAGCAGTCCAAAGTTTATCTTGAGACATCTTGCTTTTCAGTTGTAGCTTCAGTGCTGCAACGGCAACTCAGCTTTCCACCAGTTGGCTCTTCTCTCATACCAGTTCCCTTGCAACCCGATTTTCATCGTGGGAACCGAATCACAATGATTTATTTTTCGTTCCTACACTTCCCACTAAACAGCAAATAAAATTTACAAACCAATTAGCCGACTGTCAAATCCAAGCTGCAAAAGAAGCTGTCGGGAAATCTAGAATTCCATTTACTGTCTCCACAACCAGGCACGGCCAACATCGCTCACGCTAGTCACACACTTCCAAAATGGCTGCCCTAAGGGGGCGTAATTTAATTTTATCTCAGCAGCATGCCACTAATGCCACGCTATCTATCTGGCATCGTGTGAGGTCGCAACGTAAGTGTTGATTCAAATAATTGTTGGAATCCGGATTGGCATTTACTCCGTGAGTTCTGCTACCCGAAGAAGCGGAGTTTCCTGACTGAGGGAGTCATATGCCGCCTTTGGCAATGACTCCAATGGAATGAGACCTTCTTCTTTTTCCTCTTTCTTTCTTTCCTTTTTTTTAAGAGGGTTGGTGGGTGTTTGGGAGTTTAACGTCCTTTTCCACCACGTATGGATGATATCAACGACGGGGCAACGAGAAAAAGGCCGGCACAAATATTTGGCCAAAGCCGAGAACCGAACTCGCGACCCGAGCATTGAAAGTCCAACGCTCTACCATTAGGCTATCCGGGCTCCCCACTCTTTTTTATTTATTTATTTATTTATTTATAAGTGGGGGTTGGGGTGGGGGGGTGGGGGGGGGCTAGAAGCAATAATGATCAAATGTGAAAGATACTGTTTAAATACTTGGTTTTTCAAACAGCAGCTTTTGAGAGCTGAATTTATCCCCCCCCCCCCCCCCCAAAAAAAAAGACAATTCTATGTGAAGATGTGCATTATTGCAGGTGCATTAATAATTAATATTAGGTTATTTTATTGCGCTGTGCGCGTCACTGTGTGGAATTACAACTTAGTTTTTTTGCGGAAAGAAGAAAGAAGGCCCTCTGTTTTTCATCCCTTTACTTTTCAAATTTACTTCATTATATAGTATTTTTATCATTTCCTGTAAATCAAGCGAATGAAACACATATGAAAGTAAGCATGACTGAACAGCAAAAGTCAGGGGGGAAAAAACACTGAAAAAAATGGCATGCAGGCGGATAAAAACAGGGGGGAGGGGGGGGGGGCATTTCACTGTAACTTCAGTGGCTATACCAGTGATGCCTCCCCTACAGACTCGGATCTGATTCCAGGCGAGCCTCAGCAGCCCCTCCCCGCGGCTTTATTACGTTCCTCCCAGTAGGTTAACTGACGTCATTGGCCTCACGGGAAATAAAAGTAACGGTACTTAGAGAAACATTGCGCAATAGTCGCCCCGTGCACGCATCAGCCGACCGGCCGCGTTCACGCACCAGTGTGCCGCAAACAGGCGTGTGCTTGTCCACAATCAAGTGCGCATGCACGTGCAGTTCGAGGAAAATACCCGGCGTCTACAGAGCTTGGACAATATTTTCTTTGTTAGAACTAAAATATTGCAGTGTATGTCAGTGTCCCTGTCTTGACCTGTTATTTAAATCTTGTTCTCCTAAAGTTTTAACCGATAAAATCAGAAACACGTACAGCCGGCATAAACAACACGGAGAGTGACTGAATCCGGAATGCATGCTACACGTATACTGTCATTTAGTAAAAGGTTGAGTGAGTGAGTGAGTTTTTGAGGCTTAACGCCGCGCGAGCCACAAAGACTAATTCGCGGCTAAGTGTGTCTGCACTACGTGAAAAAAACAAAAATGTAACGTTGGACAGCTGATGCAAACTAGTCTACGGGGCGTATACTGTCATTTAACAACAACAACAACAACCAAAAAAATAAAATAAAATAAAATAAAGCCTGCATACCGGCTTAGTTAATCAGTAGAAACGGAAGCACTTTTTCCATTTTTATTTATTTATTTATTTATTTATTGCAAAATCTGGGGCCGCTGGGCTCTTTATCTGGATCCTGCTTTCGGTAAAGGCTGGGACTAAAAACAAAATACATGTACAAAACAAAACAAAAACAAAAACAAAACAAAATCACACGAATTTCTTGATGACAGTGGTTTTGGAAAATCCCTCGAAGTAAAAAGTTTACTACTCCCCCAACAGATCCAGCATGCAGTGGTTTCTCTGCCACACACCAGAGGGCGCTAGCAAGACTCTCGCGTGGCGTCTGCTTCTCGCCTTTCATCGCGTTAATCAGGGGCGTTAATTTGACGTTGATACAAACCTATCGCCTCCGACTCCCGCGCACGACCGGGCGATAACTCTTGGGTGACACGAAGAACCCAGTTACCTACCCCCATGCAGAGCTGCATCTGAGGTTGGCCGCAGTTTCGCATTTAACATCCTGTCATGGTTAGTTTCGCTTTCAGCGCCCATGTCTCCATCAATTGGCGAGTGATTAGTAAACTGGAAGGTGATTGGTTGTTTGACGTTTTGGGTACAGCGCATGCACATGCTTCCCGTCTGCCGGGCAGGTATTTAAAGCAGCACCTGACAGAAAAGTGTGAAAAACCTTGACACCTCACAGTAATTACAAATTAGTTTTTAAAACAAGAACTGGTTTATTTTGGCAGTGCTCCTCTCCATTGCAGTCATCACTGATGACCTCATTTTTTTCTTCCTCCGTCTTGAGCGTTCGTTCGCCTAGGCCAAACGCTCCTTTAGCGCGACCTTGCGATGAAGTAGTTTGAGCGTGAACTAAAACAACAACAACAACAACAAACCGACTTGCTATGACTGAAGCATTCTGACGTGAATTGTTGTCTTACCCACTGTACATCTGAACTGGAAATAATGGACGGTCTTTCAGTTCAGACTGGATGCCCATTGCTCCAAATTTTTTTAAATCTAGTTTACCAGAAGGACTGACCGCCGTGCTCCGGCTGCGTCAGTCTAACGACTTAGAGAAACCACTGGTCTAAGTGTTGCTTGGAGTTGAGGATTTAGGGGTGGGTGGGTGTTTGGGGGTTTAACGTCCTTTTCCACCACATAGAAGGTTGCTGAGAGTATAAGTATTATGCCAACACTATTAACTCTTTGACGACGGAGCGCAATTTCTGACACACGATTTCCTATAGGAAATCGTGTGTCAGAAATTGCGCTCCGTCGTCAAAGAGTTAATGGCGGTGGAACGATTTCAACGGCCTAATTCCATCTTTGCTAAGCCAGCTTACGTTTTGGAACAGTTTCGCTCGTGAGTGCGCCTGTACGCTCGAAATTCTCTACCTTGATGGTTAGTACAGCTCTTAATGCGAAATAATGCTTTGGAAATGTTCAGCCCACCAAACGTGATTTGAAAAATAAATGCAATTCTAAATTCCGAAACTTAAATAGCTGAGCTGACCCTTCGCACCACGTGACTGCCATGTGTTGATGTCCAGTGTGTGAGAGAATGCGTGTGATTCACGTGAGCGTGAGTGTTGGGTTCAGTTCGCGGCGCTTTGAGCTAATTTGTGAAATCGGGTAAAGCGCCTATACAATACTCATTATTATTATTATTATTATTATGTTGTTGTTGTTGTTGTTGTTGTTTACACTTTGCGCGAGCGGCGGCGAACTTTCAAATTCTACGACTGTTGTTACACTACTAGAGCGCCCAGTATGGTCGCTGCGTCATCGAGGACCCGCACCAGCATTACAGATGTTGTCACTGTCCACGGCCCGCATGTAAAAGTCGGGGTTAGGGAGTTTAGCCCCGGGTTAGAGTCTAACCTCGAACTAAACTAGCTCTAGCGTTAAATTTGCTGGGTTTTTTTTTTCTTTTTTTTTTAAATCAGGAAGCGGGTCCATTCCAGCAAGGTGCCTATGCCGTTATAGGATTTTTGTCTTTCGAGTCTTTCTTCGCTTTCTTTTTTGTTTAATTTTGTTTTGGGGTTTCTTTTGTCCTAGTCTGGGTTAGGCCCGTAGCTGTTGGTTAAATTAACCTCGAGTTTTACATACGGGCCCTGATGTCTAAGTGGTGTGGTGATAGTTACCCAGAAAACAGCTGAGAACGATCTGTGAGCATAAAAAGGTAACATTAGCGCCTTTAAGTTATTGTGTGGTAGATCAGTTTATCTGGACAGTGAGTGCTGCAAGACTCGCCAAAAGACCTTGACGTGGTGTTGGCGTAACATGCTATTTCAAGTCAACATCCTTCCAAGTTTCCCGGCATCATCGTACCTAGTCCGTGACTGACTGTCAATGAAAACTAATTTTCAAGACAAAAAAGCATCCATCTGGAGGTTGAGGGTTGAGGGTTGACTAGGACAAGGGGTCGCCTGGCACCAGCAGGACGTGTGACACCCGATAGGGCGACATCAGGACACAGGGGGCGCTGCCGAGGCAGGGGGTATAGTGGCGGGAAACAGCCTCCAGAAGCAGACGACAGCTGTCGACTTTAACCCGTGACGGTTCCTCCCTCTTGGTCTGGTTTCAGGACGGTGCTTGTCAACTCGTCATGACACGGTCTGCCAGGGACATCGTTTTCTTCAGGGACACCCGTTTGAAAAGCAAAGGCGGCGTACTGCGTCAGCTGTGCAACAATCACAAGATAAAGGGTATTTTGTCTGTTCACGCCCACAGTTAACTAGTGTTCTCAGCGGCATAGTAGTTTGAAATTATCAAATTATCGACAAAACTGATGAAAAATAGAGAGACAGTTTTCATACAACTTTAATGCGAGAATTCAGTTGAAACACGATCAATATAAAGAGATAAAAGGATTTTGCCTGTTCACGCTCAAAACTTAGCTATGTGCTCAGCAAGGACAGTAGTTTGGAATCGTAACAAGTGTTTGACAGTATGGACAAAAAACAAACGAACAAACAAAAAACAAAAACATTTTAGCACTGGACTTTATTGTCTGTATTGTTAAATTGCTCTCTCTCTCTCTCTCTCTCTCATATACACTCATACACACTCTCACACACACCAGACACTCTCATATACTCCACACACACGTGCACACACACACACACACACACACACACACACACACACACACACACACACACACACACACACACGAATATTAACAAATGTCATATAATGTAATTAAGCATCCCAATTTATATGAGTATAAGGTATACGGCCGATATGAACACAATACATTTTATTGTAATAGTTTCGAAAATGTAATACAAAATGTACAAGAAGAAATACAATCACTGCTTTGGAAAAGAAAAAAAAGAGAGCCAATGAAGAATGGATGCACGACCAAAAAAAAAAAAAAAAAAAACTGTAAAAGGAGAAAAGAAAAAAAAAAAGAGGAAAAAAAACCAAACAAAACAAACAAACAAAATAAATAAAAACCCTGAGTCTGATGCATCCATGCATGCAACTGAGGCTCAAAAAAAAAAAAAAAAAAAGCACTGGACTTTAAAGGTCTGCCAGCATTCCTGCTGGGCCAGTTGACACTTAGCTCAAAGCGCAAAAAAAATGTAAATAGCGGGTGGGGTGGGTGGGTGTTTGGGAGTTTAACGTCCGTTTCCACCACATACGGGTGACACCAAAGACGGGGCAACGGTGAAAAAGCCAGCACAGTATTTGACCCCAGCCGGGATACGAACCCACGACCCATGTAAATAGCGATTAGTCAGTTGAAACGTGTTCCTGCTCTACAGCTGATCAGGGTTTCCGGGCACCCTTGGTTTGCCTTTTTCATTTTTTTTCCTTACACTAGTATTTCTTTTTAAAACCTCTCCCTAAGCGCCGTGAGCACTCAGTTAGGGAGGAGCCGTGTGCTATACCAAGTCTCCATCATCATCATCATCATCATCATCATCATCATCATCAAGTCTGCAGAACAACTTGACAGTGTAGCCAAGATATGTATATTCACCTCTTTACCAAAATGGAGGGGAAGCCGGGGTGGTCGAATGGTAGAGCGTTGGACTTCTACTGCTCGGGTCGTGAGTTCGTATCCCGGCTGGGGCCAAATATTTGTGCTGGTTTTTTCATCGTTGCCCCGTCTTTGACATCACCCTATGTGGTGGAAAAGGACGTTAAACCCCCAAACACCCACCTACCCTTATCAAAATGGAGACGCCTATATTATATTCACATCTTTATCAAAACAATGTCAAACCAGTGCGCACGCGCGACGTATAAGCACGCGCGACGTATAAGCGACCTGTCACAAGTAAGCCACCAACTAAGATGATTAACCCCCCGAGCACATAAAACCGCTAAAACTTGTCAGTATTGCGGCAAGTGATTAACTCAGTCTCCCAGGCGAGCAAAGTAGCCTTCCTTTATTTCGCCCGTTGCTGAACCACAACACATGTCTGTGACAGGTGTCGGTAATTTTAATGCCTTTTTTTAACTTTAAGCATCTACCGTTCACCTGCGTTAATTTTGCTGGATTACTTTACTGTTATCGCCTGTAAACTATCCGACGCACCATACATTCTGTGAACCGGAGGCATTAACATTTTGAGTGTGAAATGACTTTATGTATTCGCCTGTATGTGAACCGAGTGGATACTAGCGCCTATGCTTTAACTCACGGAAACAACTTGAAGCAGGTGGGTGGGGTGGGTGTTTGGGAGTTTAAGGTCCTTTTCCACCACATAACTTGAAGCAGGTGTTTGTAAAATCACAAGAACACTCTGCAATGGACGACTCCACTCCTGCAAATGAAAAAGGTCGAGCCCCCCAGAATTCAACCAATCGCGTCCCGCGGGACAATGAGCACTACGCATGGCATGGTCTGGCAAACTTTCTTGCCAGACACTACAAAAAAAGGAAGGAACTGTAGTTTGATATGGCTGAAACGAAAGAAAGCAGTAAGTCCACTGACGTCATCTGAGGAAAAAGACCATACGTCAATCTCTTTCATCTTTCAAATCATCCTTTTGTCCACAGAATGACGTCATGGACGTACTGTGTTTTGCCAACACACGGCAGAGTAAAGGGGCGGGACTTTGACCTCGGGGTTTGCCGAGTGGAGCCGTCTATTGCGAGTGCTCCTAAAATAATAATAATAATAATGAATTGTACTTATATAGCGCAAAATTCTCACAAAGTGACTCAGTGCGCGTACTCCCGCACTCATACCAACAAAATTTTAATATGCAAACACACACACACACACACACACACACACACACACACACACAGAGAGAGAGAGAGAGAGAGAGCAGCTGAATCAGGAGGAGGTAAGTGGGCCTAGTCGAAAACCAGCCGGAACAGATGCGTTTTCAAGTCAGACTTGACACGATCTATGTCCGACTGGTCTCTCAGTCAAAGCAGGAAAAAGGCCCCCTTTTTTAAATACAGAGATCTCACCTGTTTTGACTGATTTGTTTTTAAGGGGGGTAATAGTGAATATATAGGCATTTTGAGGCCTGGTGTATTAGTATTCTTTGGCCCGTACTACAAAATGTAACGTTGGACTGACACTGAAATGATGCAAACTGGTCTACAGCAACCGCCTCACAGCCAGCCATCCGAACGTGACCTCGAGAGAAAGGATGGCACTCAATAGATATGACTTTTAATTGTCCGGCTGTTGCTACCAGCGTAATCACGGCCGTGTCAGTTAAAGCTGGGTTTTATAACCACTTACTTCGCCCGATGCGGCCGAAGAGTGCGAACTACACTGAGCGCACACTTGCTCACGCTGCTGTTACAAGACTTGCAACTCGTGAAAAGCCGCACACTGTTATAAAGTTTCTTATTTCAAGTTGTTACAGACATCTGTTACAGTACAAACACAGACGCACGCAGTCGCTCAACAGAGAAGATCAGTACACAAAGAATGGTACTCTTTTCGTGGTGATGCCACTATCTTTTTGGAGGTGGCCTAAAAACCGGCCGTGGCATCCACCTTTAATTGTGATAGTCTAGTATTTTGCGTTGATACAATTTCCTAACAACATGACACAGCAGCCTAGTTCTCCCCAGCGCTATTCGCCGAAGAGTCTTGTCTTGGTGGTTCAGTCTGACATAGGTTTCTGCCGGTCTCTCTCCTTCTCCTGATGTGTCTCCCTGTGTCTCTCTGTGTCTCTCCCGTGGCCTGACGGTCCACCCCATATATAGGTCCCGGCGGTCCGCAGGTTCTCCCGAAAGGTAATCAGATAAGGTGGTCGTTAATTTTGACTGACCACCTAGCATGAGCGAGATTCACCTAAATAAACATGTGACATCCTGCTATTCTTCCTTTATCTTCAAAAACTACATTAATGCAGGCCTTGGCCGGGTCACGGCCCAGAGCGTCAAATGCTGGCCTTGGCCGGGTCACGGCCTAGAGCGTCAGCCAAAATATCATCCCTGATCGCCCTAAGGTACCAAGGCGGTCACGGTCTAGGGCACACAGGTCACTGTGTAACATCCGCCCCTTTCAAACAAACAAAATTATAATTAATTATAATTTTGTACGTGATATGCCTGTACGTGGAAGTGAGTGTACTGCGGATGTGTCAATTTGAATAACCATTAGTATATACATCAGCAATAATCAAATTACACACAGCCATTACGGCAAAAGAAAATATTAAATGTACGATTATATATTGCCGTGCTGTGCGATAAAATGTCCTTAGCACATGCATCAGCAAAATCAATTACCAATCAAGCATTTTAGCTACATTGAATATACAAATGAATATACAAGTGAATATACAAGTGCACTTCCATCACGATCACACGTGATGCGACGTCCTCCGGCTTTACTGCCCCAGGGACGGGTAAAATTTCACCCGCGAATTGTCCATCAAAGTCACTCCTTCAGGCGCAGAAGCAGTCGCTTTGTCGGCGTCAGTCGCGCCGGTCGCTTGGTCGACCACCTGAAGCACCGTGGGTTTGAGGGTCTCCTGTTTGCTCTCCCAAAACCTTGTGATTGGACCAGTCAATAGGGCTTTACCTCCTAGCAGTTTAGAACGTACATAAAGTACAATTCCGGCGACAACTGCCGCCGCCGTTAACGCGATTAGAACATATACCCAAATGGGCCATCTCGACTTTTCTTTTGTGATCGTCTGTAAACTTTGAAGTCGCGAAATTAAGGGACCCATATTGACCTCTTGGAGATCCCCCAATTGTTTTGGAAGTTTAACGGGATCCAATTTAGGCAAAAGCTGATTAACTGGTTTCCATAGTGAAATGTTTGACAAAGCATAACCCGTCAACCAAGAAAGGTACGACTCGTTGACCGCAAATACGTTTTCCTGTTGATAATAGGGTGTCAAGGATATGGAGTCACTTGACCCGATACAAGTCATTCCCAAAGTGAGTACGCTCATTGGTGGTTGGGCAACCAAAGAACTAACGGATTTGCCATGACATAAAACACTAAAAGTGATGGGCGTAGCGGTGCTCACGACCCACATTCCATCCGAAAGATATTCGGCCCTTGGCAGCGCGGTGTTAAGCTGCACTTTTGTCTGACATTGCTGCTTGATGGCCTTGGAATCATTTTTGAACAGAGCCATGATGCAAAATTTACTGGCGTACATGGGGTACAATGGACTTCGAACCGCACAAAATCCGATTAACGGTTCCGAACACGCTTCGAACTCATCCTGTTCCAGCAAAACGAACTTGGTACGTTGTTTGTTAATAGCTACAGCTTTGGATTCGATTTCATAAGTAGCAGTCATGGGTAGCCCCAAATTAGAAGTACCAATGGAGGGTAGAGGAAGATTGTGAACTTGAAATACCTCAAATTCCTCCCTAGAGTCTAATAAGGGAACCGGGACTACGACCAAAATTTTGTCATTTTCCAGAATAGTAGTGCACGTCAAGTATTGATAAAAGTTCCACAAATTTCTGTTTGGGTCACCCGTCAGTTTCAAGGGAGGTTGGATGTGATCTTCAATCTCTAACAACAACTTCTGAAGGTTTCGAGGCGTAATCGTACTTGGAGCTAGCCGCCCTAAGGACAACATGTTCAGTTGTAACTGGAGGTGCTCAAGATAGACGATCATCCGGCTAATCATGGATATGATTTCTGCTATCACAACGACCAGTCCAATACACAAACAGAGCAACACCGCTGCAGTCTTCATGTTCTCCCTGCAACAGAATCACCCACGCATGACATACAGACCCCTGACATCTGTATGTCAATAAAAATAATCCCGCATAGTTCTGTCTATGCGTCCAGTGCATATGCACCAACCAATCCCCACCGTATTAGGTAGAAGGATTGCTCTCAGCGAAGCCTCTCATAGCAGAGAAATAACGGCCTCGAGCAAAGTCTTCACTTTGCTCTGATCGCCAACATCTCGTCCCTGAACGGACGACACCAACTGTTCCCTAACCTGTTTTTGGTCCACAGTTACTCCCTTATTCTCAGAATCAGTCTCCTTCTCCTCTGCTACTTTCACATGGTCAACTTCCCGCAATCTCTGTTCTCTAGCTCGTAACCGTTTCTGGAGTTCCATTAAGGGTATGTCATCTTCGTCAGAGGATCCATCTCGTTCGTGACGATGGAACCTTGTCATTCGTTCTGTTGGCGTCAAGTCTCGCTCACTCTCATTCTCACTCTCATCTGAAGAAGACTCACCTGGAGGAACTGCAAGCTGAGCTTTTCGTACTGGCTTACCTGTTGCTGGCATCACTGGAATGTTCCAGTCACCGATCGGAACCTTCCGAAGGTGTTCAGCATGAGTTTTTTGTTCCGTACCATCTAACTGGTTTCTCACCCTAAAGGTTACAGGCGTTAACTCTTCCACTATCCTAAAGTATGGCTTCCATTTCCTTTCTAACTTGCTTTTTCTTTGGTGATTTCGTACATAAACAGGATCACCTACTTTCAACTCAATAGGCTTTACCGACTGATTTGCATAGCGTGCGCCTTTCTTTTGAGATTTCTTTATTCTCTGATATACCTGCGTGAATACTTTGTGCTGATTTTCGAGTGCAACCCTATGTTGATCTTCGCCCATATACTTTCTTCGTGGTCGCAGGATGTTGTCAAGCGGCAACACTGGGTCACGATTGTAAAGCAGAAAGAATGGTGAATGTTGAGTGGTTTCAGAAATGCTTACTCGAATCGCTGACAGAGTTTGATCCAGATGTATGTCCCATGTCTGCAAGTCATCTTGTATCTTCTTTGACATGATGTCATGCAAGGTTCTATGAAATCTTTCCACTTTAGCGTTTGATTGTGGGTGATAAAAGCTTGTGGTGACATGATCAATCCTGAGTTCTTTTAGTGTCTCCCTCATGATTCTGTTTTCATTCTCTGTGCCATTGTCTGTCACTAACTGCAGTGGACAACTGTGCCTGGGAATTATCTTTTCTGTCAATAAATGAGCCACAGTTTCGGCAGACTTATCTGGTACTGCAAATGCCTCTGGCCATCCACTGTAGTGATCTACAAACGCCACTATGTATTTATTCCCTGACAAACTCTTTGGGTACGGTCCAGATAAATCAAGACTCACCTTTGCAAATGGATAAGGCGGAACATCCATCTCTTGCACCGGTGCCTTTTGTTTTTGCATCACTCTCGCTTGACACACAACACAGCCACTCACATACTCATACAGTCCTCTGTACATGTCAGTCCAAAAATACTTTTGCTGTATAGTGTCATACGTCTTGTCAATACCCATGTGACCATTCTCGTCATGGTACTGCCGTACCACAAACAAAATGAGGTGTTCAGGTATGACTAACCGTGCCCTCGGCTCGTCATCCTGATTGGAGAGGAAGTAGAGAACATCATCTATAATCAGGTACCTCTTACGTATCATCTTGGGAGCATTTTCCTGCTGCATCTGCTTCCTTATCTGCACTAAATTTGGGTCTTTGTCCTGTTCTACTTTCATGTCAAACTCAGCAAGCTTGATTTTGTCCAACTTTTCCCTCGGCTCTCCCGACGGCTGGAAACTAGCAAAATCCTTTGGAGTGAATTCATTGGAGTTGACCACACTTATTTCGAATGAGTTATCGCTAACCTCCTTCACCTGCTCTGCCTCTTCCTGTGAACTTTGACAAACCAAACCCTCCGGCATTCTGGACAACAAATCCGCTAATACATTGGTAGGCCCTGGAATGTACTCGATGGTACAGTTGTATCCAGCGATCCCTAATGCCCACATCTGTATCTTCTTATTTTGCATTGGAGAGTTTAGTAAGTACTTCAGAGGTCTGTGATCAGTACAGATCTTGAACTGTGCATTGTGGAGGTAATGGTCTAGTTTCTGTAGAGCGTAATGAATGGCGAAAGCTTCCTTTTCTATGGTTGACCATTTCTTCTGACTCTCGCTCAGCTTATGGGAAAGGAAATAAATTGGTTTCTCTTCCCCATCACACTCCTGCGTAAGACATGCCCCTATACACGAATCACTGGCGTCCGTGTACAGCACGTACGGTTTGCTAGTATCAGGGTAAGCCAACAGTGGCACAACAGACAAACTCTCCTTCAAGAAATCAAAGGCTCGCTGACACTCCGCGCTCCACTGGAAGCGGGCGTATTTCTTCGTAAGGGCAATGATGGGTTCAGCTATCTTGGAGAAATTTGGAAGAAACCTGCGATAATAGCTAACCATTCCTACGAAGCTTCGCACTTCCCTCACAGTAGTGGGTGCGGGCATGTTTCTAATGGCCTTTACCTTCTCTTGGTCGGGCTTGACCCCATCCTTACCAACTACGAATCCCAAGTAGTTGATTTCTTCTCTCATGAATTGACACTTTTTCAGTTTCAGCTTCAAATCATGCTGGGTTAGCCTGTCGAACACTCGGTCAAGATGCTCGAAGTGTTCCTCTAGAGTCTCAGAAAAAATCAAGATGTCATCAATGTACGCTATGGCGAAACTTTCGAAACCACATAGCACAGTATTCATCAATAACATGAACACACTGGGTGCGTTGGTCAGACCGAACGGCATGACGTTGAACTCAAAGAGACCCTTGTGACAAGCAAATGCTGTCTTCTTTTTATCTTTCTCCGCCATCTTTACCTGCCAATAACCACTCTTCAGGTCTAGACTGGTAAAGTAATTCGCTTTCCCAAGCAAGGAAAGTAGATCGTCAATCAATGGAAGCGGGTATGAGTTTCTCTTGGTAACCTCATTGAGCTTGCGATAGTCTACACAAAGACGCTTGGACCCATCTTTCTTTGATACTACAACTAAGCTGGAACACCAAGGTGACTGTGACCTTTGAATGACTCTTGCCTTCAACATCTCATCTAGTGCTTTATCTACTATCTCCCTATCCTGTAAAGGAACCCTGTATGGACGCAGTTGGATCGGTGCGTGATCGCCAGTGTCGATTGCGCATTCGACAGTACTGGTCTGTCCCAGATCCAAATCGCTACTCGCGAACAGATGTTGCTTACTCTGGACCAATTTCACCACTCTATCCCTGTGCTCCTCAGGTGCGTCAATCTCTGAAAACCTGATGCCGGTACGTCCTTCATCTGCGCCTTTTGGTTCCGTCGTCACACCTCCTACTGTAACGGCGTTCACTTCCTGAACTGACTCTATCTTGCCCACTATGCATCCCCTTTTCAGTCTAATTGTCTTATTTGTTGTGTTCATTACTAACACTGGGTACTTCCCACCTTTGTCCTTTCTAACAATAGTATTCGCTAACATCACTCCTGGTTCATCTACTAAAAATCCCCTGTCATTCCCTGTAATCTCTAGATCCTGTCCGTCCTGGAAGTATGGAGACTCCTTGACCCTTGCGTCTATTATCTGGGCCGTCTGTGGCCGCAGGACTGCAGTCCTTCCTACTCTAATCAAAGAAGCTATGTGAATGTCCTGTTCGTAAGGGACGTACACATTCCCTACCCTGACTTTTCTCAGATCAAAATAGATGCGAACACCATGGTCCGACATCCAGTCTGTTCCCAAGATAAAATTCCTGTTGAGGTCCTTAACAACAATAAACGACTGAGTAAACTTCTTGTCTCCCATAGTGAAGTCTAGTGACACAGCTCCCTTTACCTTTAGAGCTTCCCCACTAACAGATTGAAGGGATACGTTTCTCTTTGACAGTTTGTGTTTGGAACCTAGCTTTGCTAACGCCTTTTCGCTAATCAATGACACCTCTGCCCCTGTGTCTATCAAACTTCTAAATCTCTGTTTCCCGATCTGAATACTCACACATTTTGGATTCCCGGCTAAACTAATACTAAATCTCTCTCTGCTATTTTCACCGTTCCGACTAGCGGCTTCGACCTGGTCGGAACTACCTAGTTTAACCCTTGCTGTTGTCCCAACCTAACCCTACAATCTTTCTTCATGTGGCCTATCTTGCCACACCTCCAGCACTTCACTGCTGACCTTGCCTCTACCCGAGGTTGGCTCGCCACTGCAAGCACCGTTCGCCTTGGGCAATCTCGCGCTCTGTGCGCTCCTCCGCATTTAAAACAACGTCTAGGTAAACTGCCGTCTACCTCCATTGGTTCTTCCCTACGTGGGGGGCGAAATCCTCTGTCTGTGGGGTAGGTCCCCCCTTGCTGAAAACGGAGACGGAATTTCCGTCTCAAATTTTCCTCATTTGTGGCTTCCTGCACTGCGGTTTCAAAATTAGTGCAGGTGGCCCTCATGAGCCTCATTTTCGCATAATCATGATACAGCCCATTCTCAAAGTACCCTATCAGTTGGGATTGAACTGCTGGTAAGTTCAATGTATCTGGCTGGGGAAAGGCTTCTGTAGCCAGCGCATAAACGCGCTCCGCGTATGCGGGAACAGTTTCGTCTCGACCCTGTCGAATTTTCATTAGCAGGGCGAGTGCGTGCTGAGTATCGGTTACGTCGTTAAAACGCAACGCAAGCTGTCGTTTCAACTCAGTCCATTCAGGCCCCTCTGCCGCCTGCAAGAATCGAGTTATAAAGTCGCTAACTACACCGCGACTTGTCTGATACGCAATGTGAATTCGTCGCGTATCATCTGCTTGGCTAACGGTAGCAAACTTTTCTACCTCTTTCATCCATTCCCGGTATTTGGATGGTTCACCGGAAAAGGGTTGTACCATACTGGCTATACTCTGGGCGGAGAGCATATGGCTCATCGCGTCAAGACGGGACAATACGGGTGCGGTTGCCTCTGCCATTTTTTTTTTTTTTTTTTTTTTTTACTACTTGCCCACCAGTCGTACCTCAAGAAAAGGCTAACAAAATTACGCTCTGGTTCCCTATCGTTGCGCTAAAAGTATTAACTGTTTCCAAATCAAAACCACAAAAATCATTGCACCATCAGCCCCTGACTGGTCCAAACATCAAAGTTCTAAGAAAGGCAAAACGTTTTGAGACCCACCTTCTCGTGGCGTTGACTTGTTGGCGATAGTAAGCCTTTCTTCGATGGTGATGGCCGATCTTCTTTCCGCCGCCCTGTCGCATGCTCTCGTTTGTCGGCGTCAGTCCCAGCGCTCCTCCTCTTCCGGAAACTGCTCCGTTCGTGATGTTGGCGAGGGGTTTTCCTCCGTCATGTCGTGTCTCCCGTCCGAGATGGATCCTGGTCACACGGCACCAAATCAGGTCCTGCTACCGTCTGTGTTACAGTACAAACACAGACGCACGCAGTCGCTCAACAGAGAAGATCAGTACACAAAGAATGGTACTCTTTTCGTGGTGATGCCACTATCTTTTTGGAGGTGGCCTAAAAACCGGCCGTGGCATCCACCTTTAATTGTGATAGTCTAGTATTTTGCGTTGATACAATTTCCTAACAACATGACACAGCAGCCTAGTTCTCCCCAGCGCTATTCGCCGAAGAGTCTTGTCTTGGTGGTTCAGTCTGACATAGGTTTCTGCCGGTCTCTCTCCTTCTCCTGATGTGTCTCCCTGTGTCTCTCTGTGTCTCTCCCGTGGCCTGACGGTCCACCCCATATATAGGTCCCGGCGGTCCGCAGGTTCTCCCGAAAGGTAATCAGATAAGGTGGTCGTTAATTTTGACTGACCACCTAGCATGAGCGAGATTCACCTAAATAAACATGTGACATCCTGCTATTCTTCCTTTATCTTCAAAAACTACATTAATGCAGGCCTTGGCCGGGTCACGGCCCAGAGCGTCAAATGCTGGCCTTGGCCGGGTCACGGCCTAGAGCGTCAGCCAAAATATCATCCCTGATCGCCCTAAGGTACCAAGGCGGTCACGGTCTAGGGCACACAGGTCACTGTGTAACACATCGAAATCTACCTACCAGCATTCACGCAGAGGAGACAAAATTTACGTGGTGTGCGTAAAATCCAAGAGCTATACAAACGTTGAACTTAGAAACGAGGCAGATGCAAATATGACGTCAACCGTAGGACCGCAGCAACTGGACAAGTTACTTCCCCTTGCTCACTTTTCCTATCTTAGTAGCCTAGGAGATGACAAGCTGCACGAAATATTTGCTGCATACGCGCTTAGTATTTATGTTTGTTTTACCTAGTTGTAACTGCAATTTGTTTTCTACGCTTTTATGTAATCGGGAGTTCGATAAATTAGCATGAAGGTTACGTTTTTGTTTTTTTTCACGTAGTGCAGACACACCGGCCTAGTCGCGAATTAGTCTTTGTGGCTTGCGCGGCGTTGAACCCTAAACACTCACTCACTCACCCACTCACTCCTATCTTAGTAGTTTTTTAGGTTCACGGAAAATGGCGGGTTTTTTTTTTCACCATGGGAAATCACCTGCCTGTGCCAAATCTGATACGCAACGAATGACTACTTCAATGTGAGGAGACTGACACCTACCATCTCTCTTTGTTTTGAGTGTGACTACTTCAATGTGAGGAGACTGACACCTACCATCTCTCTTTGTTTTGAGTGTGACTACTTCAATGTGAGGAGACTGACACCTACCATCTCTCTTTGTTTTGAGTGTGACTACTTCAATGTGAGGAGACTGACACCTACCATCTCTCTTTGTTTTGAGAAGCAATAACAAGTACTACTAAAAACTTTTAAAAAGTTCAACCATTTGCGAAAGCTGTGTTTATCATTGTCTAGTTTATAATTGGGAAATAGAGTGAGTGAGTTTTTCAGGCTTAAAGCCACGCAAGCACCACAAACTAATTCGCGGCTAGGTGTGCCTGCACTGCGTGAAAAAACAAAACAAAAATGTAATGTTGGACAAATGATGCGAACTGGTTGTATAAACCTAGGACATGCAGGAGACGCTGCATTTGGAAGCAGGATCGTTTTTTGGTTGATTTTTTGTGTGTGTGTGTCCTGAGGAAATGAGTCAGTTTCTTCCGTCCAAGCCCCAGCTCTCTCTCTCTCTCTCTCTCTGCCCACAGAAAACATATCCCTACATAAACTAATGACGGAAGAACATTGTCTGCAGTCGTTTTAACAACCCAACATCCCGCAACCAGTGGACCGTGTAACGCCGTACGCGGTCGTTAGAACAAATTGTTCAAGGACCATTAGTTCTGGCGTCTTCCCCGATGCCTTCGATTCTCGCGGGAGTGAGTTCCAGAGTGAGGTGGCCGTCTCACGCCAGGGAGTCGCCGTGTATCCGTTGACGGCTTTTAACCGTGCCGTCGGCCCCCTTCGGTTCGCACAGTTTCTTTCTTTTCATCCCCGTTCTTTTTTGTGTGCGGAGACAAGAATACCGCCACCGATTTTCCACCCAGTCTCTTCTTTTTTTTTGTACGTAGAGAAGCAGCGGTAACATTCAGCAGACGACAATCCCAATAGCCTTTGCTTCGCAGAGCAACTTCCGGCGTTTTCCCCCACGTTGCCAGAACAGCGAGTTACGGGTCCTGCCTGCGAGCCTCGTAGCAGCGGAATCGTAGTGACGTAGCCTAATTAGCATGTCTTGTTCGAGCCGCAGCACCGGAAACGCACTTCCGGCGTTGCCATGACGATTTCAACAAAATGGCGCCGGTCCCCGATGCACTGGGTCTGGGCGGCCGCTCCGAGCTGGAGCGTAAAATGGGGAGCCCGTGTGCACGTGCCGCTGGCTTGTTGGACGGGCGATGCACGAGCAATGACCCGAACCTGGCGGGATGACATCTCTTCTCTGCTCTGGCTGTGATCACTGGCGTGGAAATGGCATCGACACACACCGCCAACACTTTTCAATGGACGCCCGTGACAGGCTTGGGAACACGTCCTTCGGAGGCAATAATTCGATATCAGATCCCAGTCCATGTTTACTGCTACACGTACCGAGTTGCCTGTTGCAGGTCAGGCTAAACTATAGGGAAACCATGGTCGTGAGCGGCTAAAATCATCAATTCATATGGCCTAGGTTGTACCGACCATTTTCCTCCCGGTGGAAAGGGAATGGGGGTCCTACGAATGGTGAGATACCCTAAGATCTGTTGGGTGTTTCAGCGGTAGGATGGTAGATCCCCCCACCCCGCCCCCCTTCCACTGTGGCTTGTAGCCAGTGTAGGGCAAGGCAGACTTGTCCAATGGCATAAAAAAAGCACACATCTCCTAGATCTAGATAGCGCTCTCAGCTTTTTCCTATACTAGCCTGACACACACACACACACACACACACACACACACACACACACACACACACACACATATATATATATATATATATGTGTGTGTGTGTGTGTGTGTGTGTGTGTGTGTGTGTGTGTGTGTGTGTGTGTGTAGATAAAAGTTTAGTTTAAAGCCACGTAGGCAACAAAGACTAATTCGCGGCTCAGTGCGCCTGCACTACGTGAAAAAAAAGGTGACGTTGGACAAATGATGCAAACTGGTCTACGGGGCACACACACACACACACACACACACACACACACACACACACACAGCATTAGCCAGCCCATCCCAAAAGCTTTTGTCAGTGTCGATTGCCACCAAACGTCAATATCATATTCTGTCAACACGGAGACAGGTAGCAGGGTGTGTGTGGATCAACAATGTCACTGGAAAATCTGGGTCGGACTTAGAAAAATCGATCCAGGAATCAAATGGCTGGATATAGGCGCCAGTGTCCTAACCACTTCACCACACCTCTGCGTTGTTCCGCGACCAACCCGTCGACAGGGGCACAGGCCCGGAGGGCAGTCAACTCCATTCTCACCCATTACCAGAGTGCACAGATTTTAGCCCGTGTATGTCGAGAACGCGGGTTTCGAGGTTTCAATGCACGTATAGACAACCACAGTGCGTGGGTGGGGTGGGGTGGAGTGGGTGTTTGAGGGTTTAACGTCCTTTTCCACCACATATGGGTGATATCAAAGACGAGGCAACGAGAAAAAGGCCAACACAAACATTTGGCCCCAGCCGGGATTCGAACTCACGACCCGAGCATTGAAAGTCCTACGCTCTACCATTCGGCTGTCCCGGCTCCCCGCCACAGTGCGTGGTTAAGGTAGACATTTGCAAACGTTGACTGCTCAAAGGGGCAGTCTTGTATGGTGCCTAGCAGCACACCTCTTAGTCACCTACACAATGACAGCATCTCAAATGCTGGCACTAAGCCAACAGAAGCGTCCTCAATTACGCGACTTACACACTAGGCAGGCCGAGAGGGTTGTATCAACAGTCGTAAAAATTTATGTTCCACCGCTCGCGAAAAGTGTAAACATTGTAACGCATTCAGACACCTACTACTAGTAATCATCGAGATATTTCCAGCGTACAGGCGAGTGTGTGTGTGTGTGTGTGTGTGTGTGAGAGAGAGAGAGAGAGAGAGAGAGAGAGAGTGTGTGTGTGTGTGTGTGTGTGTGTGTGTGTGTGTGTGTGTGTGTAAGTTTGACGTATGTCCCTTTCTAGATTTTTCCTCTTACTTACTTTGTATATATAACTATAGTTATCAGGTTTTAATGCCTCTATGTTCGTTACGCCGCTGAGATGGAAACTGAACTGCTGCTTTTAAATAATAATAATAATAAATTTCATTTATATAGCGCACTTCTCAGACACAGTGACTCATTGCGCTAACACACGTCACTCATACACATCCACTCTATACAAACCAACACGTCAATCAATACATATTACACATCACACAATACAAAGACACATCAGCTGAAAGCCTTTTGAAGCTGTAAGTTGTTTGCCAGAAGGATGTTTCATGTGCCCATTAAGACCGTTTTCGCGGCTTTGTGGCTTCTAATATTAGAGAAATACGAATTTCTTTGAGCCTTCGGTCCATTTTCGAACAGACTGGGACTCGAAAAAAGCTTTTGTACGTACTTTTTACCTTTGATTTATTTTATGCCCCGTGACCAAAGACAAATATGTCTGTAAAAGGACACAGTAAAGTCAGTTGTCTGAACTTTGAACTTGAACTAACCGCAGACCAAAGCCCCTGTCAAATATGGGCCTGTAACGTCAGAGGCAGACACACATAATCACGGAGTTTCAACACTGTCTGCAGAACAAAAGGTTGGAGGTAGATGGCCGGTCTGGGACGCCGGAAGTTCCCGTGTTCCTGGCCCGAGTTCACCTCCTGGGCTCCCGTTATCTTTCTGGCTGCCTCGTGTTTTTCGCCCACCTGTCGACTTCAACCCTGGCTGGCACGCGCCGGGGGCCGGGGGTCAGGGCTAACGTGAGGACAGATACCGGTCCTGTTCCATGCTCCTGTTCAGCCTCACAGACTGCACGTGCCGCGCTGAACCCGTGAACAATTGAGGTGAACGATCAAACCTTCACCAAAGACCGATCCGGTAACACAACCCAAACACCGACAACTTGTAGTATCATATTTAAGTATAATTATTTGATTATCAAAATGTGTTAACACCCGGTTCTTGCCATGTTTCAGTAGATCTGTTCGTTTTGCCTAGGGGAGCCGGGGTGGTCGAATGGTAGAGCGTTGGACTTCTAATGCTCGGGTCGTGAGTTCGATCCCGGCTGGGGCCATATATTTGTGCTGGCTTTTTCATCGTTGCCCCGTCTTTGATATCACCCTATGTGGTGGAAAAGGACGTTAAACACCCACCCACCCCACCCCTCGATTTGGCCATGGCCTTCTGTACCCGGCCAGGAATTTCAAAACAAAGCCGATAAAAACAGGTGATTTAATTGTTGGACTGATTGAAAGCAAGTTTTGCAGATGGCAATGGCCGGGGTAGGGCATCAGTCTGTCCATAAGGCGAATAAAAAGGTATTCAGTCAGGTAACGTAACTAAATATGTTTTTTTTTAATCAAAAATTTTAAGCACAAAAAAAAAATGTTTACGCTGGACACATGCTATTCTATCAGTCTCCCCAAGTGATGCGGGCAGATTTAGAAATACCAGACCAGACACACAACACAACATTATACTCCATGCCGAGCAAACACAGTCAAATTAGATCCGGAAGATTAAAACCAATCAAAAACAGGCACAGAACGGCCAGCTAGAGGTCGCGGTCAGTGTAACAAAGCAAAGGGAGACAAATGCGTGTTCATCAACTTCCTGGCACGTCCGGGCGCCGCCATCTCTTGACCCCAGCCGGCTCACGTGACCCTCCAAATCTCGCGGGATTTGGGCAGCATGCGACGAGAGCGGCACGAAGGCACGTGCCAGCGAAAGCGAAAGTAGCAGAGGGGGCTGAAACAACAACAGAGCGGGGGACAGAACCGATAATTGGTCGTGCTGAATTCAATGCCAGTGGCGAGATGATTTGCCGAGGAGATCAACCAGAGGTGCCTGGAGACTCCACGAGCACCAGAACCGCGGCCACGCTGTCGACTGCTCGAAGAGCGGGAGGAGACAACTCTGCGTCGACGAGTGGCCAAAGGGGGATAACTGAGCGTCGGCGTCCTGATGGGGACTGCATGCGGAGCGTCTGTGGAAGAATGTGGAGCAGTTTATGCACGGTCAGGCACGCTACTCGAGATGGATCGGTGTCTAATGACCTCTCTGTCTGCACGCCGTTTGATTGTTTCCTTTTTCTGTGTGCACGGGCAGCACGGATCGTATTGTGTTAGGGGTCGTGCAGTGGGCGGACTTTTGTGGTGAGAAACCTCCCCCAAGACTCCCCCTCCCCTCCACCCCCCACCCCCGTACACCTCTCTCTCTCTCTCTCTCTCTCTCTCTCTCCGTGTAAATTTGAGGTCTCGTCCGAATCTAGGACGACCATTTTCGTTTCTTCAAGAGAATTCTCGAGACTGAACTGGCTCAAAGTCTTCAACAACCGCAACTCTGGTTTAAAAGACGTAGACCCATACTAAAAGTGTAAAATCAAAGGACAGCCTAATATTCTGACACTGTTGCCGTAATTTCAGTACGACCATTAACAATGCATTCAAGAAGTTGCATAGATGCTTAGCTGTTTGACAGCAGTTCTCATAGTGTGCTTTCATAGTGTATTCAGTATTTGTTGACAACACCACGTTGCCTGAATCAGTGAATGGTAAACCGCCACGTTAGGCTCAGCGTGATGAAGAAATCTTTCTCAACACTCCTGGGAACCGCTATTTACGTGACCCCAACATATTTCTAAGTTCGACTTTCTTCCACTGATCACCAAGTACGTAAACTTTGGGATGTCGGACCAGAAATCCCAGACTTTACTTACAATCTAGCCTGAAACCCGAAAACCTTCCTCAACGATTAGATACCCGTCAGCCCCCAGCGTTTCCGGCGGTGTAGCACTCCCTTTTGTTCCCGCCTGCTATTCCTTCCCCATTGGTCAGTCACGGGCAGTGATTCTTGGACTGTTTGTCCTCAAACATACGACTGTTTACAGCGCGGATCACGGCTCCGAACAACAGCCTGAGCCGAATTTCATCCGCCTCGAAATCCTGTTGCACAATAATGAAGAACTGGAGTGACACAGCGTACATTGTTATTAGGGAGAAAGGACGAAAACGATAGGAGAAGAAATATTTACATTCTTTGTTGAGTCGAGAAGTGTCGGTATTTATTCGGTCACCAGCTGTATAATCACTGCCCCACTTTCAGGAGCGGACTAGACCTCGGAGTCTCTGTTTTGAGGTGTGACGTGAAGTTTTCAGATACCAGACTCTTTCTGCATGTACTTTAAGAGTATGACTGTAAGTAGCAAGTGCTGGAACACACGCATTTCTTACATAGATCTCATCGTCAGTGCGGCCAGAACTTTGGGTGAGTGAGTGAGTTTTCCGGGCTGAACGCCGCGCCAACCACAAGGACTAATTCGCGTGCCTGCCCTGCACGACTTGAAAAAACAAAATTGTAAAACTGGACAACCGGAACTTCGGAGGTACTACCTACCTGTCTGGTGTTAACCACCAAATAACATGTTTCATTCGCGTTTTTGTGTTCTCTTGGAAGCTTTGGGGGGAAAAGTTTGCCTCAGGACCTGGTTTCAAGAGAAGAAGACGACAGTTGACATTTAATGATCATTCCAAACTGTGCACCCACAGGCCCGTCAACTTGATACCTAAACTGTCCCGAAGCATTTTCCAAAACCAGCACACAACACAAAAATCAAAGAGGGCCCAAAACACCACGCACAACAACGAGACAGAACGGCATCAGCATCACAAAGCGATGGCCCGGATTAAGCTGTGGGGATCCAGGGGCGAGGTGGATCGTGTGTCGCGCCAAGGGAAGCTGGTCCCTTTGATACCAGCCCCTCTATCCCCCAGGATGGAGGCACAGACGGTAGGATAGGGGCAGAGACAGTGGGATGATATCACGCTTCCCTCTCTCTGTGGTGAGGGTGCTTAGTGAGGGAGGAGGGGGCACTGCTAGCTGAGTTCCTGTCATCCGAGAGGGTTGAAGTTTCGCTAGACGATAGTGTCCTTTTACGTTGGCTACTCGTCTCTACCTGAAGGGTAAGGATTGAGTCGTTTGCCTGCAGTCATAAGAGGTAAATAAATATGGACATTGTTATGATGTACTGAAGATGAGAGAGAGAGAGAGAGAGAGAGATCTGAACGTAGATTTGAAAGAAATTCCTCCCGTCTCTTTTTGTGTCATTCAACAGTTTCAAACAGTCGTCGGTAGGCCTGTCGTTGTGTACTTACCAACAGCTCGAACACAAAGGGTGGGTGGGTGGGTGTTTATGAGTTTAACGTCCTTTTCCACCACGAATGGGTGATATCAAAGACGAGGCAACGAGAAAACGGCCAGCACAAATATTTGGCCCTAGCCGGGATTCGAACTCACGACTCGAGCATTGAAAGTCCAACGCTCTACCATTCGGCTATCCGGACTCCCTCTCGAACACAAAAAACCCGTTAATTAGCAAAATACTCCTACCACCACTACTACAACTTCTAAAGGACAATCACTTAATTTTGCGACCTGGATCTAGCTGTGTGACAGCTATTGCGCATGCGCCTGAGAACACTCGGAGCGTACGTCACAAATCAGTTCATTGTTTCTTATGAGCACAGGTAGTGTGTGTGCACCTAGTCAAGTGAGAGGAAGAAGAATTGATTAGGAACGGTGCTACTAATTAACAGCACGTGTTTCTCCCGTCAAGTGTTTGTTCCGAGCCTCTCGCTGGCACCCTCTTCACACAGACATCCAAATCCTGAATCCATCTCCCCATTTTTGCCCGGAGCTTTCAGACTCACCTTGTCCCAAGACAATAACTCGGACTGAAAATCTGCCAGACGACAGTGAAGAGCTCTTCAAAGGGAAAGAATTATCTTTCGCAAGCGCCGATTGTTGATTTTCACAATAACGGCGCATATGAAATCGCCCAAGCAGTGAGAACCTGGAAATCTCGAAACGCGCCGATGGATTTTTTTTGCGTGTTTTGCCAAGAAGAGAGAAGTGCATTTGTCACCTTTGTCCCGTCCATCGGCAAAATGAAAGAACCTGCAGGTGAGGCTAGGAGCCTGGAGATGTGAGCGTGTGTCTGAGAGTAATGCTCAGTTCTGATGCGTACGTCACTTTCACGTGCATCCACTTTTGCACGCGTGCTGCATGCTTCTGCGCATGTCCTTCGCCGAAGTCGCCATTGTCGCAGACCCGAGGACACTCCTAGGGCCTTGCGAATGTAGGTGAAATGGGTTTGCGTTTCCCACGGCCAAGCGAGGGACAAAAGAAATTGAATTTTGATAAAATAATAAATCGTTTGATTTGATAGCAAAAATGTAGGGCACAGAATTGTGTTCCTTCAGTCCGGCCGGCTGTTCCACTACCCCACCAGGCTCAATATGCGTAACCAGCAATTGTCACACTCACCATAATCTGTAGATTATCGTAAGAACTGTCGGCGTTTGATAATTTATTAAAATAAATCTTCTTTTTTTTTTAGTTTGGCAACATCCTGTTGTGCGGACCCCAAAAACGGGAATGAGTAAGAGGGGAAAGAAAAACTGCTTGAATTAACTGACTGGCGTTGAAAACAATAAATTACAAACACCTTAGAGAATAAATGTAAGAGGCACAAGTTCTTTCAACAAGGAACCACTAATGTACCCCTTTCTTGGTCATTGGTGTTGGCTAGACTGCTAACGGAAGAAAACAGTGACCTGCAAAAACCCTTCACATTGGGAGCTAACTATTCCTACAGCTTTGCAGTCAACTTTGTCTATGCAAGCATTGTTTCGTCTCACCCAACACTGTGTTTCTTTTAAAGTAAAATGAGGAAGAAAAGAACTGAGCAAGCCTTGTGTAAAAGTGCACGAAGAATGTGTTTTTGTAATGAGTACAACTGGAAGGCTGACATAAACGTGGAAAAGTTACTGCAGGGGCAAAATATTTAGTAAAACAGTATGAAAAGAAGAGGATTCTTAAGCTTATAAGATGTATGGGATGTTCAAAGAGAATCAGTTTATTTCTTGCTTTATTTATTTCTGTATTTACATTCTTATTTCCGGCCATGACATGTAAATCCAAACTTATCTTCCTTACAAACAAAGGGAACTTCCGCCCCGAAAACGAAGCTTTATCATGACAGCTCTGCGCATGTCCGCAAGGGGAGGCGAGTCCTGTCGAAATCGGGCATCGGATCTTCAGACAGAGGCGGCACGAGGCAAGAGGAAGAAGTCGGCCAACGTCGAAATAATGAACTGTTCTCACAACAAGCACAAAGTACACCCCGCGGCCATGTCTAGCGATAGTGCCAGAGGTGGCAGGCTCCGCCACTGCAGGTAGATATCGCCTTGATATCACGATTTGGAACGTCTTGTGCTGGAGATCGCTGATCTAGCAGTTCTAACGTCATTTAAAAAATGAAGAAGAACCTAAGCGCCAAAGACTTGAATAGGTCTTAGACCCTTTTTCCCAGACGACACTGAGTAGAGAGCAGCAGCTCACTTTGTGGCTCTGCCGTGAACCGGCAACAATAAAAGATCAAGTAGTAATATGTTTATCAGCATTATTATATGATTTTGTTCCCTATTCTTGTGATTTTCCAAAACGGATTACAAAACGGGAACTGTGATAAAATAAGGCATATATAGGTGAATGACCAAACTACCAAGGGCCGGTCGGTGGTCTAGTGGTTAAGAGACTTCGTCACCAATGCGAGAAGTCAGGTTCGAGTTCCACTAGAGGCAAATAATTTTTCCTTCTCGTACGTGGCACCGGTCATTCGGGCCGATCGCTGGACTGAGGTTCTCTCCGGGTACTTCGGCTTCCTCCCCCTCTGATCTGGAAACGTTCAGCCCACAAAATCTGAAAATAAATGCAATTCTGAATTCGGAAACTTAAATAGCTGAGCTGACCCATCGCACCACGCGATCGTTGTTGTAATGTGTTCATGTCCAGTGTGTGAGAGAATGCGCGTGATTCACGTGAGCGTACGTGTTGGGTTTATCTCGCAACGCTTTGGGCCAAATATTTGGGATAAAGCGCCTATGTTAATGTGATTATTGTTATGTATTATTAAAAGGCTCCAGACACACACAGAGGGCAACAGACATAAGAAATTAAACAATTTTTTCCAAAATTTTCTTTCGGCAAAAAGGATCTTCTTCAGGTGACAGTATTGCAAAATGTATTATTCATACTGAGTACTTTACTTGCCTGGGTGAATACTAGTCACGACGACCTCATTTCGGGAAGAAAAGAAAAGAAAAAAAAAATTCTGTAATACTGCACACAGTGCAGAATCATCCTATAGCTTGAATGCCTGTCCATCTGATTCAGACACTGTTTGGGGTCAAATCGGGGCAAGCGACGTACACAACGACAATAACAAACCATGACCGGTAAATATCACTTCAGCTCAAAATATAATACTCGTGTCATTCGCATAGAAGTCAGCAGATTTACTCACGTATTCTGGCTAACAATGTTCGTCCCTGGCGGCCATACTGACCAAATGTTAGTGCTAGTCGGCGCCGTGCGGCGGCGCTGCTGACAAACAAAGTGCCCGGATCTGCCGCCAGTTGTTTGGTTTAATCTTCTAGTGAGGGCAAACCTGCCACAAATTTCACTGAAAGCTCGGATCAAAGCGTTGTCATATAATTTGTTTTCGTTTTGATTTCGAATGGCACGTGGCCAGTATGCGTGTGTTGACTCGATGAGGGAGCAGTAAGTTGGACTTTAGCAGACTGAGTCAGTTCCCATCATCCTCCACACTGTTTTCTCTCAAGACAGACTGGACCAATCTTTCGGTTGTTTATAATCAGCCTCTAAGCTGCTTTGAGTGTGGTTTTGATTGATTAATTGAGTGGGTAAGTGAGTAAGTGAATGGAGTGAGGAAACCTTATAGTTCATTTAGTGACCGATAAATTGTCCGAAACTGATGAGGAAGATGTAAATGGTACACTCGTGCACCTTGTATGATGACGTTTCTGGGTTTTGTTGTTGTTGTTTGTTTGTTTGTTTGTTTTTTGGTGTTTTTTTTTTTAAAGATAATTTTGCGACGGTTGGGATGTAAGACCCACAGGCCACTCGCCCACAGAAAATGGAAAGTGCCTCCCTTAGCTGTCGTGAATTACCATAGACGTTGCGCCACCTCTGACACTACCCCCCCCCCCCCCCACACACACACACAAAATTCTTCCCACCCCCTCCCCCACCCTCCCCCCCCCTACTCCACCCGCCTCTGCCCCCGCCCACCCAAACACTGGAAGAAAAAACTGCCGTTCTCCGCCATTCATTCAGGAAGAAAGAAGTGACAAGTGTTTAAACTGGTGTACGGTTTCAATTAAAATGTTGGAAGCGCCGTGGAAATAGACGGAAGTCAACAGGCGTATTGTGGCGTGTCGTCTCTACCCTCAGATACACCAGACCCCATTCACGTCGTGTCAGGGTTGGATGACGAAAAAAGTCATAAAGGTACCGGTCCGAACTAACAGTCCCGCAAGACTTGTGTCGCCAACCTATATGTTTTTTTCTATAGAGACGTCGTCAGTGAGTTTCATGTAGTTCGACGGAGTCAGGGCAGCAGACTACAAAATACGGACGGGAAATTGAAATGTTGGGCGTCGGGACATCACACCGAAGAGTTATCGTTTCGCTACGGGCAAGCTAATCGCAAGATGTGTGGCCACACACATTCGAGACAGAGTAAATTTCAGATGTATGAGAAATCAATACCAATATCTGTTTGATACCATGTCAAGACCTCAGTGCCTTTACACTTCGGACCACTGCTTTGCCTCTTCCTCCTGGGCACAACCCAGATCTTACAGTTTCTGCGAAACGTCCACATTCGCGAAAAGAACTTTGTGCATAACGCAGACAACGCAGTCTCGAGCGTAGAATGCCTGTTACGACACTACACGTCGTTCAGAACCCAGCAGATGACGACAAAGACTGCAGTTCTCCGTAGAAGAGAAAGGACTTGAAGTACCGAGCTCGGGATAGCGGGTGGCTGTCTGTAGTGACTGTATTGACAGTAAACACTGGCGAAGCTTCAACATGCAGACGGCAGACTCTCGTCATTATAATGTTGTCGTAGGCGCGTAACGCTACACCTGACGACGGCGACGGGTACAGAGGTCCTCTTGTCTGAGCAGGTAAAGCTTCTCAAGAGTGCATAACTAAGAGTTCGGAAGCCTTGGCATCGGTCAACCCCTACCACGTTCTGAACGAACCGACGGAAACGAAAAGCAAAACACTCATATTTGGGTCAGGGGACACACACACACACACACACACACACACACACACACACACACACACACACACACACACACACCACAATGTCTATAACAGTCCTCTTGAAAATATGCCTTCTGCAGCCATAACATCTAAGCTACATGTTCACTGAAATATGATGTGAATGCCTTAAGGTTTAATTCTCAAGATACCACTGATAGTGTCAGCGATGCAGTCATTTCTGTAAGCCTCTACACTTAACCATTTCTTGATTCCTGTACTTTATACCTGCACTGGAAGAACTACAGTCATCGTTAAATCAGATGATCACTAAAACATAACATAAGCTTCATGTTTATGCGAATATGGGATTATTTTCTGGTATTATTTTCATGTCATTTTATTTCTTTCTATTTTTATGCTTGCGCGGCGTTAAGCCCTAATTAACTAACTGTTGTAGAGATCGCCAAAAGCCACTGCATTTCGATGGAAATTTCTAGACCATCCCAGAACATGCTGGTGCAGTAACGTCAGTAGATTACGTAACCTTGGAAAGATTCCGTACTTGCCAGTAAGTTCAGGAATATTCCAGATCTGACCTGTTAGTATAATGATAAGCAGCCCTGCACAGCATTCTGGGTTCTTCTTCTTTCATGAGTTTGTTCTCCACGCATCTTCTGTTAATAAAGTATTGGAGTTCTATCCTGTTGTATCCCGTGTCTTCTCTGCGAGTGCACCGAGAGAGCGACATAGCAGGAGAAAAATACAACACTAACTAACTCTATTTTTATTAACTTTGTAAGCACCGAAAGATCGCTGAGTATAAGCGCTATATAAATAGCCATTATTATTATTATTATTATAAATGACATCAAATATTCGCAAGGTTCTGTCAGACAGCGACGTGGCAGCCATTTCTGGAGGCCTGTTCACTTTACCAACTCTTGCTTCCCCTGCTCTATGCCAGCACTGGAAGAACGAAGGGACACTAAACTAGGCGTACCCCGCTCGTGTATGCTGACGCCCTCAGCTGTTAAAGCGAGAAGGCCGACATGCATTGAAAGTCAAGTGAAAAGGGAAGGTTGACTTGGAGGGGGGTGGAGAAGTGTCACAGACCACGCGACGTCTCTGTTAGCCAGAAGAAGAAACACGAGCCACGGTTAGGGTGTGGGCCCGTCGCCCGGTGACTGAGTAGTGCCGTCCAACTCCTGGTCTTGACGAATGTTGACATTTCAACACTTCGTCCTTCAGCCGCCTTCACTGTATGTTTGTGGTCAGATGTGGTTTCCCATTGTTGTAGGCGCGTGACGAAGTATTATGGCGTGATTTGGGAGCTACAGTAAACACTGGGGGTTTGGTTACCAGGGATATATTTCAGTCTAACGAGCTGCAGCTCTGTTGAGGGGTAGGTGGGGGTGGGTGTTTGGGAGTTTAACGTCCTTTCCCACCACGTATGGGTGATATCAAAGACGAGGCAACGACAGAAAGGCCAGGACAAATATGTTGGCCCCAGCCGGGATTCGAACTCACGACCCGAGCATTGGGAGTCCAACGCTCTACCATTCGGCTATCCCAACTCCCAGCTCTATTGAGGGAACTTTGATGAAAATATCATTTACACGCATAGTGAAAGTTAAAACATTCCACCGTGAAAGCCTTCAAATCCGCCCACTTCGGGGAGCCGGGGTGGTCGAATTGTAGAGCGTTGGATTTCTAATGCTTGGGTCGTGAGTTCGAATCCCGGCTGGGGCAAAATATTTGTGCAGGCTTTTTCATCGTTGCCCCGTCTGTGATATCACCCGTATATGGTGGAAAAGGACGTTAAACCCTCAAACACCCACCCACTCTTCATGAGAATGACGCCTACGCATTCAGTTCAGATCAAGAATCCACAGCCGGGCAGAGAGAGAGAGAGAGGGGGGGGGGGCAGAGAGAGAGAGACAGAGACAGAGAGACAGAGACAGAGACAGACAGAGAAAGAGAGAGAGGTTACAACGCGTACATGGAAGGGAAAAAGGCAGATGAGTTCATATTCGGGTCATCTTTTTGTCAACCAGGGTACATCAACGTTTGAAGAAATGGCTCCTTCTTTTGCCGCACATCCGTATAGTGCAGGGGAAAAAAGATTTAAAAAAAAAAAAAAAAAACTGATCATAGGCAGCAACAGGGACTTGACCACGCTAGAGAAATATGATCTTAGGAAACTTATTAGTTGAAAAACGTTCTTTACAAACGCAGTTCTGTACGTCTTCTTGAACCATATTTTTGAACAGAAAAGCGTGATAGACAGACAGACTCAGCAGATTTCAAACATCCCCGAACTGATTGTCGTAATCACCCAATTGCCTAATTAGAGACATCAGACTGACAACGATACGTTTTTTCCACCATCCGATCAAAGCATCGTCTCTTCTCTTACGTGTTCCCCCTGAACTCGCAAAGGATTCTCCACGAACCAGGCGTCGACCACAGCTCAATGACGAGGCGCCACGGCGCGTGCGCATGCTCGGGCGATCCAGACCGGACGTGACCTCACACAATAGGATGGTCGTTGTCTACCCGGGGTATGTATCGCGCTCGGCGCTCGGGTCGGACGCCGCAGATGTACACAGAAGAACGGGTGGACAAAAGAGGCGGCGGGGCGAAGTGAAAAGTTAAAAGACGGGACGTGACGATTTGACGCCAACATAGACTCCCTTTACAGGCTTCACTGTTTGTCTATGTCTCTGCTGTGTATGCTGTGGAGTAGGGGAGGGGAGGGAGGCATGAGGAGGAGGGTGTTGGGGACCGGGGGACAGGGTGTGGGGTGGGGGTTGGCTGTGGGGTGGAAGGAATACTTACGGCGCAAGATGGTACAGGGAATGGACACTGAGATGGGAAGGTGCATGCGAAGTGTGGGTGGGAACTGGGGTGGGGAATGGAAAGGGTACACGCGCGACTATCACAGACATGCACAGACTTACGATCAAGCGTACGCAATTATATCCCAACAGACAGAAATGAAATGGTGTGTGTGTTGTGTGTGTGTGTGTGTGTGTGTGTGTGTGTGTGTGTGTGTGTGTGTGTGTGTGTGTAAGAGAGAGAGAGAGAGAGAGAGAGAGAGAGATTTACTGCCTCACTTCAATTCAATTTCCACGCCAAATCACATCACTGGCTTCATTTCGCATCAACAACTTTCAACCGAAAGGCAATTCTCGTCTCCAACTCATAAATCCACATCAATTGCGTTCGTCCGTCAAAGAACAAAAAATGTATACTCACGCACTGCCATAAACCCGTTCAATTCTCGTAATCGGCGAGATCTCTCGATAAAAGAGACTCAGTCCTGGCATACAAGGCACGTGAAACACAGTCACGTACAATCACTCGCAGTGACGCGCACGCTCAGCCACGCGTCAAAATCTTTTGACGTCAGATCACACGCGTCAACACACGTCATTACGCGTGACTAGTCTGTGTAACGCGTGGCCGTTGTACCCGGCCGAATGGTCCAACCTGTGTTCTTTCTGGAGATCTTAAAATATTGCCCAACAATTACACGTGAAATTCAGCTCCGCTCTTTCTCTACGAACCTGGTACCGACGTTGCTACCGTTGTTGTCTTTTTCGAGAATTTCCAATATTGCCCGACGATCACACGTGAAACTGAAAACTGCGTTCGTTCTTTCCGTGTTTGCGGAAGTCATAGAAAGCCGGGCAAACAGTGACAAGGATAATGCCGATTTTATCTTGTAGGTGAAGGAGTGCGTACGGGAGACTTTGGCCACATGAATGCAATGCAACAGTGCAAAAAAAGAGTGCGATGCTTGGGCACTGTTCAGTAACCATTTCTGCTTTCGAAATAAACAAAAAGGGAAGATTATAATGATTATTTATGCAGCCTGAAGTTCGACACATTGGCACTCCGTTTAACTACAAGTACCTGTATTACAGGAAGGGGGGAAAATCTCTGGCGTGATTAGCACAAACAAGAGTCAATAGTGTTACTGTCTTGTAGGTACGGGGTTTTGTCTTTTCTTGTTTATTTGTGTGTGTGTGTGTGTGTGTGTGTGTGTGTGTGTGTGTGTGTGTGTGTGTGTGTGTGTGTGTGTGTGTGCTCGCTTTCTTTTTAGCTCTCTAAACTGATTTCAGTACGGCTTACCCCACTGCGTATAATTATGCAGAGTAGGAACAGGACCTGAAACAACAAGAAGAAATATCAAACTAAAATAATTAAGACACAAAAGAAACGTTTTATCGGAGAATGTAAACTGCTGCCAGATGATACTACCTCTAGATTTTCCCACTTTGGAAACTGCACGTAAACACCAATACTTAACCCGACAAGACAGCATCAACAACAAGATCCAAAAATTTCTAATTTTGTTTTTCTTTCTTTTTGCCCCTTTTGTTGTATGTAGGATACAGTAACAACATAAGGATACAGGTTACACGGAATCATTTTCAACAGCAGAAATATATACATGCACACACATATCTTTACAGGTAAGCGCAGCATAAACCTTCACACACACACACACACGTGCGTGAGCACACAGAGAGAGAGAGAGAGAGAGAGAGAGAGAGAGAGAGAGATTTGACTTTGACTTTGATGCTTTATTTAACAACGGTAGAAGATGTTGGTCACAATAACCATTTTTCGAACTTGCCGTGGAACACTAAAGTACAAAGTACGCCATACAACATAATGGTATCATAAAAGCACAAGAGAATTAAAAAGATTTTTTTAAAATGAACAAACAAAAAAAAAAAGGTAAGAGAGAGAGAGAGAGCGGAACGACGACAACACCACTTTACTGATAACAAATACGTCAACAACCACAGCAACGAAACTTGGGCAAAAGTCTGTTACGGATGTAAAGTTGCAGAACAATACAACGTCCCACATCGGACGGACACCCGAGGACTCGTCGCGAGTGACACGACCGTGACTTTGAGATAAACGTGACAATTCATTTGTGGCAAACCATGCGTGACGGACGCCAGACTTGACTTGTACCTCATCGGTACGTTCAAAGTGAACACCGGTGCATATCAAGATCAACAGCGAACACGTTCAAAGGAGTCGCGACCGCCGTGCTTACCATACGTTCAAAGCAACACTGCATGATAAGGAACTGGAAACAATTTGACGCTGACTCAAAAACGCGTTCGCCTGTTGTGGGTGGTAACCCCGCCCTGTATAAAAATGAGATTCTGTCGAGTTGTCGGTCTTTGGTGGTGAGTTGTCCTTCTTTAGTGGTGAGTTGTCCTTCTTTGGTTTCTTATATTCCTGATTCCAATTTTCGTGGCTTTGTGGTGACTAACTGTATCAAAGGAGACCTGACTAAACGGGTCCTGGTATCGGGAGGTACGCACCACCAGTGGAGGACGGGGAAACCTTAGGGCGATTGGGGAAGGTATGTCGAAAATAAAGGAAATCGTGCATCCGTAGATAAAATATGGATGAAATGAGATCACAAATCAGGCCTATTATCTTAAATCGCTCGGTGCCAATTTGGTCGGTATGTGTGCGTCGTGTTTTGAAGTTTCTAAGGTCGACATGTTTGTCTGAAAGTTGACTACTCATCTTCAAGAAAAATAATAATAATAAGGGGTCAGGTGGGGTGTGTGTTTGGTATTTTAACGTCCTTTTCCACCACGTAAGGATGATCAAAGACTCATGACCCAGGGGAGCCCGCTGGGGCCAAACATTTGTTCTGGCTTTTTTCTGGTTGTCCCGTCTTTGATATCACCCTTACGTGGTGGAAAAGGACGCTAAACACCCGAACACCCATCCACCCAGCTCACGACCCGAGCATTGAAAGTCCAACGCTCTACCATTTGGCTATCCCGGCTCCCCAATAATAATAATAGAGAGGGAGGGTGTTTGGAAGTTTAACGTCCTTTTCCACCAAATAAGGGTGATATCAAAGACGGGGCAACGAGAAAAGGCCAGCACAAATATTTGGCCCCAGCCGGGGTTCGAACTCACGACCCGAGCATTGAAAGTCCAACGCTCTACCATTCGGCCACCCCGGCTCCCCTAATAATAATAATAATAATAATAATAATAATAATAATAATGTCTATTTACGCACATGGTGTTGCCTTGCCAAGATCAACATCAGCGACAAGACAAACAACAACAAATAAGAAAAATAATATAAGCTTAATTTTCTTTTTCTTCTCCGTGGGGGGGGGGGGGGGGCGTAGATCAGTGTAGAACTTGGCTGGCACCACTTAAAGACTGACAAAGGCCTACACATGGACATAAAATAAATAGAACTGAAAGACTGTCATCACTCACATAAAAGAGTCTCTAGCCCTGAATTTGTGTCCTAACATAACTGAGCTAATCCTTTGGTGAGACCCCCGCCCCTACACACACACACACACACACACATACACACACACACGCACACACACACACACACACACACACACACATGCACACACACACACACACACACACACACACACACATGCACACACACACACACACACACACACACACACACACACACACACACATACACACACACACATACACACACACACACGCACGCACGCACGCACACACACATATCCCGTCGGGAGTAAGCCGGGTTAGCAACAACAATAAAACGTAGGTGAAAAAAAAAAAAAAAAAACAGCGGCCAATTTTCGTCCACCGGGACTTCCAAATGAATGCAAAATGAATATGATAATCATTTGCGAAGTGCAAAACATCTGCACGTGTTTTCATGGCCCTGCGCCTTGGGTGCATGTGAAAAACGACACTTGACACTTCCCTGTATCACAATATGCAAAAATTTGTCGCGCTATAAGCTGCTGGTGACGTCGCTACGTCGCCCCATGCCCACACAGACAGCCGACATGCGGACTGTGAACACGGACCTACCCGTCACTATGACACATCCGCAGAGAAAAAAAATGAAATCTGCTAACTGGGCATCAACATCAAAATCTTATCTACAACCGCATCTAACATCCCTCCGTGATAGAGGTTCGAAAAGAACAAATTTTCTCCGCAAAACGGACAAAAGAGGGTTTTTTTCAGTCTCCCGACACGGAAGAGCGGTCAAGGAGGAGAGAAGTCAGATCAAACGGAGGTGGAGGCCTGGTCGGCGAGGCATGGACAGCAGATGGTTATCGGGCTTCACAGCCTGGTGATCGGCAGGGACCGTTCTGCATCAGTGACCCCCACCCCACAGTTGGGATTTTCCGGCATACGGTCCTCATCAGTTGGGGTACAGTACCGAGCTTCACATGTCACTAACGTATTGTTTTCGGGTAACTTGTAACACGGACAAGTTTAACCGCGCACGTACGGGCGTATATATAAATAATGACATGATTTTTAATCATGACATTTGCCCAGTGCTGACAAAGGACACGGGGCTGCTGTCTGGGTGGACACAGCTGATAACAATGGTGTGTACCCATAAATAAATGAATAAATAAATAAATAAATCAGCTGATGTGCATCCGTAAATAAATAAATAGATAAAGAAGCCGATGTGCACCCGTAAACAAATAAATGAATGAATAAATAAACAGGTGTGCACCCGTAAATAAATAGATAAATTTAAAAATGAATAAAATAAGCTGATGTGCACTCATAAATAAGTAAATAAATTTTGAAACAACACGTCTCTCACTTTTTAGACTTCTTAAAAATTGTCACCTTGGCTGACAGGATACGTATAGAGTTAACATGCAGTCATAGCAACTTTCCTTATACTTAGTCGATGACAGCAAAAGGAATTAATTATGGACAATGAAGAGGACAGCTTTGTCAGGCAAATAAGACAATAGACAGCTACCAGAACTACTTGTAAATAATGAATTTTTTTGTACATGGAGGTGCTGCTTTTTATGAACAAAAGCGCATTGTATTTCCATGACATCTGCCCGACGAAGACCAGTGAAAGTGCGATGCAGGCACAATGTGCAGATCAGCAGATAATTATAGACGCTGGACGGGTAGGATGCCCTCTGTCACAATTAATGCGCACTTTCTATGTCAGTGGACGGACATGTCCGAAGCGTCTATTGTATATATGTCAGCTGACCCACCGCCTGACAGCTGACAGATTCATACTATCGGCCTAGAAATACGACATTGTCTCGTGTGGTCAGTATTTTTTCTTTAAAAACTAACCATGAAGCTTTTGTTTACCTCCATCCTGCCCAACCCCTTTCAACAGGGACTGACAAGCGAACTGGTAGGGCGTTTGACTGTCAGTCAATGTTCGGGTCGTGAGTTCGAATCCCGGCTGGGAGTAAAAGCTTCTAAGTTGTTCCTCGTTGCCCCGTCCTTGATTTCACTCATACGTTAGGAATATGAGGTGCTAAAATACTCAGTCAGCCAGTCAACCAACCAGTCAACCAAAGCCTCCCTACTCAGTTCCCGTTTAAAGACACAGCCTTCATTTGCTTAACTCAATGCCTACCCAGTTAGTTTGGGGGTGCTCATCAGTGGCCTCACTAAAAACCCCCCCCCCCCCCTCCAAAAAAAAAAAAATAATAATAATAATTTATGTCTGCTTGAATTTAATTTTGGCTCGGTGGGAGTGTTGCACTTTGATTATACTCGTGTTTGCTGCAATAAGAGCCGCCAAGGAACCACTAATCTTGCCTGATTTTCGAATACAGTGCCAAAACCGAAAAAGAATATTAAAAAAAAAAAACGTTGGATAGTCGTGCGCGGTACGAAATGTGTTAATACGAGTTATTACAATAGTGCACTGTTTATTTTTATTGTTGTTTATTTTTTATACTGGATTGTCAGATCAGAATAATTGTAATCACAGGGTCTTAACACTGAACAGTCAACAGCATGAAGCCAGTTGCCGGATTTTCAATTTCTTGTGGTTTTCTAAGTCAGTGAAACAATGGCTTGTATTTTATAAAAGACACCACCATCACCACCACCACCACCACCACCACCACCAACAACAACAACAACAACAACAACAACAACAACAACAATAACAACATCAAAGACATGGACTGGATTGCGGATCTACTCCAGACAGAGAATGACTCGGCAGTGTGGCAGGGGTCTTACAGATAAAATCAAGCTTGAGCCCGTTCTTCCCCTCGCTTTTTAACTTGTTAACAAATCTGATCGTTTCTTTTTAACTGTCCGAAACGTGACTGGCACGGCATGGTACATAAATCATAACTTCCAGAAATAAATCTCTAGCGTTTCTAATTTGAACCAATCATCGACGCCAATTCAATTTCTTCGGGACTGGCCCAAGGGTAGTTACTGCGACGTTCTGTTTCTTTTGCGTCTGCTTTGAAACTGGCGGTGTTTGTCTATGAATGAACGGGTTCGTTTGATAGCGCAGTTATCAGCTGAAAGCCAGTGATGTAGAGCAAATGCTGCATTTGAAGACATCAAGAGCCACAGAGAGAAGTGAGGGTGTAAGATTATGACTAAAGCTGAGTCATGATGGTTTGTGTCCGTGTTATGTCATGTGTGTCCACCAACGCGGGTTGCTGTCAGTAAGTTCCATCTGGCAGTGGTAGGCTCCGCAAGGGCGGGAGAAAGTGCGTAAAATGGAAGTGTAAAATGATGGGACGATACGCCCGCGTTGAGTATTACTCCAACCTCTGATCAGCTGTATAACGCAGTGATCCGTGTTAGCAGGTCGCCGTTACTTGGGGCTACTTTCTTACTTTCCATTAATTCACACAAAGAAGAAAACAACAAAAAGGTGTGTGTGTGTGTGTGTGTGTGTGTGTGTGTGTGTGTGTGTGTGTGAGGGAGCAGGAGAGGGAGGAGGGGGTGTGCGCAATGTAGCTGCAAATCTAAGGTGCCCGTTCCGCCCTCATGTACACACGCACCCACAAATATCAAGTGCGCACACTAAAAACTCCCATGGCGTGGAAAACAGAAATACTGTCACACGCACCATAGTGAATAGCAGAGTGGAGATTTGCACATTAGCGGCAGCAGGCTTTCACTGCTTCGTCCTCCAGCCCTGCGGCGCCATGAACATTTCAGGAGAGATGGATATGTGCGCCGAGGAAAAGTCTACCATACCATACCATGAAGTCTAACTCTGCCAAAAGTTTACTAACTTACATTTGGGCGACTGAACTGTTGCATCACTGTGTCAGCTAGGTCTTATAGTGTATCACGAGGTATAAAATATGCTTATTGTTCCTCGCGAGATTCAAGATTCTCTATATTGTGCTGTATGAGTCAGACAATTTGTCTTTAGGTGAAGATTTAAGAGATATCGGTACACAAATGGATAAACAAGAATTAACAGGTAGCAATGTAGGGTCAAGCTAGTGCATTTCTCCCAACTGCACGCATAATCATTCAACATCATTCAAAATGTGCAATACAGTTGAGCCACCGTGAATGCTCCCCCCGGGGCGTCTCTGCCGACTAACGGCTTTGTTCTAGAGTTATTTTCCCTCCAACGGGTTAAGGCATCAAAAGTATGTTTACCCCCAACCCCAAGGATCCTCCCCCACACAAATACTCATGTCATCGACGACACTTCCAGCTTGTTAGTGCGAAACTGAACGCATTCTGTCACCTCGAAGAATTTGGATCTTCCTTTGAAATGGGCTACGTTCGTGTGACTGGGCGCCCGAAGGGTGTTAGTTGGAACTGAATATCGACCGGTGCTTGTTGCTGTTTGAGGAGGAAGGAACAAAACGAGAGCGACAGAAAACAAACAAAAAGCTTTTTAGTGCTGGCACCCTTTGCAAGCCTGGGGTGGTTGCTGTCACTCTGTGTTCGATACACCGCGGGTCTGGTGTCACGGAACTATGGAGAGAAATCCTAAACGGATATTTACTCACCGGAGCAAAAGGAGAAAGTTTCTGGCAACTATTTGATCAAATAGTGTTCCAGTATGGCCACAGATGCAAACCAACGTTGCACATGGTGATTTACGCAGCCAAACCGTGTATTTCGGCAAATTCTACATACAGTGTTCAAAGCCACCAACAGAAACGTTTCGCAGTCTCACACTTTCAGATTTTACAGCTCATTCATACTAACTGTGAATGTGCTACAGCGCAAGGAATAAACTTTGGATTATGAACTCATCGTTTTAGTTCTCACCTCCTTGAGGACACTTTTTTTTCTCTCCCGAAAACTACATTCTAAACGCAGCAGTTAACTCTGAGAGAGAGAGAGAGAGAGGGGGGGGGAGGGGTGTTTGGGGTTTAACGTCCTTTTCCACTACATACGGGTGATATCAAAGACGGGGCATCGATGAAAAAGCCAGCACAAATATTTGGCCCCAGCCGGGATACGAACTCATGACCCGAGCATTAGAAGTCCAACGCTCTACCATTCGGCCACCCCGGTTCCCCGAGAGAGAGAGAGAATTATATCCTTCCCAAATGTTCCAGAACTGAAACTGATACGTTTCCCGATAAATCTCCACACCTGCTGGACACAGGACTCCAGATCTCGCAGCTTGCGGATGATTGTGCGCGATCTGGCTAAACAATAGAGGGACGTAACCGCCATAACAGATTTCCACGATGAGAGTGGAGTGCCCTTGGCAATGCAACAGTCAGAATATTTGATAAGACAAGTGGCACCTCGCACGCTCCTGTCACATGGGTTGCCATGGTTATGCCAGACTATCACGCAGGCTAGGATAGGTCGAGTTCCGAATTTTGATTGCCTTTGACACACAGGGACTATCCGAGTGCATCAGATGAGAGATAACCATTCCCGGCCAATGATTCACTTTAAAACACTCCATGTTTGTCTCGTTATAAATTCCCTTTGTAAAAACTAAGACGCAGTAACGTAAATTTCATCCTTTTGACCTGACACGACATTTCAAGTTGTTCTTCTCCACTTGTCCCGTTTGTTTGTTTGCTTCAAGTTGTTTTGCAAAGTGTTGGAGGCAAATAAATGATGGCAGTGGTGATTTGGTGTATACTAGTATAGCACACGGCTCGACGCTGAGTGCTTATGGGGAAGGGTGTGTGTGTGTGGGGGGGGGGGGGGGGGGGGGGGGTGGGAGGATGAGAAGGGGAAAATGCAGACGGTTATAAATTAATGGAGAGATGCGCTGAAGAGACGAAAATAATGCTTGTATTTCTTGAGACTTTCAAGCGAAATATGAAGTGGAACCGCCATGGACAAAAAAGGATTACTGCCAACACTACAACTAGTACTAGCAGCCAAATGAACTGCTGTAAGTGAGTAGCCAACGTTTACATTTGCCCAAAGTCATCACTCTCTTTCTTTGGTTATCTCTGCCATCTGACAGAGGGGGGGGGGGGTGGATGGAGGGGAGAGAGAGAGAGAGAGAGAGCTATGCGTAAGAATGTTGTAAGTGTACAATAGTGGTGTGAACTATCTGAAGACATTGTTTGTTCTCGTGTTGCTGTCTGCCCTCCCTGTGACTGACATATCGGTCTACAAGAGGCATCTGAGCGTAAACACTGCCAGTGTCAGCACAGGCACCTACAGCCTTATCCCAGCTTTACTTCTGTCTCAAGTGGGAACTCGAGGGGATGGGGATATTTCAAGGTGTGTGTGTGTGTGTGTGTGTGTGTGTGTGTGTGTGTTTGGGGGAGGGTGGGTGTATGAATACGATGGTAGCCGGAACACCGGACAGAAGTGGAAAGGGAATCAGTCTTGGGGTGTGACCCGATCTCCCATTCAGTGGCGGTATTTTTCTTTTATCAGGAATTGTTAGGAGCCGGTAAGAAACAAATCAGCCCATTGTGTCTGCACAGGAAACACTTTCCCTTCTTTCTTTTTTGATGTGGTAGGGGATGGGGGGGGGGGTGGGGTGGAGGGGGGAGGTACTGGTGGTGGTTTCATCTTTCCAGTTTCACCGGAAGTAATAAACTGAATCAGAACTCTCGTGTCAGTTCTGTCGTTTTCCAAACCGGCGGTTCAGTTGTGCTGTTCTCGTTTCTTGCGTTGATAATGACTAGTTCATTTATTCACAATTTTCGTAAACAGGACCAATTTCAGTTAGTTTTTATGGTTTATTGTTTTGAACGTATTCCGCAGAAACAATGAACTTGCAGAGAAGACCTTCTTGACTGCTTCCATTTTATCAAAAAAGCGTGTCTTCAAGTTAATTTCATTCAAATACGCCTTCCTGAGCACTCAACTACACCTCCACAGGCTATCACAAAATTCGCTGTAGCTTGAGCACTCAACTGAGCCTCTAAAGACTACAACGATAAAATATCTAACCTTCAAAATGTATTGTTTCTGTCTCGGTAACGAGCACAACTGCACTGGGTGCACCGGCGTTTTTTTGACATCACCCCCCACCAGCGTACCACACCCAGTCGTGTGTCTGCGTGTTTCCCAAGACTTGGTGACAGCTGGCAGCAGGCTTCCTGCAGGGACCTCGAGTCTCTCCCAGCCTAATCGTGTCCGCGAGGTCAGGCCTTGAACACAGTGTCACATACTTCACGCTTATCTCAAAACCCTGACAAGGCCAGCACCTGTCAAAAATACCCTACAGACCTTGGCTTCACCGGCAGATGAGATGTATGTCTACGTGAAATATGCCACCAGCGGAACCGCCCCCGCCAGCATGACTTGGGGGGGACGCGGCGTGGTGTTGGGCATAGTCTACATGGCATGGAGACGGTATCAGGAGAAATATCTGGCATATGAGACGTGGGTGGCACTTGTCAAATGCTGAGTGTGAGGTTTTGTGGTTTTCAAGCATCGCAAGCAGGCAGTCATGTACGATTGTAAAACAGTGCCTGGTTTGCTAGAGACAGTCACTTGGTCCCCTTTATGTAACCGTGTGCAGGCAAGGGACTCAACGCAGTGGTCGCTTTGACTTGTGTTGGTTTATTTTTACACTCAGGAACAACAGTGCAGAATGAGCATAAGTATGATGGCGGAAAATCAGAACATGTGTCTCTCCTATGAGTGTGGCTCGACAAAGAAAATAACTACACTGAACAGGACACTAAACTGGCGACGTCCGGCCACGGGCACTCGAACTGAAAGACGCGTGGCTAGTGGACCACCCGGCTTATATAGGCGGGTGGATTACATAACGTACATCCGGCAACGTCATGTGACGTCACGCAACTACACAATGGGCCGGAAGGGGGAAACAAAGGCACGGCCACGTGGGGAGAAAGGGAGGCACTACAGCCTAGCCAAACAAAGGGAAACGTATCGATGAATAAAATACTCGTGTGCTAGGCAAACAAAGGAAAACAGCAGAAAAGACATTGCAACCAAAAATAAC
The DNA here is from genome assembly GCA_018292915.2 of Batillaria attramentaria. Taxonomy (NCBI): domain Eukaryota; kingdom Metazoa; phylum Mollusca; class Gastropoda; family Batillariidae; genus Batillaria; species Batillaria attramentaria. Next base: position 2,548,344 of record JACVVK020000030.1, on the reverse strand, counting down.
AGTAAATAAGGGCCGTGTATGACCCGGTCTCATCCCCCCCAACTGAACCACAACCAGCGTCCCCGCTGGTTACACACAAAAAAAGTCTAAACCAAACCAAAATACTTAGCAGCCACAAAAACGCCAGACAAAACAAAATCAGGTTACACACTAACTGAAATACTAACTAACTACAGGCACAGTTTGAACAGTCCTCAAAATCCCTCACACATGCAGGAAGTGAAACAGTCACATAATATATTTTATATATATCTCTACTCTAACCAAAGTTTTAAAATCACAGCCACTTTGCTTTGTATAACACGCACACTGGACACGCACTGTCACTACACATCAGCAGAGCGGCGCGGTTGTACACACACTGGGACGGCGGACCGGGGTTCGGGTACCGGTTGCGCGGGTGTTGCGTCACCTGCTACGGAGGATATTGGGGCCGGAACATGCGCAGCTACCGGCCTTGCATCAGACGGAGTGGCTGTATTTGCTGGGTAGTACAACCACCACCCAACGGGCTTAGAACAATTGTCAGGCTGTGTAGGTTCAAAGTTCTCTGGCTTACTCACCGGCGACTTCAACACAGTTTTCGCAGATACTCCGGGAGGGTTGGCCATCGGCTGCTTAGAACAGGTACCAGCTACTGGTGGCTGATGGTCTGGCATCCGGTACTGCTGCTGGTTGTACACAGGTTGCTGCATCGGTGGGTGAGAGGGTGGACAGTCCTGCTTTTCTCGCACCTGGTGTGACCCGCCATGCGATCGGCGTCGTCGTCGCCGACGTTTCCTGCGCTGGCGGTATTCTCGCTTGGCTGGACAGTCACACTCAGAGTGACCAGCCTGGTCGCACCAGTTACACGCCGAGGTCTCAGGCATGGGCTCGGCTGGTTGTGGGGGCTGCTCTAGTCTTGCCGAGAGGGCAGCTACCGTGAGGCGCAGCTGCGTAATCTCCGCGGACATTGCAGCTAGCTGCAACTGCAGGGTTTCCGTAGTGATACTGTCCTCTCGCATCCAGCGCAGAGCTTCTGCCTTGGCCTCCTGAAATGTTGTGCGCGGTTTCTCCCTGATGTACCGCCTGACATCCCTGCGCAGCTCGGGTGGGTGAAGGCCGTCCGCGAAGCGGTCCCTGACCAGGTCTTCCGAGAGGTGGTCTTTCAGCTTCGCGTTGACTCTGGCTGCTGCTGCTAACACGGCGTGCGCGTACTGATACACGCCCTCCGTCTTACCCTGTCTCCTGCCGTGGAATACTGACAGAAGGGTGACCAGGTCTCTCTTGTCGCCAAATTCCCCCTGAATGAGGTCGAGGATGGCTGCCCCTGTTCTCCTGTCGTCGGCTGGTCGGCTCAGGATTTCGGCTCTCGCGCACCCGGTTAGTGCGCTGAGCACATATTCAGCACCTGCTCCATCAGCCAAACTGTAGTGGCCCAGTCGTCGAAGCGCCTCCTCGACGAAAGTTTCAGCATCACAGCTGCCTCCTTCCCCATCGAAACGTGGCAGTGGTTCCGGGTTTACGAAGACGGGGTTGGTGGCCATGGTCAGTCAGTTTGTCACTCCTGCACTGTTTTCCTGATGTCAGCTCCCTTGTCGATCCTGCTCGCAGCGCCAAAAAGATGTAACCGTGTGCAGGCAAGGGACTCAACGCAGTGGTCGCTTTGACTTGTGTTGGTTTATTTTTACACTCAGGAACAACAGTGCAGAATGAGCATAAGTATGATGGCGGAAAATCAGAACATGTGTCTCTCCTATGAGTGTGGCTCGACAAAGAAAATAACTACACTGAACAGGACACTAAACTGGCGACGTCCGGCCACGGGCACTCGAACTGAAAGACGCGTGGCTAGTGGACCACCCGGCTTATATAGGCGGGTGGATTACATAACGTACATCCGGCAACGTCATGTGACGTCACGCAACTACACAATGGGCCGGAAGGGGGAAACAAAGGCACGGCCACGTGGGGAGAAAGGGAGGCACTACAGCCTAGCCAAACAAAGGGAAACGTATCGATGAATAAAATACTCGTGTGCTAGGCAAACAAAGGAAAACAGCAGAAAAGACATTGCAACCAAAAATAACAGTAAATAAGGGCCGTGTATGACCCGGTCTCATCTACTTTCTTCTGACTCGATCTTTGGCTTCAAACTAACGAGTGGCTTTGGAGCTTAGACTGACTACTCGTTACTCCAAGTCGAAACTTCGATTTTTTTTTTTAATTTTCAGATTCAGCTGTGAATTTCTACTGCATAATACCACCAACGAAACTAAAGAGGGTGGGTGGGTGTTTGGGAGTTTAACGTCCTTTTCCCCCATGCATGGATGATATCAAAGACGGGGCAACGCAAAAAAAGAAAAGAAAAAAAAAAAAGGCCAGCACAAGTATTTGGCCTCAGCCCAAATTACGAAAGTCAGAGAATACAGCATTAAAGTAGATTATAACAAAACGGCCCTTGTCCACCTTAGAGTTGCCATAAATAACGTATTTGAGTTTCAAGTGTTACCAGTCTGTCAAAATAATGATAGTAATGAATTGTACTTATATAGCGCAAAATTCTCACAAAGTGACTCAATGCGCGTACTCCCGCACTCATACCAACAAATATGCACACACACACACACACACACACACACACACACACACACACACACACACACAGAGCAGCTGAATCAGGAGGAGGTAACTGGGTTAGTCGAAAGCCAGCCGGGACAGATGCGTTTTCAAGTCAGTCTTGAAACGATCTATGTCCGACTGGTCTCTCAGGCCGGCAGGTAGTGCGTTCCAGAGTGACGGGGCAGCAAAGCTAAACGCGCGCTCGCCAACAGTTTTGAGATTTCGACGGGGGAACATTCAATAGTTTTTCAGACGAAAAACGAAGAGTGCGTGCTGTTTGGTGGACTGTAAGGGAATTTGACTGTTACAACTGTTACAAATATTGTAATCTGTCGAGATACAAACCCACGATCAACCTTTCCATTTTTCTTCAATTGTCTGGTTGTAAGACCCACCGCCGCACGCTGCCACCGCTGCTTGCGAGTGTCGCTATCGCGCCCATCTTGCGAATACCAGAACTCAGAGGCTCTGTGTACAGGGCGCCTCGTTCGAAATACAAAGTTCTTTAGAAAGACGTCATCAGAAATGTGACGTAAGATAAAGCGGACCAATGCTATGCGCGCTATGTAAACAGCTGATAGCGTCTGGCTCTTCCAGGTACTCGCAACATGGCGCGCGGCGGCGTCACACTTCCAGCACCGCAGAGGGTCTAGACCCACCGCCGCACGCTGCCACAGCTGCATGCGAGTGTCGCTACGCGGCGGCCATCTTGCGGATACCAGAACTCAGAGGCTGGTCGAGTA
>JACVVK020000030.1:2532500-2540000 GCA_018292915.2 Batillaria attramentaria | reverse complement strand
ATGAAAAGGCCAGCACAAATATTTGGCCCCAGCCGGGATCGAACTCACGACCCGAGCATTAGAAGTCCAACGCTCTACCATTCGACCACCCCGGCTCCCCCCGTTCATAGCTGTTTTCGTGGTATCTATCATCACACCACATAGACACGAGCATTAGAAGTCCAACACTCTACCATTCGACCACCCCGGCTCCCCCCGTTCATAGCTGTTTTCGTGGTATCTATCATCACACCACATAGCCACCTGAACAGTGACAGCGTCTGTAATGCTGGCACTGAGCCAACAGAAGCGTACTCGATGACGCGGCGACGACACTGAGCACTCCAGGAGTGTAAACAACAGTCGTAGAATTTCAATGTTTGGCCGCTCACTCAAAGTGTACGCAACTTTTTATCGCTTTAAGAGCTTTACTAATCACCAAGATAGTGTATTTCGAGTGTACAAGCACATTCACAAACGAAACTGTTCCAAAATATAACCTGTTTTACCTTAGATGGAATCAGCCGTTTAATAAATTCGACATACGTTGCAGATATATAACATCTGTATACTGATCTGTACTGAACTCTCCTGCAGTTAACTGTGACCTTGCCATATCGGTATGCACATTCCGGCTGTGAAGGATGTAATCTCTCTTTCTAGAGGCTGAAAATTAGTACATTTTAGTAGCTCGCCATAATTATCCTTCTACACCGAAATAACAATGCAGTAACACCATTCTGATGTAGCATGCCTGTTCGGGTCAAAGTCAACAACAGTACTGAGTAATTATGGTGAAATGTCCACCCGTCTACCTAAAAGTTTTAGGTAGACGGGTGGACATTTCACCATAATTAGTCTTCTTATTTTTCTTGTTCTTGCCGGTGGCGTGGTAAAACAGAAATACTTTCGTACGCACCAGAGTGAATAGCAGGGTGGAGGTTTGCACATAAAGTAGCGTTTAGCAACAGCAGGCTTGTTTGCTTGTTTGCTGATGTCGCCCCACAGCTGAAACTTCAGTTTGTTGAACACGTACACCAAATTACAGTTGTTACATTTTGCGTTGTCATAATTGTAGATCTCTCTCTCTCTCTCTCTCTCTCTCTCTCTCTCTCTCTCTCTCTCTCTCGTGTTAATTTACCATAATCAGGGACCAATTTAGTCCGCCATTGCAATACTGTCATAATATATATATATATATATATATATATATAGTAGGAACACAGGCGTCGCTAAAGCGCTAAATTCATATATATGAATTTGGTTTCACCCTGAGCATTACCATATCATTGTTCATGTTCGTTAACTGTTTTGCTTCTGAGACCTGTATTGCAATAAAATGTACGCGCGGATATAATAATAATAATAATAATATTAATAATATGCGCTTTTCCCAATTTCATCACTGAATCGGCTCAAAGCGCCGCGAACTGAACCCAACACGCACGCTCACGTGAATCACACAAAATCCTCATACATACTGGACATAAACACATTACAATCACGTGGTGCGAAGGGTCAGCTCAGCTATTCAAATTTCGGAATTTAGAATTGCATTTATTTTTTCAAATTTGGTGGGCTGAACATTTCCAAAGCAGAGGATATATTTTATCGTGGTGATGCACCCCTAATTCACTAATTATCGGATGAGACACAACCTCCACTGTGAAATGTCATTTGCATGCACATCAAAGCCGAATTGAAACTGGACGCTCTTTTGGGCACCGACAGATTTCAGCATGCGCCTCCCAACATTAATGTGGCGAACAGATGCTAAACCACAGTCAACACAATCAAACAACGGGAGTGAATTTCGTCTGAACACAGTCACTGCCGCCAGAGCCACAGCCATGTGAATCAGCGAAGGCAGATTTCCGTCCGATTTGTCTCCCGAACGCGCGAAGTAAATCAACAGAAAATTAACCCTACCAGGGGTTCAGTTCCAGTTGTGCTAATTAACCCTGTACATGCTAATTCAGGGAGCGGCTGCCATGTTATCGCTGTGGCGAACAAATAAAAAAAAGGAGTCGGTCTCCGTCAACGGTGTAATTCTATAATGTCATTGTTCTGGCGGTAATTGTGGAACGTGGATCTGATTAGTTTGTTTTGTCATTTGGTGATCGCCTGAGGGAGACAGTTTGCGTGCGCGTGTGTGTGTATATATGTGTGTGCGTGTGTGTTTCTCAAAGTGCGCTTTCTCTCTCTCTCTCTCTCTCTCTCTCTCTCTCTCTCGTAAATAAGAATGTCTTGTGTATGTATTTCTCTGTAAGTGTGACTATATTGTAAAATACTAAAAACAGAATTAAAAAAAGAATGTTCTGTGTCAGTGAGTCCCCTTTTTTCTAATAAGCCGTGTCAGGGTGTGTGTGTGTGTGTGTGTGTGTGTGTGTGTGTGTGTGTGTGTGTGTGTGTGTGTGTGTGTGTGTGTGTGTGTGTTCGAAACAGTCATACCCCCCCCCCCCATCTTAATGAGATCCCAACACTAAATGGCATCTCTGTGTTAGAAAAAAAAAAACACGCACCATAATGTCAAGGGAGACCGGAAGATGATCTACAAGCACAACAACACAGAAGCAGACATACAGTCAGACAGACAAGACAGGCAGACAGACAGACAGACAGATACGGCCCAGCAGAGCCAGATCCTCAATTTCAAAGCCTGTTCCCACGGGACAATGACACGGTACGCGTTTTCGGCCCAGCCTGGGACAATAACCGTATTTCTCCTTTTGGCTCGATGATTCCCCATTCATCCCCTCATATTTCTCTCCCCCTTGATTAATAGCTCCCTAAGGACCCACCGTCAGCGAGCCCGGCAGATCGGGGAAAACAATATAGACCAGAAAATTGTCTCCCCTTGACCGGATACCCTGCACAGCAGCTGATTATTTTATCTCAATCTGCTGTGACGCCTTCTCGATCAAATATGCATCCCGAGCAATAATCTCGTGACCTCTCGGCGTCTCGAGCGCGAGATTGTCAACGTGAACTCTGCAGTGACTGTCTTTCACCAGAAACGGGGGCAGACTCTTCAGTGTCGGGAGTCTTGAAGTGCCTGCTGGGCCGCGCCGCGGGAAAACCATCTGGTGCTGGAAGGGAGATAACTGTCGCGCAAACGATTGGAGTGGTCTTTTCCTCTTTGACAAGCTGTGGTGGTCCACTCGTCGACTTGTTCTACGCTTGATAATCTCTGACGTGGAAAAAAAAAAAATCTGCATTGTGTCCACAACATGCAAACAAATAGGCGCAAAACACCCCGACAATAGCCAAGCAGGGGAACAAGTAGGGACAAACACATTATTGTTAGTAATGGTACTTCACTCATTAATCTCAAATTGACACCACAGTTAAACCGAAGGCAAAAAAAACGCCAGACCCAAGAAACATCCACAAACGCAACCAGTGCAACGCTACATGCAAACGGCTATTTGAACTTTTTAAAATAACTTTTCTGTTGTTTTTTTTCCCAGTAGAGTTGAAACAATATTTCGGGCGCATGCACACGTCCCAACATGAAAATTGTTGTCAGTTGGCTGGTTGAGTGTTTGGGGGTTAAACGTCGTTTTCCACCAAGTAAGGATTGTATCAAAGACAGGACAGCGAGGAAAAAGCCAGCATTTCTTCTTCTTTTTTTCCAGTCGGGAATCGAACTCACAACCGCAGCATTGACAGTCCAAAACCCTACCAGCTGGTATGCCATTGGCCTGTGAAGAAATGGTGATGACGACGACGGCGACGACGACGACGACGACGACGACGACGATGATGATGATGATGATGATGATGATGATGATGATGATGATGATGATGATGATGATGATGATGACGACGACGACGACGATGATGGCGTAGGATGACAATAGCGACGCTGACTGAACCGACCGCCAACAAAGGCTCCCACCAAACAATACAGCAGGAAACAAAAGGTGAACAGCCGTCAGAAACACCGAGCCCTAGTTTGCCCGAGTAGGCGGTCACGTGGAGGCGCCGACAAGAAAATGATAGTTGTTCGTTGTGCTAAAGTACTGGTGGCTTTCACAGTAATTACATGCGAGAGGATATTAATTAAAAATCACAAGCTTTCTGGCACAAAGGCACCTGAGGCTGATGCCCTCTCTCAACATCTTGTTTCCGCCTGAATGAACCAACAGGCATTTTAGGATGAGCACAACACACCTTTGTCTTGCAGGAGAGCAACTGAAAATACAGCTCTCTCTCTCTCTCTCTCTTCTATTTTATTTTATTTTATTTGTTTATTACTAGATCTTGAGGGTTTTTCTTTTTTTTTAACTACTTAATTATCCCTTTCGGGAAATTTGAGCTGCTTCCCCCACGGAGAGCGCGTCGCCGCGGTACAGCGCCAAACAATACCTATCCTATTTTTTTTCCAAATTGTTTACTTTAAAATTTAAAAGAAGTCTGATTTTTCACGCAAATGAAATCACTCAAATGTGGAACCACACAGCTCACTGGCTTAGCAAGGATCAAAGACACGTAGAGTTATTTTTATTCGGTATTTTTTTATGGTGCGATTCAACAATATTCAGCTATGTGTAACGCGATTTTGCCTTTTAATATCATGCATAACATGTAATACAAAAAGCAGACGAACAGGATTTTGTTTGAAAGAGTGTTGGTTGATTTGCTCCACCAATGACTCAGTCAGAATGACGTCTAGTTGTTGTTATCGTCTTTTGATTTCATATGTAAATGTTAAATCTAGATCCTCGTCACCAGATATCACAACACAATCATACGTCACTCGATAGCAACTGGGATGAACAACGCCGAGCAGCGACAACGACAGCAACATCATCAGCGGCGCACAACGACCACGGGCATTAGAGCCGGTGAATATTTCATGACCCCGTTCACAGACCGTGACGCCGCGACCCGCTGCCTGATAACGCTGCACGTGCTGTCAAGGGAGCGCACTCTGCTCCGCATGGGAGCTAACTCTGCACGGGAGCGGGTTGTAGCGGGTGCATTGTCACTTGTATTGTTTTTGAGAGCAGTTGCAGAAATTAACAAATACAAAACCGGCGGGGAGGGTTTTTTCTGCGGGGGTGGATGGAGGGTTGGGGGGCGGGGATGGTGTGTGTGTGTGTGTGTGTGTGTGTGTGTGTGTGTGTGTGTGTGTGTGTGTGTGTGTCGTGGAGTGGGGGTGGGGGTAGACGCATGTAACGGAAGTGTTCCGTTTGTCAATAAATTTCAGACTTGTCTGTGATCTCGGCGTTGCTACATCTCACATACGTACGTAGTCAGCTACGTATGCACAAACATTCCTCTTTGCTTACATTTAAACCTCAAGACAGCCAACCTTCTTTAACACCAAAGTCAAAACGAGACGTGAAAGCGAGGAATATGTCAGGTAAACAATACAACAGTAAAACAATACGTTGTCTTTCACACAGAACTCGCAAACAAAAACCTTGTTAAAGATTGATTAAAAACAGCTGGTTACTCGCATTTTTAACACACGTAGTCCCGCTCTATCGCTCTACCTGCGAAAAACAGCAAACGGTTATGATGTATACCTTAACAGGGTATAGGAACAGTTCAGCCACCCGTAAAGTCTCTTCTACAATGCGTATCTTTTTGCTTCTCGCAGATTCCTCTTACAATGGACGACTCCACTCCTGTCAACTGATCAAAGGGGCCGAGCCCCCAAAATTCAGCCAATCGCATCGCGCGGCATAATAAGCACAACACATGGGATAATCTGGCAAAATTTTTTACCACACACTACAACGAGGGAAGCACATACAGTTTCATATGATGGAACATGGAAAGAAAGCAAGTTCATTGACGTCATTTGAGGAAAACAGACCATTACGTCAATCTCTTTCATCTTGAAATCACCCCTTTTTCCACACAGAAAACCATTCTGTATTTTGCTAATACACGGTAGAGTAAAGGGACAGAGATATGGCCTCGGTCAATTACACCAGTGACCACACTGAACAAAAAAAAGCAACCTTAATTTATGCAGACACGTGACGTGTGCACACGACCCGGGAGTTCATGTTTCAGGAAAAGACAAGATAAACCGTTCATCAAAGCTACTGGCTATACTGAACCAACGGCCACACAATGACCCTGAAATTACAACTCAAAGTTTGGGATCTACCTGATAACTCGCTGAAAACTAATTTGGGTTCTCCCTCAGATTCGAATCGCCTTTATTAGATTCTCGGTGATGTACTGCGAAGGCCGCGTGCTGTCCGACCCAATGGGGAGCATCCATAAATTGGATTCACTGACTCAGACGCAGATGAATACATAGTTATGACACGTGATTCAAACATCATTTTTCCGAGGCAATCACCCTACCTATCTTTCAATTTCCGTTCGGACTAAATGTTATGTTTTTGTGTGTAGACCTTAATCTTTTCATGTGTGTGTGTGTGTGTGTGTGTGTGTGTGTGTGTGTGTGTGTGTGTGTGTGTGTGTGTGTGTGTGTGTGTGTGTGTGTGTGTGTGTGCAGGTTTGTTCGTTTGTTGTCTTCTGTTGTTCCCGATGAAGGCATCAAGCAGAGCAGAAACGCTGGCATGCCCTTGTTCTACATTTTTTAATGGATTGCTTACTCTTTTTTGTTTGTTTGTTTGTTTGTTTGTTTTGTTTCCTTCGTTTGTTTTGTCAAAACGATATGTCTTAGATGTTAGGTCCTCTTAACAGGAGGCATCAGGGGTACACGTCTACATATATATATATTTTTTTTTAATGAACTGTGGTAATTCTCTTACGAAAGGTGCGCCCACAATTGAAAAATCGAGGGCAGGTCGAGAAGTGGCAGGAGCTCAGACAAAGGTCATAAACAAGAATGATGACTTCAGATATTGGCGATATGAAACAACGCGACATCGCGTTTAGAAAAAAGGGAAATTATTGATAGGAAACTGTGATAGTCGTCATGCTTGATCACCGGTGAAAATGACAGAAATTGGGGCCGTTCCTGATCGGCTATCTCTCACGGCGGTTGAAACACGAGCGGTGTTAATAACATGAGGGTGGCTTATCTGGATGGCAAGGACACATGATGTATGCTAGTAGTGGTTGTCGTGGTTGTCATTGGTGGCGGTGGTGGTGCAGTTGCTGGTGGCGTCGAACAGAAGCAGCTTAAAAAAAATAAAAATCGCTTTGATGTGCTGCCTGCAGATAATTAAAGAAACTCTCCCAAATCACTCTTGTGACTGGGACGTTAAGCAGAAACAGTTAAGGAAATCATACACACCCTCGTAAACCTCATCGCGTACGCAGGAACGACCCTAGCGGCATTTTTGCTCTTACTAATGCGAGATTTACCAACTGACACAAAACAAAACTTCAAGTCCATTTCATTAAAACCAAATGCTGAAGCTTAGGTTTCCCCTGATTATTTTTGGCACAATCCAGAAATTCACTAGACTTTTGATTAAGTTAAACCGGGCAGTCCATGTTCGTCTGCCCATCAAAACATCTACAAATAAAAACAACCCAAATCTGAAATGACAAAAATCCCTATTGACTCAACAGTTATAT